>CM062806.1:231410449-231885449 GCA_031772625.1 Pinus tabuliformis
AGAGAACACCCTTATCTCAAACCTTGGCCCGTCCAAAATACCAAGTGGGATAACAATTAATGATAATAACAAATCTTGCATTGGAAACATAGACCAGGAGAGTCTGAACAAGGTTTCCGCTTGAGTCCTTCATTTCCCAAATGGTGTTAATCTTCCTTCTGTGGCTTGCATATCGGTGCAAAAAAAATTTGTTCCTGCCCCCCTCCTGAATCCACAATGCCCTACTTTTTAAGCGCCATGTGACCTCTTGGATGTTCAATAATTTTTGTTTTTTTTCTTCCAGCATCCTGATGGAAGACAACAGGTCCCGAGTTGGGTTCCCCTTTTGCAGTTGTAAACCCAGTTTGTCCAATTCGTCTGAGATATCCTTGAGGTCTTTGTGAATTAATTTTTTCTTCTTTCTCTCCCATTTTTCACCACCGATTTTAGAACATGAAGCTTCTTAATGGTCGCCCCAATGGGAGATGCCTCCTTGGCCAAATATTGTGACCAAAAATCCTTGACAAGTGTGTTAAATTTTAGGTCCTCTAGCCACACCTAATTGAATTTAAATGGCATGCCCATTCTGAGTCATCCATATTCCATTTTAATTAAATGGGTGGGTGGTCGGATATAAAGGAATTGATGATCCCTGAGTGAATCAAACCCAACCTGTCAATTAAATTCTCATGTAATGGAAATCTATCCAGTCTCTTTGCAACATGTTGGTCACCCAACCTGCCATTATGCCAGGTAGGTGCCAGTTTGGGAGGGAGGATATCCACAAGATTATAGTCACTGATGATATCTTTCAGCGGATTTGCTATAGGATCCAGCCTACAAGTCTGCCCCCAAATTTCATCCAGCCCAATAGTGAAGTTGAGATCCCCTGCCATCAAGAGAGAGTCCAATCCAAAAATTCCCATATCCACTAATTTATCCCAGAAACAAGACTTGTCTTGATATGGTGCATAAATGTTGAGAATTTGGATATGCCCCAGGAGTCCTCTAATCTTTCCTACTAAAAAAATACTAGCAAAACAAGAGTAAGCCTTAAAATTCACCAATATTGGATTCCATAGTGCAGCTAAACCCCTAGATAGGCCACTGGATTCCGTAGCTGCAATGTGCCATTCGGGAAACATTTTCCTAAAGTATGCCACCACCTATTGAGGAGGATGCATAGATTCTTGAAGAAGAATAATATAAGGTTTTAATGAAAAGAAGATCTCTTTGAGGGCAAGAAATTTATGTGCCGCTCCCAATCCTTGAATATTCAGAGATAGGGCAAGATTCATGATGCCCCTAAAAAGAGCTCATTTGCTCTAAGTGCCCTCGGTTTGGAAGAAGACGCAATCAGAATGTCAATAAGTGAATGGGAGTCGGAAGGGGAGAAAGGGAGAGTTCTAGGTCTACCTTGGAAGTGCTTGCTATCTTGATCGCGTGTTCAACGGACCATGATATTAACAGCCGAGGTGGGACTAATACGGGGTGACAAAAATGGACAAGGTTTGTGAATAATAAGGGCACGGAGATCCAAAGTCTTTTTATGGAGCAAGTAGTCAACATCGCTATCAACAGAGTTTCTGGGAGAGGAGACAGGTGAATTCGATGATTGTAAGGGAGCACCCGTAGCAGTTGATGCATAGGGATGTAGTGAGGGGGGGGGTGGATGATACGTAGTATGAACATGAGTATTATCATCAAATTGCGTCAGTGTCAAGAACAAGGTCGACCCAGAATGGAGAGGGTCACTGCATGGTGGAAGATTGCCCATATTAGAGGATGTGAGGGTCATATCACTGACAATTGGAGAAACAACCTCATTGGATGTCCATGGGGAAGAAGGAACCTCAAAAAAGGAATTAATAATTAGATTGTTATGGTTATTATCAAAAGAAAGGTAAGTGAAATGAAAAGGAGGAATACTTGTAGTATTATTCTTCACACCCACTTCCAAACCATCTACCTTTTCGTAGCCAACTAAATCATCATGTCTTGCCTCAATACCCATCGACCAATGAAGTGCCTTCCCGTGTGAGTGTCTATGCCCCCCCAGTCTGCGCGGATGCTAGGCCATGAGATGTGCAGTGATGACAAATAAGGCATCTGCAAGGAATGCCCGAAAAATCCAACTCTATAGTAAATGCGTAGTATCCCAGTTCCATTCAATGTGGTCTGGGAAACCCCCCATATACTCTTTCTTGATCAGAATCTAGGCTATTCTCTTATCCCTCAGTCTCAGACACTAAGGATCAACATAGAAAAATTTACCAATAACATTCCCATTATCAATAAAGAGTTGCCTCGTCCATAATTCAATTGGTAGTCCAAGAAGCTTAACCTAGACCAGTATACTTCAGGGGTTTCCTTTAGCGGGTTGAAGCTGATATACCATGTGTGTAAAGGCAGAAAATCCTGACCCCGAATCCATGGTAAACACCCGACCTTTTCCAAATCTTCCAAACACAGGAAATGAAAGCTATACCAAGCGTTCATCAGTTTGACCATTGTGGGCATGTATACCAGAAGAGATTTCCACTTAGTTTCTAGCCAGGAACACATCTCATCCTCCTTAAGTTCAACAAAGCACCATCTACCAACTATAGCCCATTTCTATAAACTATTAACATGGTCAATCAGAACATCGTGACCAAAACTCAGAAATGGCATCTGGGTGGTGATATCAACTGCTTGTCTACTATGCTCGTGTCTCGAGCCTCTGGGAATACCACGTTGAGCATCGGGTGATCGAGGTATTGCATGTGTGCCACATGGAAGAATTTCATCCAAGCCAATCATGTTATTTGTGTCCCACCTGGATGGCCCACCGCTAATACCATCCACTCGTCCACCAGAGTGATTCTATTCAGCCTCCATCTCGGCTTTGATATATGCTTCACGAGCCGATGTTTCTCATACAAAGGGGTCCAAGTAGGCCATGATAAGGCGGGTGATAGGGGTAGGTAATATTTATAGCTCGGTCCGCATACCAATCCGTGGTAGGAAGGTAGTGCGATCCTCCAGTAATTGCAGCTAATAAATATAGTGGGTCTACAACTAGAGTAGAAGTCTCGATCCGTGCGATTCAGCCAAATGGATGTTTTGGTTTTATCTTCCTTGTACCTGTCAATAATTACGTTTTGCTCAATAATTTAAATTTTCGAATGTTTTTTTGTTAATGTATTTAACTTTTTTAAATCTAAGAAAAGTTATTTAAATTGTTCTATATTTGTGTTTTTTTTGGTATATTTATAAAATAATTTTGTTTAAATTAGGGAACATTTTAGGGGTTAACATTCATAAGTGCGCTAATTTTCCATGTTTTTTCCATAAAAAAAGATTAGCCAACTTCCATTTTTTCTAAAAATGATTTTCCCAAATTTTATGGTTTAAAATTATTTTATCTTGAAAATCCCCAAAATTTTATAGACACTATATAAAACATTATAAATTTGAATATTCTTAAAATAATATCGCCAAACATTTTATAGGTTGCATATTAGGGACTAGTAAGATTCACCAAGGTTTATAAACTTGTAGAGAACTTTCCATCCCTAAAATTTTCCCTGGTTCAAATTTTTGCAAAGATTTGTTGGAATTGCAAGTTTGAGCTATATAGTGTATACACTTTAACTACTCCAAGAACTTTCCAAAGCTTTAAATCCATTTATACATTCCAACATTAAATCCATTTATACATTCAAAACTACAAATTAAACATTAAAAAATTAAAGGGGCATTAAATCCATTTATGCATTCAAAAACACAATTTAAACAACAAAAAATTACAATGTCATAAAAAACTTATTGTATGCAAGTTAGAAAGACAAAAACATAGAACAATTAGACTAAATATTACAAATGGTTTCCATATTATGGATTATGCCCTTCATAATAACTAAAATGAAGACGATTACATTCGTACATAATAGATAAGGCTCATAACTAAAATGAAAATGACTACATACATACCTGCCACATATAGGTTTACAAAGGGCATAGCTAAAATGAAGGATGACTGCATTGTACCTCTTTAAAAGTGGGGATAAACACATCCCCTATAATTACAAGACAATATGATTAACCCATTTTAGCCAAGGGGTTATCTCATAAAAGAGGATTAGGCTATGGCTAGAAAGTCATGATAAAAGAGGTAAAGACAAGATGGATTTTGTTAGGGTCCCACCCTAACCCCCTTATTTATGTAGTGGGATCGAGTCATAGTAAAGAGTCAATAAAGCCGATATTAATAATTGTAAGTGGTTAACCCGCAATTAATGACGGGACCACAGTTAGTTGCAAATGGGCCATGGTATTAGATAGAGGGTATTAATAAAACCCATGGTATTGATCCATGGTATTGCATGTATGAGTCATATATAAAGGATAGAGACTCCCTGCGAGGAGCATCGTGTCTTATTTTTGAATCGAGCTCTGCTCTATTGGAGGTTGCCCCCTCGAAGAGGCAAGTGAACATTGCTTTCTGAATAATAAAATATTTGACGTTGTCTCTCACTATTCTATGTTCTGGGTATCTTTCTTCGCATATTCTGTATTTGGGTATCTATTGCAGGTTAAGAGCATAACAAGTGGTATTAGAGCACTTTCTAGGGCCGGTGGGATCTCCATTTCTTAGCAAATTTTTTTTTGGTTAGAGACGTGTTCCGGCGTCTTTAAACCACGGGATCTGTCGTTGAGCGCATAAACCTGCGGATTTGGGGAGGCATGCACCCTGGAAATACAAGAGGTGGTCACGCTTGTTGGACTCCCTTAAAACCCCTATGGGTACCCCTTCGAGTAGTAGCGCATTAGACAGAACCGCGTACGGACTGTCTTCCAAGTACCTTCTAGGTATATCGGAAGCCCCTTAGCTCCTCTGCAACCTCGCCATAGATAAACCGTCGCCCGTCTTGCTGCTATAGTACACCGAGAACAACACTCGGAGAGATTACTTGCCCGTACGATAGGGTAGTTAGGTTGTACAGCTAAGGGTACGGTTGATCCTCCTTAGTTAGAGCCCTGAAAAATTGGTTCAAGTACTACTGTCAGACCCTTATGTATATTGCGATCTGTAGCACCTGACACTCCTCGAGACCATAGTTCCCTTTTCTATCTTGGGATCACGCATCATCTCTGCCAAATCCGCTCTCGCAAAGGGGTGCAACAGTAGTAGACATCAGTCCCACAGTTCCGAGTTAGCAGATCAACCATTCCGATCTATTAGATCCACTAGATCCGCAGCAGCAATCTGTTCCGCACTCATAGATATTCGATCTCCCAGGGCGCTTATTGGTGATCTAGCCCATCAGAATCAGGACGACGAGCTGAGCATGGTGGTACCATTCAATTCTTAGTGAAAAAAATTTTGGGCGGTCCCAGATTTCAAGAACATCAGGTCAGTGCTTGGTAGCAACTAGAGCTCAAGCTATGGCCAATGAGAGGATGGACAAACTTGAAAAATCCTTGCAATCCCTCCAAATTCAGCTTGACAGACTAACTAGCATAATCATAAAGGGCAAGGAGGAAGTCCACGAGGAGGCATATATTGGCAATGGACATAGTGAGGGTGATTCTAGACACTCTCTTCACCTCTGGGGAAACCACCAACAATCCTGTCCGCGATCTCCCAAGTTGGATATGCATAAATTTGATGGTTCTCACTCGGCAGCATGGATAGCACAAATGGAGTAGTATTTCAATCTGAATAACATCTTAGATAATGAGACTCAGCTTAAGGTGGGGAGCATGTACTTGGACAATGAAAGGTGGCAATGGTGGGAATGGCATCAATGTTGCAATGGAAGTTTTGTGACTTGGACCACCTTCAAAAAAGCCCTTACAGAACGTTTTGACCAGGAATCTTCTTTTTTGGGTCGTCTTACTAAGCTCTGACAAACTGGCACAGTGGATGAATATGTTACAGCCTTTGAAGCCTTAGCCTTTCGCACTAGGGGTCTCTCAAATGTGTTCTACACGGAATGTTTTATCAGCGGTCTTAAAGAAGCCATAAATGACCACGTCCTACTACACCACCCTCCCACATGGACGGAGGCTTGCAAGATAGCTCGTAACATGGAACGTGCGTTAGTAGCCCAGTGTAGTCGCCCAAATTTCACCACTAAGGGTCGCCCCCCACAGGCTCACAGCACGACTCAAACACTTAAGGTTCAAAACGTGTCACCTACAAAAATGGCCGAAAGAAGAAAGCAAGGATTATGTTACTACTATGATGAAAAATACTCCCCAGGTCATAAATGCAAGGAGCCCAAATTTTTTCAAATTGATGCCACTGAATACAGCTCATCGGAGGAAGATCCACCACTTGAGGAACATGAGGCGGTAGAAGAGGACAACCAAAAGGACAACGTCCCTGACGAACCAGTTATTTCGCTGCATGCTTTGGCAGGGACTTCTTCACCTCAAACTCTCAAAATCAGAGGTTTTATTAAACATCGCCCAGTAGTAGTCTTGATTGATAGTGGAAGTACACATAATTTCATCCATCAAAAAGTCGCGGAAGCAGTGCATTGTTTTGTACGAGCAGTTTCTAACTTCCAAGTCTAAATTGCAGATGGGGGCACAATGAAATGTGAAGGCCGCTGTGAAAATGTCAAACTTCAAATGGGGGATTATCAGTTGAAGACCCACATGTTTTCCATACACATGGGAGGTGCGACATTATCCTCGGTGCTGAATAGCTTCGCACTCTTGGGCCAATCACAATGGATTTCCAGGAGTTATATATGAGTTTTAAGCAGAACAACTCCACACATACCCTTCGTGGACTCCAGGCGAGAGCTCCCTCTATCATCAGCTCACATAGGATGGAAAAATTGCTAAAAAAGGGCCATCATGGAGTTATAGCTCAATTTAATTCCATCTAGGTAGTCGACACCAAGTCTCTGCCGATTCATCCTGAGATGCAACAGATTTTAAATAACCATCTGCCGGTCTTTGACAAGACTCATGAGCTTCCACCCTCGAGAGGGGAACATGATCATAGAATCACCTTGGTTCCAGGGGGCCAACCCCCAAATGTGCACGCATACAGATATCCGTTCACCCAAAAGAATGAAATAGAAAAAATAATCAAGGAACTTTTGGAAGCTGGTGTCATTCGTCCCAGCATTAGTCCTTATTCATCACCGGTGGTCATGGTGCTCAAGAAAGATGGGGAGTGGCGGATGTGTCCAGACTTCAGGGCCCTCAATAAGTTGACAGTCAAAGATAAATTTCCCATCCCGGTGGTTGATGATTTGCTGGATGAACTCAATGGGGCTCAATTCTTCACTAAGCTGGATCTTCACTCAGGCTACCACCAAATTCGCATGAAGGAAGTCGACATTCCAAAGACTGCTTTCCGAACTCATGAAGGCCATTATGAGTTCCTGGTCATGCCATTCGGTCTTTGTAATGCCCCATCTACTTTTCAGAGCCTTATGAACCACCTTCTCAAACCATATCTCAGGATTCTTCGATGACATCCTCATCTATAGTTGCACTTGGGCTGCACATCTTTAGCATGTAGATCTACTCTTGCAACTGCTCCACAAGCATAAATTATTTGTTAAGATGTCCAAGTGTTCATTTGGCATAGAAGAAGTTGAGTATTTGGACCACATTGTGGGGCGTGAAGGTGTCAAGGTGGACCCCAAAATGATCCAGGCAATGCAGGATTGGTCTCAGCCTAAGACCTTGAAGAGCCTGAGAGGATTTTTGGGTCTCACAGGCTATTATCGCAAATTTGTCCGCAATTATGGTTGCATATCGAAGCCCCTCACTCAACTCCTGAAGAAAAATTCATTCTTTTGGAATGAGGACGCACAATATGCATTTACAGCTCTAAAAAATGCCATGTGTTCCACTCCAGTCTTAGCACTACCTGATTTCACCAAATCTTTTGTCATTGAATGTGATGCTGCGGGTACGGGTATTGGGGCGGTCTTAATGTAGGAAGGGCGACCTTTGGCCTTCACAAGCCAACAAGTGGGAAGAATCTGGGCCAATCTACCTATGAGAAGGAAATGATGGCCATCTTACATGCAATAGAGACCTAGAAACCTTACTTACTGGGGCGACATTTCCAAATCCGCACAGACCATCACAGTCTTAAATATTTTTTGGAGCAACGCCTATCCTCCCCACAAAAAAATAAATGGCTCGCAAAAATGTTGGGATATGATTATGAGAGCATTTACAAGTAAGGGCAAGAAAATAGTGTAGCAGATGCATTATCTTGCCAATTTGAGGAGGAAATTACACTGCTCGCTGTTAGCCTCCTATACCAATAGGTTTCATTTTTCATGATTGGCAGGGGAAATTCCAAATATGTTCTACTTTGATGATGCAAAGATCCCATATTTCTGTGAAAGAACATGTCTGTACATAGTTTGGATGGTGTCCTACTTCTGGATGGGTGATCCAACAGTCTAATCTGGATCATGCCATGTTTAAATTGATGTTGTAGAATAGAGAAAGAGAATCTGTCCAAACTATCTAATCTTGGCAGATTAGTAGTTAGGTAGAGAATAAAGGTTCCCAACTGCTTAATCTGGGGCCTTGGAAGTGATAAGGGTAGTTTTAGATAGAAACTCAAAAGGAAAAGAAAAAGAAAAGAAAGAGAGTAATTGAGGGTTTGCAAGTCTAAGTGCACCCTCCTTGAAGTAATAAAAAATGCTAGGCACTAAAATGGGTAGGTAGAAAGGGGTTGCAGAAGCTTGTTTTCCTTCATATTGCTGGCCTTGACAGAGAAAGCATATATTGGCAAGAGCAGGTTCACCTATTCAGCATTTTGGTAACAACACAGTGAAGCATGTCTAACTCCCCAATCATTCCCCACAAAACTTCTTTCTAACATTCCCTAAAGGTCCAATGGGATTTCCTCATTGAGTCCTAGCATCACCTTTTGATTATAACAACATCAAGCCAAGGTGTTGATTCCTATTACACAAGAAAGCCACATTTCCTGTGTAAAAATCCTTGATCATTTTCATCTGTCCCTGCACCTAAGTTTACTCATTAAACTTAGTATTCAGTTCCTCTCTCTCATCTCAAATCCACATTAACCCCTAATTTTACTATTTAGCTCCCCAATTTTCCCCTTTTCCCTATTATTATACCATTTTTGTACAAAAATCCCATAAAATATATATTCCCCCCCCAGGAAATATAGCCTTAATACTCTAAAAGGTGAAGGCATGACAAAGTCAAGCGCTAATGCGAATGTGCATTCATAGGTTATTTTGGGGGATTAAATCAACATCTGGTTGATCTAATAGCCCTAGCACACCTTATAAACCTATACATAGTTTACCCGCTGATCCCTAAAAACCTCATAAAACCCATAAATTCGGTTTATTCAAAGTTTATCCCGGCGCAATTTTCCAGAAATAATAATTGTTTATTGGACGGGCCCCGCCGTATTGCTCTGCCATCTCCGCGTCCCATCGTCCGTCAGATCCGGGCCCTCCCATCCGACGGTCCTCGGCGATTTCAGACCGCCCCCGATCGCCGTCCTTTAGCGCCCGATATTGTCAGAATGATGACGTCTGTCCATGGACGCGTGTTGGCTTTTGATTGTATCGGGCGGCTTCCGACACAAACCAGGCCCATACCAAAAGCGGTCCGATAAACCGCTTACCGCCATTGCCTTTCTGCCTTACGTCATCCTTGCATCACCACCACGTCATTGCCTCATCAGCGTTATGTCAGCTCCCGTTTCGCCATGGTTCCGACAACTCCACCACGTCGCTCGTCCAGGTCAGCCCACTCACTGGTTGACACATCATCCCACCGTACTCGACCCCACCAATGACGTCATCCGTCAAAAAGGCGACAAAAAACTAATTTTTCCATATTTTGCCCAAAAATCATGTTTTTTCGTATTTTTCATAAATTTGAGCACTCTGTCGATTGCATGCATTTTACGACGTTTTTCTGCCAACCTCCAGAAATTCATCCTTGAGCTGCTGCTGCCTAGAATTCCGCACGGTCATCTCCCCCATCACGCGACAACCAGGTATTTACCCGTTTCTTCCACAAGCTAGTTTTTCAGTGTTCCTCTGCTAAAAACACAAAATAACTAGTTTCTGGCATTCTGAACTCCTGTACCTTCAAAAACCGAACTAGTATCCATTGGAGGGCCCAAATTCATCCAATTCCCTCACTCGCTGCATTGTGCTCAACCCAGACCCTTTGCAAAGTTTTTCGTGTCGCAGGGCGCGCCACAGCAAGATAATTCACCCTGTTTCGCCCCCTTTGGCAGCATTTCACCTCAATTTTGCCAAAGCTACCCTGTTGCTCTCTGTAAATCACTTTCTCTGTCAAAATTCACCGCATTCATCCACAATTCAAGTATAAATCTAGTTCAAAGGACAAGTGAAGCATGGAGACCCCTGTGGCCTTGAATATTACTCCTCTGAGTGCCCCACAGAGGAACCTGGACTGGTTGGCCCTTGCTGACCGGGATCATCAAATTAAAGAAATAGTTGAGATAACTACCAAATATCACATACACACTGTTTGTGAGCTGAAGGAGAAATACATGAGTGGTGCTGATGACATAGGTATCTGGGAGTCTAACTTGCCCATTTATTACCTACCTCAAGTCAATGTGTTCCCAGACCTCATCCATCAGTGTTGTGAACACTATGAACCCTCACAAAGAGCAGTTTTGGGTCCATCTGGGAATATTTTATTCCACATCACTCCTCAATCCATAAATCAGATGCTGAACTTTAAGCCAACTAAACCTCTGGTCCCCCTTTCTATGAATTTTCTACTCCAAGAAGCTGCCAAGTTTCCCAGCTCAGAGGTCACAAAGATTGGCCAGTTGTTCATGAAGCCAGAATATCAGCCCCGGCAACCTCCTCCTTATCTACATGTCTGGTTCAATGATACAGGGAGACTGCTAGTGGATATGATATCCTGCATTCTAGGATTCAATACCAGTGAGTTTGTGGATGATACAACCTTGGTAATGTTATCCATGTTCACTCCAGGGCAACCTCCTGCTGCCCAGTATGATTATGCCACATTTATTGCTGACAAGATTCATGAGCAATTCATGAATTTGGAGAGGGAAAGGGTATTCAAGTACACCTCCTATATATATCACTTGATATTATATTTTCAGCCTGATAGTTTCCCTGTTTCCTTGAGAAAGCTGGATGCAAAAGGAAACAGGAGGTCAGTGGTATTTTGGTCATCAGTTTGTCACCATATCTCTTGCTCCCCATACAGCTATTGTGAGTTCATTGATCTGTTCATCTATCTGGCCTTGTCTCTGCTACAAAGTTCTCCTCTTCCTAGACTCACCGACGAAATGCAGAAGATCCTCCAGCTTTCAAATAATTATAGCATTGGAGATTGGTACTTCTACCAAGACCACACAATAATTAGAATATATGGCTGTGAGCTAGCCCCTTACAGACTGCCAAAGTATGTCCCCATGAGACTTTTTGCATTAGAGTATTTCTGGCAATTTGCAAATGCAGACATGAATCATTTTCATAGCAGAAATAAAAAATCACAGCTGAAAATCAAACACCAACTGGGCCCATTCATTTTCAACAAAAGAGAAGAAGCATGGCAAGAAGTAGATAAAATTCTAAAGAGCTTCCAGCTGCAAACAAGCTTCCTTTGGTCACCCTATGACCCCAATCATTTTATAAGTCTTAGAAGAGTCAGATACAGACTTGCCAGTTATGACCATGTCAGAATCCCACACATTGAAAAATATGCAAATCAGTTAGAGTGGAAAGAGGGCACCCTAGTGGAGGCATGTTCTATGGAAGAAATGGCACAAAAAACAATGAAGCAGTTAGAAAAAGCAGTTGACTTAGAATTTTTTGGACAGGTTTGCTCCCCAGTACTCAAGCATCTTGGAGTAGCTGCTTCCTCTTCTACTACTCCCCAGCAATCTGCCCAAGCCACTACTCAAGCAGCAACTACAGCTAAAGGAAAAGAGATGCAACAAGAGGAGCCACTTCCTAATGTAGAGCAGCAAGCAGAACAGCAAGAAGAGATGGCTGAGGCACCTTCAAATACAAAGCAGAAAACTCAGGAAAAAGTCCTTCCTAGGCAGGAGGTAACAGTGGAAACCTCGGTGCTACAAACTCCAGCTAATGAAGAGAGAACCAGGAAGAGAGATAGGCAGGAGGAAACTCCTCTCACTACCTCAACAGATCAGCAAGGTGAGAAAGGTGAGAAAAGACAAAGGCTGAATCCCTTTTCTGAGGAGGAGATGCCTGAAAGACCCACTGATACCATGCTCCCTCCCAACATTGAAACATCGGCCAATTCCTTTCAGCAGGAACAAGAAATGCATCATGGAGGAGAAGTTAGTTCATCAGGACAGCAGACAAGATCCGAGCCTAGCATCAAGAAGCAATTTATAGAGATAAAAGCAAGAAAAGAGCCAATCAGAGTCCAACTCTATAACCAGCTGCTCAAGATGGCACCAACTAATCAAGAAAGGCTTATGTCGGCCTACGATATCCAAGAGGGAAAAATGACTCTTAGTCATTTTAGGCCCACCATGCTGCAGCCCTAGTCAGCTGCTGACTATATCAGGACTAACCTAGAGGTCTTTGCCAAGGACATCCATCCCATGGATCAGATAGAGCTGCACAAACAAACAGGGGAGATGGTTTATGCCACATTGGCTGATAAGACTCTATTGGCACATAGGTTGCAAAACTCCCTGAATAACACTACTGCTCAATTGGAGCTAGAGAAAGCTTCCTCTCAAGCCAAGGACAACAGAATCAAGTCCTTGGAAGAAATTATCATAGAATTGGGGCATGATCCAAATGACCCTAAGGGAGTGCAAGCATTAATGAAGAAGAAAGATGAGGACATAGCAGCTTTGAAGAAATTGGTTAAACTACCACCAACCCTTCACCCTCAGACTGAAGATGTTGCCCAGCAAAGAAGAGATCAGGATGTGACGACCATGCTGGTGGCCTTGCACAAAAGGCTAGTGGAGACAGAGGGTGCCTTGGAGGCAGCCCTAAAGCAAAAGGAAGGAGAACAAGTGTCTCAGCCACCTCAGCCAATTATAGATCTTGAGGATGCTCCTTAGGTAATAATTCCTCCCCCGGAAAGGACATTAGAAGCGAGCCCTTCAACACCAGCACCAAATGTGGCAGCACCAGAGCAGGCACCCAGCCTTGACATGCAAAATATGAGGAAGGAACTGGAGGCTCTTGAAGCACAGATGGCAGAACTAAAGGTAGCAAAAGAAAAATTGGCTACACTGGAAGAAAAATATGATAAATCAAAGCAGAATGTGGCTGAAAGGACAAGAGAAATAAGAACCCTGGAAAAGAAGATAAAGGAGCTGGAAAATGAATTGACCATGAACAAAACTATAGCCGATGTGAAGAAAATTCTATGGGCTAAAATTGGCCAATCCATTACAGACCAATGGCAGTCCATTTAAACAATTCATGAGAAAATGGATCTTCTAGGCAGAGCTCAAGCTGAAAACCAAAGAGCCAGGGCATCTTTAGGGAGTATGCCTGAAATAGCCAACAGAATGATAAATGTCCTTAACAATCGGACTGGCCTTCAGCTAGCAAGAATGGGCATTAGAGACAAGACTGATACTATTCTGCTGATAAAAAGGGTGCTTACCCTGAGAAATTATGTCCAAACATTGGAGAGAAAGTGTCAAGAAATACAAGCAGAAGTGAATGGATTTATTGCAAAAATCACGATTTTACATAACAGGGGCCTCCTCAGTTTGGTGACCAGTGCAGGAAGATTGTTATCACATGAACATTATGCCAAAAGGGTCAACAGCTTTGCAACAAATCAAATAACATCATTTGCAAGTGCTCCAGAGGAAGCAGGGCCCCCATCTGGGCAGGATCTTTATGATAAGCTAGAAAATCTATTTTTTATTGAGCATGAGATCAGGCACCTTTTTGCAGTTCCTCCCAATTATTACAAATACACTGAAGCTAACGAAACTCTAATTAAAATACAGAGGCACCAATTGCCCACTGAGGAATGGTGGAGGAGTATGATAGAAACTTTACTCTGATGAATTAATCTTGGCCTAAATTTTTTGATCAACTGCAAGTCTGCATCTTCAAATGACTCATGTATTAAATCTACCTGGAGCAACAGTGGGAGATAGTTAGATGAAAAGGACAGTGTCTGGGTACAGCTGGATAATGCAATTGATGTGTCCAACGCAGCAACATCATGACAGGGCAACATAAACGCAAGAATTCTCAAAATCAATGCAAAGGTGCTCAGCCATCCCAAGACCCTCCAAAGTAAAAGATCTCTGACAGGAATGACTAGCTGTAATCAATCTGCTTTAATAGCAATTGCTATTGTATCCACTATTTTTGAGAGTTGGTAGAGAAAGTTATGAGTCAATGACTCATTTTTGAGATATTTTGTAAAGATAATTTTGTATATATACGCCCCGCTTAGCTTATTTTGGGGTTGTTGTTTTATTTATTCTGAAGAACTCGGCTGCATATTCTGAGAAGTATAATACAAGAAGCTGCTGGTTTTCTCAACTTGGCTATGCTTGGAAGCATTGTGATGGGATTGTTGGCTGTTGCAGAACTCTCGTGTTTTCTCATGATGCAAATAAGTGTTTTCCTAACTGTGTCTGTGTTTTATCTGTTTACATCACTCATTTATGCTATAAACTAATTTATGCTATATGTTTGATAATCTTAGTAGGAAGGAAAATGAATAGTTCCGGATTTGTCCAGTAAGACACCCTAAACTCAATCATTCCTGCTAACTATGTTTTCTTCAGGATTAGCTGTAAATATGGAATTCTTAAATGCTGTTGTTTACTCTAATTTTATGGTGAATTTCTGTTCGGGAATTCTCTTTTGCTCTTGAATAGGATTCAGCCCTTTATTTTCTGTATCACCAAGAAAGAAATCTTTGTTGCCTTTCATGGTGTGATTCTATACTATTTCTTCTTAAATCAAAAGTTTGTATCATGAATACCTATCTGGCTCTGCAATAACACTCTTTTTATCACAGGAACTAAGTAATAATCAATCATGGACTCCAATTGCCTAATGGAATAAACCCTCTTTGATCATTGCAAACCCTCCTTCAGACAACAGATAACAACCAAAATTCAAACAAAATTTTATACTTCATAACTAGCCTAAAATCCCAAAAAACAAAGCTAAATCAAAAGAGAGAGCCCTCTCTGATTGCAGGTAGGTTAGAACTTGTAATCCAAAGTTGGTTTGTGGTTACCTCGGCCGTATTCCCTTGGGAGTCAAAGGGAACAACCTGAGTGATAACATAATTGGCGACTCGACTGGGGAACTGAACTAATTTCCCAACCACTGCCCGATTCACAATACTTCCTACAAAATTTCAAAGAGGTCAGGAAACATAGAAGCTAGCTCCTAAGAAGAAGACACGTTACACCAGATCTAATCCAGATCCAAATCCATCACCTGTATTTGAAAATCCAAACCTGATTTTGAGGACTCTTAGGAAACAAGAAAAGGAAGAAACTAGTCCAGACTCAAGCCCTGAAGTAGGATTTCAGAGTAACATTCCTACACCTGCTAAAGTCTCCCTTCATCCTCATATCACAACTTCATAGTATCCCTGTTCTACATCTACTTCACATAGCGCTTGTTCAACTCCCCCATTAACTACACACACCCCTCTCATCCATTTCCCTCCACTTGTTTCGTTTGTTCCTATTGTTCCAGTTATCTCAGCAAACATGGCTAACAGGTATGCCCCTTTACAGTTACCAGCAAATCTAGGGGCTATGCCTCAGGATTACCAGACCAAGATCTCATATTTTGATGGTGCTAGTTCCTATCCAGCCCTACAACATACCAAAAAGATGCAGGACTACTTTGAAAATTATGAGATAGATGATGAGGGGGTTAGAATGAAGATTTTTGTTCAAAGTTTGACAGGAGACGTAAGGTCCTGGTTCAGATCTCTTCCAGCAAATTCTATTGCTAATCTAGAAGCCCTCTACCAAACTTTCCTAAACAGATGGGAAAAGAAGAAAGACCTTCTTCACATATTGTCTGAGTACAATTCTATTAAAAGAGGCCCTCAAGAAACTGTCCTGGACTATTGTGCTAGATTTAATAATGTATACAACGCCATCCCCCAGAATCTGAGGCCTCCACCTGATCTGGCCTTATACACCTTTCCTGATGGGTTTGATTCAGACATGGCATACCAATTGAGAGAAAGAGCCCCCCAAACTTTAGCTGAGATGCAAGATATAGCAGTCAGTGTGGAAGCCAACCTGATAGCCAAGAGAAATAGGGCAAGGACTGAGAGAAAGACTACCTTCAAAGAAGAGCCTTCAGGCTGGGATCAGAAACTAGATGCAATAATCACCGGTATGCATAGGCTTGGAGATAGAGTAGAATCAGTTGAAAGGAAATCATCATGGGAGGGACCACAAAATAATGCTGTCAGAAATCCTGGCTTTAGAAGAAACCAAAACCCAAATGCTGGAAGGGCCAGCCCAGAACAAGACATAAGACCTCCTTTCCAAGAAAACTATGCTGAAGCATCCACCTCTAGTGAACAGATAGATGATACTCACATTAATTTGATGGGTCTAAATAATGAACAGCAGGTTTTTCTAAGTCAAGAAGATCAGGAAGATGATGATGTTGATCAGTTCCAAACCAAATCTGGTGAGTCATTTGACTTCAAGCAGGGCTATGACACAACTGTTTTTGAAGTTCATAAACAATACAAGCTGAGAAGCAGGACCATAAATGTGCCACAGCCTGTAAAAACAAAAGATAACCAACAGCCCAAGATGTTAAAGGAGAAGGTCACTTTTACAGAACCAATTGACAAAACCAGCTCTATTTCAAACGAAGTAACAGTGGAGGATGTAACTGAAATACACCCCCCAAGTCAACAGCAACTGGTAACATCTCCTTCAGAGCATAATCAAAGTAACAGTCCTCAAAAGATTAGTAAAAAAGATAAACCCCAAGATAAAACTGAAAGCCAAGAGGGTGCCTCTGAAAAATCAGTTGAGAAAGAAAAAGCTGCTAACCATAATGCCAAGACCCAATCTGAGAAACCTTTTGACCTAGAAGCTGAAATTGGTAAGTTGAAGATAGCCATCCCTCTTTCAGAGCTGGCTAAGCATGACATTTACAAGCAGCAAATCAAAAAATCCCTCCAATTAACTCAGAATAAAGATGATGTCAATGTGCTGGATGATACACCAGAAGTACTTTTTGACCAGAAGTTGATGGAAAAACAATAAGCACAGGAGTTTTACCCTTTTATGTTAGCTTGCACATTCAAGACAAGATACTACACAATGCAATGTTTGACTCGGGTGCCTCACATAATCTTATGCCTAAATCTGTAATGGAGAGACTAAACCTAGACATCACAAGGCCATATAAGGACCTATTCTCATTTGATTCCAGCCAAGTCAAATGCCTAGGCCAGATCAAAGATTTGTGTGTTTCCCTTGTCCAGTATCCAAATAAAACTATTCTAATGGATGTGGTGGTAGCTGATATCCCACCTAAATATGGAATGTTGTTATCAAGATCATGGGGAGCCAAGCTCCAAGGGTCCCTACAACTAGATATGTCTTATGCAACTATCTCTGTCTTTGGGCAACCAAAGAGGCTACATAGTGAGACACTCATGAGATATATGGTGAGCAGTGAAGAAAAACCTCAAAATTTTCCCATTTATGCAGTCCATTCTGATATGGATTCCTTCATTCTGTTCAATGATAACACATGTCCTACAGCTGATAGCAAATCGTTCACTCTTGAACAAAACATGCATACAAATGAGCAATCAGCTACCCAAGGTCTTGAAATTATGCAATCAATTGATCAAACTATTCTAGAAAACAAATCGGATGAAAAACAAGACCTCCAACTCCCTATTCCAAGTCCTAATGAGTCCCCTAATTCTGCCCTAAATCAAGAAATCCTTTGGTTTCTTGAGTTCGATGGATCAGTTAACAGGTTAGGGGCAGGAGCAGGAGTGTGGGTCCACAATAAACAAAACAATCATGCAGAGGGTCGAGCTTATAGGCTAAATTTCAGATGTACTAATAATATGGCAGAATATGAAGCTCTCTTACTAGGCCTCAAACTGATCAAATCCTTACAGGCAACAAAAGTGTCAATCCTGGGAGATTCAGACCTCATTATCCAACAAATGAAAGGCAATTTCATCACCAATGACAAAAGACTAAGATCTTACAGAACTGCTGCTATTGAAATACTCAATGTCTTTACTGAATTTCAACTGACCAAAATATCTAGAAGCCACAACCTTCATGCACACAGTCTAGCTACTTTTGCTAGTACTTGTAACTTACCCTTTGAACCCAACCATTGTTTTACAGCTGAGATAAAACACAGACCTTCCATCCCAAACAATGTCAAAGACTGGCAAGTATTTGAAGATGATACACAGATAAATAACTTTTTAACTTTGCAACAAGAGTTTTCGGGCTTAAATGTTGATACTGATGCTGTAAAAGACTCCCAACCACAGAGCAGCCAAGGTCAAAGAACTATATCAGTCAAAACAGCAAATCAAATACTTCACCCAACAACCTTTGATAATAAGAATGTACAAGAGCTTTTTTTTTTTTTTTTTTTTTTTTTTTTTTTCTGAATTTGACTACTTCTATTATTATACAAAAAGATCAAAAATTACAGCAAGGCCTTGGCCTTGAGAGTCTTGCCAAGAAGTTGGCGATTTGCACAAGTTTTCCATTGATAGTTCTCAGAGGATCTCCAGTTTTGCTATGGCCTCTTATAGGACCCGACACATTTACATAGCTGAATAGAGACACTAAGTACCCAAAAACTAATTAGAGACAACTTTGCATCTGACTTAGAACAAAACAAGATACAATACGGAAACCTGTTACAGGCTTGAGTTAAGAACTGAACAGAGTAGTATGCCTACAACCAAAACTGCCTTTAGCAGAGAGCCGAAGGTGATCAATCATCATCAGTGGTATAAGGTTCCTCAACTACTCGGCAGCCATATTGTAGCGAGTCCTCCAAATCAGAATGCTGAGCCGCCACGCCTGTTGGTTCTCGCGGCACTGGTTCGCTAGGACCTGCAGAAACAGTTTGGTTCACCAGTGCGGAGCTGCATAAAATCGGTTGCTGACTGCCCGTTGGAGTTGCCATTCTTTGGACGGCCGGCATTTCTGGAGGAGCGTCATCCTAGTCTCTAGAATCTTCGCATTGCTCAATTGTGACTGAAATGATAAAGGTTGCGTGAGCGAGAGTGCAGGGGATTCGAAACCTTACTGTGGGGTGAGCCTCATGCTCACAATTGTTCCTGCTCCCGTGCCCTCGACTTCTGCCACGACCAGATCTTGTGGCCGGAGGACTACTGCGCCCAAAATCAATCATCTCCATGAAGGAACGCGTCGGAGATGTGGTCTGCTGCAAGATGGCGCATCCCCTTGAGCCTCCTCACCAACTTAACATCCGTTGCCTTTCACGCTGCATGGCACCGCCCCAAGGTTGTGCTACAGAGCCAAGAAAGGAGTTTAACACTGCCTCGCTAAGGGAGAGGCTTTGAGACTATAACAGCGGAAATGAACATTGAAGCAGCGAGCAAGCAACAGATATGGTTCACCTTGGCACAATAACTCGGGAAGCTGGTGGAAGAGTTAATGTTTCTCATTAAGAGCCCTGTGCGAGACCAGCTTTTTGTCTTTGTACAGCTCCTCGTGACAGGCACGTTTGGACAGGTGCCCACGTGCCTGCCTTTCTTGCCGTCATACACCCGCATCCGGGGGTGAGAGATCATTTTGCACCAGAGCAGTGCATGCCTGTATGAGTTGTTCATCATCTGCGGTCTCAAGTGATCCGGAAAAGTAAGGTTGTTGCCAGATTACTCCCTGATTGGCTAATCTATCTGCCGCTTTGTTGGCTGTTCTTCGGACATGCCTGAAGGTAATACTTTGGGTTTTCCTTAGCTTTTCCTCCAGGGATTCCAATCTACTGAGCAATCTCCAGCTCGATGCTATCTTGTCTGCGGGGGTTCCAGCTTGAATTCTGTTTGCTGCAGCTATAAGGATGAGGGAGTCTCCTTCGACTTCTAAAGGGAAGAAGTGATTTTGATCTGCAATACATATCCCTTTCCATAGTCCTTCCAGCTTGGCTGCATTGTTTGTGTCGTTACCAATCGATCCATAGTAAATGTGCAATATGGCCCCTTTGTGATCCCTGAATATTCCTCCAAACCCCGCTGGCCCTGGATTGCCCTTGGCAGCCCCATCGAAATTTAGTTTGAAGTAATTGAATGCCGGAGGAGACCAAATTGAGGGAGAAACTGTGCAAGCAGGAGGGCGGGCTTTGACTTGGGCTAAAAAGGTTAGGTCCAGATTCCATGCTTTCAGAATGGTGATTTCCTGAGGAGTGTCTGGCAGATCCTTATCATGCCACATTTTGATAGCCAGAGTTTCTTGAAGATTTTGCTTCAGGAGGATCCATAGCGCATCTGTCGGCCTACTGGCGTTGTTGAAGATTCTGTTATTTCTTTCCTTCCACAGTATCCAAAAGAGGAAGCCCGGTATTAAGGACCAAAGGTAGTTCAGCAACAGGCTTTTGAAGGGGCTTCGTGGCCATTTTCTTATGGTGTCTGTGGTGTCTTCCATTCGATCAACCGGTCTTCTAGTGCATTGCTCAATTCTTTTCCTAAGTTGAGTAGCAAGCGGGCAAGTCTCCATTAAATGACTGATGGTTTCAGAATGGAGAGTGCAATTTGGGCATCTTGATGGGCCGATGAATCCCCTTTTTTGCAGGTTGTCCCATGTGAGTATGCGCTTCTTGCTTAAAAGCCAGAGAAAAGTGGAGACCTTGGGCCATATGCCCGGTTGCCATACCTTTTCCCATAGCTGATCCAAGTTGGTTTGGGGGGCAGAGTAACGCAGCTGATGGGCTTCCTTTGTAGTGAAAATTCCTTTTGGCGTGTGTCCCCAACGCAGTTTGTCCTGCTGATTTGAGTATTTGATTCTTCTGTGGTTTAATTCCTGATCTATTTCACTGTATGTTTCCCCTTGCCAATCCTCCTGCCAGGTACTTGCTGATTTCCAGATTTGAAAGTCTTGATGCCTGTGCTGCTGCCAGAATTGATGCACATGTGTGAGATCAGCCTGTTGCATGGATGCTTGCCATATTGGCTTTTGGAATAGGGTCGCCAGTTTTGGGAGTTGCTGCCAAGAGTCCTCCCAGAACCTTGCAGCTTTTCCTGAGTGAATTTCCCAAAAACTGTGCTCTTGAAAAAGGGCACTATGTAGCTTAGCCGCATTCCAAATCGGAGAACCTTGGGTTGTGGTGGTGATTCTGATGAGGTCATGCCAATGACTGCCCGGGGCGTATTTTGCTTGCCAGAGTCTAGCCCATGGTGAATTTAGTTTGGAGAGCCAGTTCCACCATATTCGTGCTCCCATTGTATTATTATTTTGGAGAGGGTCCCTTAACCCTAACCCGCCATTTACTTTTGTTTGACAAACTTCTTTCCAATTAACAAGAGCCCATTTCCTGTTTAGTCCAGAGGAACCCCACAGAAAATTTCTTTGCAGATTACGAATTGCTTTAAGAACCCATTTTGGCGCCACAAGGATTGAAAAAAGATACAGAGGCATGGCCTGGAGTACCGTCTTGATCAGGACTAGTCTGCTAGCCATGTTTAGGGATCGAAAAGTCCAAGACGAGAGCTTTGAAGTAAGTTTGTCAAGTAGAGTTCTCCATGAAGCATGTTTGATGGCCGAATCTGCCAAGGGAGCCCCTAAGTATTTTGAAGGCAGCTTAGCAATGGAGAACCCCAAAATACGGGCAATGTTTCTTTGAATGTGGGCTGGAGTGTTGAAAAAGAAGAGCTGCGATTTTGTAGCATTGATGGTGGTACCTGAAGCTTCAGAGAAAAGAGAGAGAAGGGCTTTGAACACTTTGGCTTCTTGTGAGGAAGGGTGACCAAAGAGCATGGTATCATCGACGAATTGCTGATGGGATTGGGGAGGAAGACCATGGAGGGAAATGCCTTTTAGAGCATGGGCGGAAATTGCAGATTTGATCAGTCGACTGAGCCCTTCTGCCATGAGGACAAAGAGGAACGGTGAGAGAGGGTCTCCTTGCCTGATGCCACGAGAGGGACGGAAAGGCGATGACGGGGAACCATTGAGCAGGACAGAGATACTAGGAGATGAAATGAGATTCATGATCCATCTGGTCCAAGTGGAGTTGAAACCAAAAGCCAGTAATATTTGTTGAATATAATTCCAGCTAAGTTTATCAAACGCTTTGGAAAGGTCCAATTTTAGGATCATACCTGGTTTCTTTAGAAGCTTTAGAGAGTGGATTACCTCATTTGAAAGGATGATGCCGTCCATAATCTGCCGCCCTTCTACGTAGCCTGTCTGCTCTGGAGATATTAGAAGAGGAAGGAGAGGTTTGAGCCGGTTCGCTATTACTTTGGAGATCAGCTTGTAGATGACATTGCACAGCGCAATCGGTCTGTATTTATCAGGCTTGTTGGGTTCTTCACCTTTGGGAACTAGCGCTAGGAAAGTTGTATTGAGGGAGGGAAGAATCCAGTGCATAACTCTTGATTCCTCCACTAGTTCCCATACTTCTGTCTTGATGAGCTCCCAAAACTCATGAAAAAAGTTTGCTGTAAAACTGTCAAGCCCCGGTGCCTTGCCATCTTTGAGTTGTGCCATCACTTCTTCTACTTCCTGGAGTATAATTGGTTGGAGCAATTTGTTATTGTGATCCTCCGTGATGATTTTGGGAATGTGCTGCTTGATATTTCTGATTGCTTGATCTCTATTTCCTGGAGGTTCTCTTAGAATTTCCTGAAAGTGGTCGTTAAATTCCTTTTCCATGTCTTCATGCACTTCTATTCTTTCCCCAAGTTGGTTGTTTATGTACGCTATGTTGTTGTACATTCTCCTTTGGATATCTTTTCTGTGGAAGAATTTGGAATTCTTCTCCCCCTCCTTAAGCCACCTAATTCTTGACTTTTGATGCCAGATAATTTCCTCTTGTTGCCTGTGGGCTTCAATTTGATTCCACAGAGTTTGTTCCTGTTGTGCCTGCTCTTCTGTTCTTCCTTCTAGTATCAGAGTCTGCTGCAGCTTACTCATTTGCTGCTCCAGAAGTTTACGGTCTTCGAAAATGTTGCCAAACTTGGTTCGATTCCAAACTTTGAGGACTTGTTTTAGATTTTTTAGTTTCTGTTGGAATTTATACATCTTGGCTCCTTCCTGAGGGATGAATGATAGCCATGCATCTCTGACCACTGTTCTAAAATTGGGATGTGAAAGCCAAAAGGCTTCAAATCGGAATGGTCTGTTGCTTTTTGTTCCAGGCCGAGACCATTGTAGCATTATTGGCCAATGATCAGAACCTCCCTGGGTCAGAATGGAGGCGTGAAAGTCCCCCCCCAAGTGAATAGCATTGTCTGAAATTAGGAACCTGTCCAACCTGGAAGTGATGTTTTGAGAACCTCTGCGCTTGTTGTTCCAAGTGAAGACTCCGTTGGAGGTTTGAATATCCATTAATTGATTATTTAGTATGAAATCTTTGAGACTGAGGCTGTCATTATCTAACCTGATTCTACCTCCTTTTTTTTCCTCCAGTGTCTTGATGATATTGAAGTCTCCTCCACCAATCCAGAGAGGGTACTGTCTATTTGCATTGAGAAAGGAGAGAGTGTCTAGAAGCTCTATTTTTTGCTGAAGAGTCTGCGGGAAATACACATTTGAGAGGTGCCCGTGAATGTTGGTGCCAATGAGGTGAAAGGATGCTTGGATGAGGTGATGGGATGCATGGAAGTCGTAAAGAGTGAGAACCTGTGGATTCCATAGGATGGTTAGCCCTCCTGAAGCTCCAGAGGCATCTACTGAGACAGAGCAGCTGCCTGCCCAGATCTTGTTGCTAATTTTTTCTATAGCAGTACTATTGCTTTTAGTTTCTTGAAGAAAGACTAGTGAAGGCTTTTCTTGCTGAATCAAATTTTTTATCATTCTATGTTTTGAGGGGCTATTGAGCCCTCTCACATTCCATGAGATTAACTTCATGAGGGAACCTGTGGTGTGGGTTTGTAAAACTTTGTCAACTTAGGGAACCGACCAGATTCCATAAGCATTTCTCCTACTATGATTGTCCTTTGTAGATCTGTCTTACGCCCTCTTTTCTTTGTCTCTTTGAGAATTTTTTTTCCATCCCAAGGACTACCAGCTGGTATACCTAGACTTTTGTTGCGTTGTGCTTTCATCAGGATGCCTTCAAGTCTGTCAATTTGCCAAGGTGGTATTGAATTGTATTCCTTCTGTTTGCATGTTGTTTCTAGTTTGAAGATATCTATACCATCCAAACTAACTTACACCGGATCTTCTTCCATAATGGAAGGGGTACTCTGATCTTCTTCTTCTGAAAGGTTCTGAAGACTGAGGGCGAGAGCTGCATCTAATTCCATGGCTAAGGGCTGTTGAGACTGTTCTTTGACAGATTTGCCTTGGGATGAGGAAAGGGGGCTGACTTCCGAAACAGGGATATTATCAGAGGGAAGATCGGTGAGAAGACTTTTAGAGGCCAGTAAGGAAGGCTTCCGAGGGCTGGAGGGGGCATGGGAGGAAGAGGCCAGGGAGGGGTTCTCCTGAGGTTCTGAACTGGATTTATCCGGAGGATCCGGAGATGCAAGCAGAATAAATCTGTTCTGAGTATCAGATTTGAAAGTGCTTTCTGAAGCTACAGGGTTTTTTTTTGCATGTCTTCGTCGGTTCGGGACTTTGATAAATCCTTCAGAGTCTTTATTGGAATCATTTGCTGATGGTTTGGACGAGGAGTTCAATGGGCAGTCTCGGAAGAGATGGCCATGTTCATGGCATTTGCGACAGCAAAAAGGGATGTGCTCATAATCTAAGGGTTGATTCCATTCAAAATCATCATGAAAGAGACTTACCGAATCAGCTAGAGCTTTGGTTCAGTGCATCTGGACGCAGATCCAGGCATATGAGGTGTATCTGCGTGATTTGGTTTCCTCAGCCACTTTAATGAAGACCCCCAGTTGGTTGCCAATATCTGCAAGTGTTTCTTCTCTCCAGTATTCCACAGGGAGGGAATACATGCGTATCCAGACTGGAGCATGGCCGAAGTCTTCTTTATCAAGGTTGAACCTGGGTTTCCAGTCTCGGAGAAATAGTCTTGAGGAGTTGAAGAAATACGGACCACCTTCAAATATACGCGATTTGTCTTCCACACAATGGAAAATGGCTGTGAAGAAGCCCTTGGGTCCAAGCTGTAGAGTGACTTGGCCTTTGGGCTTCCATTTCGAAGCTATCCATCCTTGCAGCGCCTTTTCAGTGGGCCAAAATCCAAGAAATTTGCCAATGAGCGCATGATCCTGCATGAACTGGATCTCACTGTTAATGCGGTGACTGGGAAGGTCAACTTTGATTCGTTCTGCGGCTTTGGGGATGCAGGTAGCTGAAGTTGCCTTTGGCTGGGACGAGGGAGCTTCTGTATGCCCGTTATTCTCTTTGTCATTTGTCTCGCCTGGTACTGAAGGATCCGCTTCATCATTTGTCGTTTTTGCTTCCTGATCATTGTCAGTGCGTCTGCCAGGAGGGGTCAGAGTTTTTTCCGACTGAACATTGTCAGAAACCGAGCCTGGGTGAGGATGGGGGGAGGATCCTACCCCTCCTGCGGTCTTATCCATAGATGACAATCAGATGGAGCCCAACGGCTTTAGCTAAGAGGGGCTAAGGAGAGCAGGGATTAGGGTTGTTGCAGTGCTTGCGGCCAAGGCGTTCATCGGCAGAGCGTTTTTTTCCAAGTGTTATGATAATATTAATGTACAAGAGCTTAAACAAATCAATCTTGATGAAATAGTTGGAGCAGAGGCTGAAGTCATACAACTAAAGGACAATTTTTTACCCACAGGCCTGACCCCTTTGGAAGACATTTTTTATTCAAAGGATATTCCTAGGAAACCAAAGATGCAACCCCTAAATGCTGTCATTGAAGAGTGCAACATTGGAACAATTGAAAATCCCAAGATAATAAAACTATCAAAGTCTTTGCACCCTGATCAGAAGCCCAAGTATGTTGACCTCTTTAAATAGTTCCAAGATGTATTTGCATGGAGTTATGAGGATCTAAAATCCTATGATGAGGAGGGGGGGAGGATCCTACCCCTCCTGCGGTCTTATCCATAGATGACAATCAGATGGAGCCCAGCGGCTTGAGCTAAGAGGGGCTAAGGAGAGCAGGGATTAGGGTTGTTGCAGTGCTTGTGGCCGAGGCATTCATCGGCAGAGCGTTTTTTTCCAAGTGTTATGATAATATTAATGTACAAGAGCTTAAACAAATCAATCTTGATGAAATAGCTGGAGCAGAGGCTGAAGTCATACAACTAAAGGACAATTTTTTACCCACAGGCCTGACCCCTTTGGAAGACATTTTTTATTCAAAGGATATTCCTAGGAAACCAAAGATGCAACCCCTAAATGCTGTCATTGAAGAGTGCAACATTGGAACAATTGAAAATCCCAAGATAATAAAACTATCAAAGTCTTTGCCCCCTGATCAGAAGCCCAAGTATGTTGACCTCTTTAAAGAGTTCCAAGATGTATTTGCATGGAGTTATGAGGATCTAAAATCCTATGATACTTCAGTCATTCAACACACTATTCCTCTCAAACCAAATCAAAAGCCTTTCAAGCAGAAATTAAGGAGAATTAATCCTATACTTCTCCCTTCAATTGAGAAAGAGGTGCAAAAAATGTTTGAAGTAGGTATCATAGCACCCATCAGATTTTCAGAATGGATTTCCAATCTTGTTCCTACAAGGAAGAAAACTGGTGAGATTAGGCTTTGTGTTGACCTTAGAAACTTGAATCAAGTTTCCCTCAAGGACAATTATCCCTTACCCAAAATGGATCACATTCTCCAAAGAGTGGTGGGGGCTTCAAGAATCTCATTACTTGATGGATTTTTAGGTTTTAATCAAATCTTGGTCCACCCTGATGATCAGGATAAAACAACATTCACAACCCCATGGGGAACGTTTAAATATGTCAAAATGCCTTTTGGACTAAAAAATGCAGGAGCTACTTTTCAAAGAGCAATGGATATTGCCTTTGCCAAGGAGATTCATGACTTCTTAGTTGTTTATCTTGATGACCTCACTCCTTTTTCTAAATCTGACCAAGAACACCTTAGACACCTGAGGCAAATGTTTCTGACATGTAGGAAATATGGTATTTCCTTAAATCCCAAGAAGTCGTTGTTTGGCCTGGAAGAGGGTAAGTTGCTAGGTCATATCATTTCTAAAAAGGGAATTAGAATTGACCCTGATAGAATTCGAGCTATTCTAGAAGTCCCACAACCAAGAAACATTAAGGAATTACAAGCCTTTTTGGGAAAGATCAACTTTCTAAGAAGATTTATCCCAAATCTAGCAGAATTGATAAGGCTATTAAACCACATGTTGAAAAAAGATTCCAAAGTAAAATGGACATTAGAGGCTAAACAGGCCTTTGAGGGCATCAAGGCTTCTTTGACTCAAACACCCATTCTTACAAGTCCTCAATTTGATAGAGATTTCATTATCTTCTCTTTTGCCTCCCAACATAATATTGATGCAGTTTTACTACAGAAGGATGATCAAGGAAGTGAGAAACCTATTGATTTCTTTAGTAGAGCCCTTAGAGATGCACCTTTGAAATATCAGATTATGGAAAAGCAGGCTTATGCCCTAGTGAAGGCCATCAAAGATTTTAGGATTTATATCTGATACTCTCATGTTATTGCTTATGTGCCAAATGCCATTGTGAAAGACATATTGACTCAAGAAGGGTTAGAGGGAAAAAGAGGAAAATGGATTGCTAGTATTTTGGAGTATGACATTGAAATAAGACCAACAAAACTGATAAAGGGACAAGGTTTGGCTAAACTCATGTCTGAAGCAAACTTTCAAGCCTTGGATATTAATCAACTGGACAATGAACCGGAGCTGGCGACTCCACAGATCAATATAGCCTTTGAACAATCCCCCTGGTATGCTGATATCTGTTATGTATTGCAAAACCTGTGTGCTCCCCCAGGATTGTCCAGAACCAAAAGCAGATTTTTAAAAATGAAAGCTTCAAGATTTTGTGTTATGGATGGTAATTTACTGTGGAAAAATCATGAGGGTATATTGCTGAATTGTCTAACAATCAATGAAACTCACAATGTTATGAAAGATTTTCATGCAGGTGACTGTGGTGGACATTTATATTGGAAGTCCACTGTGGATAAGATATTAAGGGCAGGTTACTATTGGCCTACTCTATTTGTAGATGTCAAGAGATTTGTTACTTCATGTCATAAGTGTCAGGTGTTTGAGGGAAAAAGAAAATTACTGCCCTTACCTCTGAAACCTATTTCAACAGAAAGGCCCTTTCAGCAATGGGGCTTAGATTTCATTGGAGAAATTCATCCTTCATCTTCAGGTCAACACAAATGGATCCTAACAGCCACAGATTATTTTACCAAATGGATTGAGGTTGTTCCATGTAGACAAGCGAAAGATTCCATTATCATTCAGTTCCTTGAAACTAATATTTTCTCCAGATTTGGTTGTCCTGAAAAGATCATTACAGATAATGCTGTTGCTTTCAGATCCAAGAAAATGGTCAATTTTTGCCATAAGTTCCATATTACCTTGGGTCATTCCACAGCATACTACCCTCAAGGCAATGGTTTAGCTGAATCATCTAATAAGAGCCTTATTAACATCATCAAGAAGATGTTGGAGGAAAATAAGAAAAATTGGCATAAAAAGCTTGCAAATGCCTTATGGGCAGATAGGCTAACAACCAAGAGATCTATTGGGATCAGCCCATATGAGTTGGTTTATGGAATGGAGGCCAAATTTCCTTCATCACTAGGGATTCCTGTCATCAAGTTGCTTCAAGAAACCCAAGCTGAACCCAATGATATGCAAAGAAGGATCAACCAAACAATCTGTTTGCAGCAAACCAGAGACCAGGTATACAACAGAGTTCAAGTTTTACAAGAGAAGCTAAAGAAAATCTTTGACAGAAGAACAAAAGCAGAAGACTTTTTCATTGGTGATAAAGTGCTTAAATGGGACTCAAGAAGAGAAGATAAGGGAAAACATGGCAAATTTGATTCCCTTTGGAAAGGACCCTTTGTTATTCAAGCAGTACAAGGAAATAACACATATTTCTTGAAAAATTTGGATGACACTGAAGTTCAAGAGGGCCCTATAAATGGTCGGATGTTAAAGCACTATTTTGACTATTTTCCATGTATATAATCTGACATTGCCTTGTACATTATTACTTAGTTGTAGTAGTTTGTTTTCAGCAGATAAAAGGTGTTACAGCTTCACAAATTTTGGAAAGAGAGCAAGGAAAGGCCATTATTTCAAGATTTCTCATTTTTTTTTGAAAAGCCTCAGTGTTGATCATCAAGAAGCAAAGTTCCCAGTTTTGGCAAGAAATCAAGGACCAAGGCGTTCTGACCTGCTGTTCTTGGTCTTTCATATGGAAAAACCATCCCCAAGTGGAGCCACTGTTAGCCTCCTATACCAATAGGTTTCATTTTTCATGATTGGCAGGGGAAATTCCAAATATGTTCTACTTTGATGATGCAAAGGTCACATATTTATGTGAACGAACATGTCTGTACATAGTTTGGATGGTGTCCTACTTCTGGATGGGTGATCCAACAGTCTAATCTGGATCATGCCATGTTTAAATTGATGTTGTAGAATAGAGAAAGAGAATCTGTCCAAACTGTCTAATCTTGGCAGATTAGTAGTTAGGTAGAGAATAAAGGTTCCCAACTGCTTAATCTGGGGCCTTGGAAGTGATAAGAGTAGTTTTAGATAGAAAATCAAAAGGAAAAGAAAAAGAAGAGAAAGAGAGTAATTGAGGGTTTGCAAGTCTAAGTGCACCCTCCTTGAAGTAATAAAAAATGCTAGGCACTAGAATGGGTAGGTAGAAAGAAAATCAAAAGGAAAAGAAAAAGAAGAGAAAGAGAGTAATTGAGGGTTTGCAAGTCTAAGTGCACCCTCCTTGAAGTAATAAAAAATGCTAGGCACTAGAATGGGTAGGTAGAAAGGGGCTGCAGAAGCTTGTTTTCCTTCATATTGCTAGCCCTGATAGAGAAAGAATATATTGGCAAGAGCAGGTTCACCTATTCAGCATTTTGGTAACAACACAGTGAAGCATGTCTAACTCCCCAATCATTCTCCACAAAACTTCTTTCTAACATTCCCTAAAGGTCCAATGGGATTTCCTCATTGAGTCCTAGCATCACCTTTTGATAATAACAACATCAAGCCAAGGTGTTGATTCCTATTACACAAGAAAGCCACATTTCCTGTGTAAAATCCTTGATCATTTTCATCTGTCCTTACACCTAAGTTTACTCATTAAATTTAGTATTCAGTTCCTCTCTCTCATCTCAAATCCATATTAACCCCTAATTTTACTATTTAGCACCCCAATTTTCCCCTCTTCCCTATTATTATACCATTTTTGTAAAAAAATCCCATAAAATATATATTCCCCCCCCCCTTAGGAAATATAGCCTTAATACTCTAAAAGGTGAAGGCATGACAAAGTTGGGCGCTAATGCGAATGTGCATTCATAGGTTATTTTGGGGGATTAAATCAACATCTGGTTGATCTAATAGCCCTAGCGCACCTTATAAACCTGTACATAGTTTACCCGCTGATCCCTAAAACCTCATAAAACCCACAAATTCGGTTTATCCAAAGTTTATCCTGGTGCGATTTTCCAGACATAATAAATTTTTATTGGACGGGCCCCGCCATATTTCTCTGCCATCTCCGCGTCCCGTCGTCCGTCGGATCCGGGCCCTCCCATTCGACGGCACTCAGCGATTTCGGACTGCCCTCGATCGTCGTCCTTTTGCGCCCGATATTGTCAGAATGATGACGTCTGTCCGTGGACGCGTGTTGGCTTTTGATTGTATCGAGCGGTGTTATAGACATTTTTGTGCCTTACAGCATGAAGCATGAAATGTCCATAATCTAAGGGATCCAAAGTCCCTAAACATGTTGTTCCTACCCCTAGAGGAACAAGGTCAACAAACCACAGCACTGAATATCAGTTCTCCACCTGAAAACACTCAGAAACAAGCAAATTCTGGATCATGTCAACTGCTCCACTGAGCATCTGAGCTGAATGTCAAGTGCTCCACTTTGTACCTGTGTTGAATGTCAACTCCAACAAAGGCTACCTGCGTTGAGCGAGATTTGACATGTGGAAGTCTCATTCCTCAATGTGTCAGTGCCCAGGAAGCTTCCAAAGTGACACTTGGATCAGGGAATTCGCCTAGTGATGAGTAAGAGGTTCTTAAACTCCAAGTGGAAGCAAGGATCTCCAAGTGGACTCAAGAACTGAAGAATAACTGAAGTGAGAGAGGACACTAGTCAGCTTCATGCCAGCCTCAAGCTGACTCATCCTTTCTCCAAAACTCCTATATATAGAGCTCTCTCATGAGGTCTAAGGGGGCTAGAATCTTGTGAATGTAAGGAAGTGCTATTGGTTTGAGTTTAGAGCTATTGGGTGATTTGCTTTGAAGGAGGTGAAGAGGAGATTTCTTTCTGCTGGGAGGTGTTGCTGGATTGGGCCTCTTATGGTTGTAACACTTCCTGAACTTTACTTCTTCCATTAATAAAGCATTTGAGGTTCTTCTATATGCATGTGTCTCAATGGTGTATTGTTATGCTTGTGTATTTGACTTATTCTAATCCTTGAATCAATTATGAATGTATGCTTCTTGTAGTTTCCCCTTCTTTCCATTTTGTAGGATCTTAGCGTAGCTGGGCCAGTGAAAGAGCAAGGAGCTGGGAGCAAGCAGCAAGGAGAGAAGATTGGATCAATCATTAGCGAAAGACATCGGTTAGTGGATCCCTTTCTCCCCCATTTTACTTTCATAAAGAAGAAATCTTAGATAGCTTTGCTTCGGTTGTTGCTGAGGTACTATCACCCTTAGAGTGGGATAGGGTCATTCCGTATTGGATACTTTTCCCAACAACAAATTGGCGACTCCACTGGGGATCGTATCTTGTTGGTTGTTTGTGTTTTTGCTATTCATTTCATAAACACAGGGAGTACCGAATCGAACTGCATTTGGATCATTTCAGTTTCTGGGCATGTTTATGATTTGAAGAGCTAATCCACAAGGACTCTGAACAGCTCTTAGTGATAGCTTTTCATCCTCCTAATTACCCTTTAGTGTGTACTTGATTGATAGCTTCTGATTTGGCCAAAAACTGTGAATTTTTGAGCAATCTCTGACCCGGAAACCAAGAGAAACGCAAGTTTCTCGTTTCATTGCAGGCACTGTGAAGGCAGTCTGCATTTCAACGCAGTTCCTGAAGGGGCTACCTGTGCTGAATGTCAAACTGACAGTGTACTACCTGCGCTGAACCAGTCTTGCCTTGTGCTACTGGGGTTCCCTGCTGTGTCTTGCCCTGTTTTCATCCTTGTTTTTGCAGCCTGTTGTCAGTCAATGTACCTATCTGAAACCAACTTTCCTTGCCACTATTCCGCCTCGGTTGTATAAAGAAACTGTGATTGTTCTTTGTGTATTTCTTACATCATTTGCAGTTTCCCATAACGAAAAGTGAACTAGTCTTGTTGTGGCCTCTTAGATCTAGACCTGTGATAAGTGTCGTATTGATCTTAAGAGTTAGTTTGTTTGCTGTTCATAGCTGATTGAGCTTTTGCTTTCATCATATGGTTTGAATTTATATACTTCTAGTGTCGAAACAAGTAAATCTTAAGGTGTCTTTTGATTTTTGGACAAAGTTTGTTTGCTTTCACTGGAAATTGAATTCAAAGTTATACAACAGCTTTCTTTTTGTAATACATCAACATTAAGAAAGAGAAAAGAAATACCTGCATTTTGCATTTGCATTTTTGATAAGTTTGCATGTTGATCTAGGAGAAAGTGCATTAGTGTGTGCTTTATGAACTGTGTGAAGAGATGATGTCTTTATTTTCCCTCAGTAGTTAAGATTTTCATACGTCGAAAAGATTGAATAAAGCTTGCTTATCATCTTAGACTGCATTTAGGAATTTGTACCAATACATCTCGTGGTGAACCTTGAAAGGAAAACTTTAAAAAGATCAACTTAAAATATATTGAATGAACCTAACAACGCTTTGCAACATAACGCTCACAGTAGAGGTCTAGGTAGAGACGTGTTCCGGCGTTGTTAAACGTAGTGACTTTCGATCTCTACGAAGGTGGGTGATTCCTCCTGAGGGACGATAGCACTAATACGGACTTGTGCTCCCACGTACCGTCGCGTATATATTGGGAGACCCCTATAGGCATTTATCCTTTATCCTTAGGAAGCCGTGTCGGCTGCCCTACTGATCGCGATGCAGTGAACACAGCATTCACGAAGATCGACCACCCGTACCGTAAAACGTATTCTGTGGTTTCGTGAAAGGTTTGGCACACCCTCTGCCTAGATCTCCAGAGCAGTTTCTTTTGGCCTTTTTCAAACTCTATAACTGAAAAAGTCCAACCGAGCATTTGTCACTTCGGGCTCGTTAAAACATCGAAGGAGACTAGAGTCATCTTTAGCTTTTTCTCGACTCTTTAAAACTGAAAAAGCAAGTTGTGTCTAAAAGCGTCTAATAAAATTCATTCAATACGGAAACATAATTCCCCTTTTGTATTTTAGTTGATCGAGTAATCCGCAACCATGGAAGAAAGTCAATTGAAACCCCGTCGCTCGCAGAGGCTTGCGAGTCAACCGTCTTTGTCTCCGGAATCGAAAGTAGTACGGACAAAGCGAACTCGCTTGACCGGGTCAAAATCTCCCATCAAAGTTAGAACAACAGTTCCAACAGCATCTGAGATCCCGGTCACTCCAAGCATTTCTGGAACCCCTGCCTCTATTGAAGAAGTTCAACTGCCACAGAGGGACAGTAGCACTGATCCTGGTCTGAGAACAAGTACTTGTATTATTGAACTGGTTCCATCTGTAACCGGTCCAGAGAGTCTTGTTGCTCAAACAACTGTCGCTGTCGAAACAACCCCTTCTTCGGCACCAGAAATATTTTACGGACCTGACGGTCTTCCTCTTCCACCTGGTTTGATTGCAATAGAGGAAATCGTAGAGGACCCGCAAGCAAATACTCCAACTCATTTTGGAGTAGGCGTCACTCTTTTTCCTTCTACATCTGAAGTTTGTCCATCACCAGTGGAGGTTCCTGTAGAATCGCTAGGCAGTTTATTGGATAGACTTAAAATGTCTGAGCAACCGTCGACATCTAGGACTGTGTCAAATGACACAGCGACGGTAGAACTTCCTGCCGCCACTCCGACGATGTTCGTCGGCGTACCAGCTGTCCCAACTAGCTCTCAACAGCTAGAAGGAGTCCACCTAGGGACTATTTCGACAGTGTGGTCTGTTCCAGTTTGTTCTTCCGGTATAATACCCGATAATTCTTATGTTGAAACTAGACAAATTGATCCCTATGGAGGTCAATTTGGGCCATCCAGTCCTCAAAGGCAATCCATACCCTTGAGCTCCAGATTGCTACCGTATGGGGGGCAATATGCCCTTTCATTACCCCCTCTGGGAGGATACCCATACGGCAGTTCTCAACAGTGTTCAGGATTGGCTGAAGTTACGACAAGTGGTTGGGTACCTATGTTACCCCAACAGCGAAGAGTTGTGTATTCTATGCAACAATGTGTACCTATGTCTAGCATCCCGACGACGCCAGCTATTATAACCGTGTCGCAAGTTCAAACGATGCCTGTTGTATGTCAACCCCAAGTTGTGATGCAACAGCCCCTTGACCCTGCAACACAACCATAATCGCCAACTGCCGGGACGACACAGGTCCAAATGGGTATGATTACCCTGCATCTTGGTCCGTCGGTTAGTATAGCACAGCAAAACATGGCTTCACAGCCATGGATGGTGCAGTACCAACAACCACAGTTCCAGCAGGTGTACCAAGGATTTGAGCAACAGATCTTTGCGAATAGTGGACAACCCTATATTCAAAATGGGTTAAATCAACCACTTTACAGTGGTCAAGTCCACCAGCCATATCAGTCATACCAGCATCAATTGCATTATGCTGGTATGCAAAGGCCTACTGCTCAGGCGATTCCATCGTATCCTGGGTACGCCTCGCCAAACCTAAATCAACAGTTACCGTTCGTGGCAACTTTAGAATTACCAGATTTACATCGATTGACGAACGATCCAATTTCTTATGCCCATTGGTGGCCAGCGATTCCTCACAAGCTTCCTTCGGACATTCCTAAATTCAATGGAAATCCTGGCGAAGACCCGTCGAATCATGTGATGACTTTTCATCTGTGGTGTTCGTCGAACACCTTGAATGATGATTCGATAAGGCTTCGCCTTTTTCAGAGGACATTGACAGGTCCGGCGGCTAAATGGTATATTGAGTTACCTAGAGCCTCTTTCGACAATTTCAGTTCCCTAGCCACGACTTTCTTGACCCACTTTCAATTACCGATAAGGTACGAAACTGGAACAGAAATCTTAACCAATTTCAAGCAGACAACGGCCACACATATATCCGATCATATACATGAGTGGCGTCGTCGTCGCAGAATGGTAAAGACTTATGTACCAGATCAGCTATTAGCTGAGTGGTTTATAAAGTCACTTCTTCCTGCTATAACAGAAGATGTGGCCAAGGGAGGGGTCGTAACAGAGGAGCAGGTTATTGCTCGAGCCCAGTATTTAGACTTGGTATACACTCAGTCTGGCACGCTCTATGACAAGATACCTGACACCCCCAGACCGGAATTTTCAATTCCTCCTCCTCCTGGATCAAATAGTGACTCTCACGCCGGTGACGGTGTGATTGGCACTGCAAACGCAAAGTCGACAAGGGATTCAAATAAGAAAGCCCGTAAGACTTCAAATCAAAAAGCAAATCAAGAAATTCTTGCTTCGGAAATAAATGCCATATCTGCGGATAAAGGCAAAAATTCCAATCAACCAGGAAGCAAGAAGAAGCAAAACAAAGGGAAGAAGAAGAAACGGGGTGAGTCATCCCCTCAAAAAACTTCTTCAAACCCTCCTGGGAATAGGAAATCTCTTTGTCAAATATGCGATGAGGAGGATCATAACACAAAGAATTGCCCATTCAAAGCTGAGTTAAAGAGGTTCTTTAAGAGTTCCCAAACCTCAGCCGTGTTAACTGATCCATTTCCTAATCCAGGTCAAAATATGGTTGATAGTGGAAATGCTTCCCCGTCGCAAGTGCTAATGTTATCGATCTCTAAGCAACAAAATGATGCTTTGATTTCGACAAGGAGTAAAGATTACGGGAATCCACAGGTGTCGAGCGACAAAGGCAAAGATCAACCTAGTAGTTCGACAACAACTTCGGCAGAAGTTGTACCCCCTATCACGCATGAATTAACAATAAAACCGCCAAAAGGAGTAGTACACAAGTTGACGTTTAATCCTCGCGCCAGGGTGGCGCAGCATTATAACATAGTGGAAGATTTGGCCCAATCGCCATCCGCTATGTCGACTCTTGAGGTACTGCAAAATTGCCCATCCCAAAGGCAGGCATTGTTATCAGCTATTGGTGGAGTGGATCCTAAGGATTCCAATCTTGTATCCTTTGATCACAAAGGGTATGATCCTCAATTACCAGCTCAACTAGCTTTCCTTATTCAAGTGAAAGCACTCAACAAAACTGTTCACAGAACAATTATTGATGAGGGGGCATCGACATGTATCATGTCGATGAGTTGCTGGAAAACTCTCGGATCTCCAACCTTGTCGCGATCTTCGACGACATTAAAAGCATTCGACGGAAGGACGTACACCCCGTACGGCATCCTAAATAACTTAAAGGTTGAACTAGGAGGAAAAACAGTGGAAATTGATGTTGAAGTCATTGATGGCAATCTTGACTATAACATCCTACTGGGAAGACCATGGATATATGCCATGGCAGCTGTAGTGTCGACTTATTTTAGGAAGATCACATTCCCGTTTGAAGGAGGGATTACGATCGTCGACCAACAAAACTTCCTCCCTAATGGTTCACAAGTTACAGGAAGCATTCCCATGATCCATGGGAGTGACCATTCAATTCAAGATATCGGAGTAGGCCTATGGGAGCTTTCGCGTTGCCACCTCCTATCCATATAGGAAATATCCCGTTTGTAGCAACATGCAACATGGTATCTTCCTTGAAGGTCGCAGAAGACAAAGTCGTCATGGATCATTCGATGGTTCTACCACCAAGCCCTATAGAAATATTGTAGCAATCAATGTTTCGGGCATGGGAGGCGAGCCCAAATCAACGCTCGTCAAGCGTTTGGGTAGATAGGTCTGGAGAATATGGGACCCCATTAGATCCTTAGTCGAAAGTGCATGGGACTGACGAAGGAATCTTACAATCAATGTTGATTGAGGGGGCACCATGGAATGATCACCACCATCGTTCCCTTCTTCCAGAATGTGAAGAAGATACTCAACACGACCTTTACCACCCTTCAATTTTTGAATTCCTAATAAATATTGTAAATACGGTGGATTCCGAGCGAAACTTATCCAATATTGAAGAGACTATAGCCATAAATATCTCGACAAAACCTAATGTTGTAGAGAATATTTATGTCGGCAAAAGTTGTTCCCCTTCAGAACTAGAAATATATAACGCTCTTTTTCGCGAGTTTAGAGATGTCTTTTCTTGGTCATATGATGAAATGCCAGGCATCGACTCGAGTATTGTTGAACATGAAATTAAAATGTATCCTGATGTCAAACCAGTAAGACAACGGCTTTGACAGGTACACCCTAAGAAAGCCGCTGCCATTAAGGCAGAAGTTGAAAAACTTCTCCATGCTGGATTCATCTACCCGGTTCCTCTAACCGATTAGGTATCGAATATTGTCCCGGTTATGAAAAAACAAGGGACGATAAGAGTGTGTGTCGACTATAGGGATGTAAACCAAGCTTGTCCAAAGGACAACTACCCTACACCCTTCATCGACCAGATAATTGACGAATGCGCCGGATGTGAAATCTTTTCCTTTATGGATGGATTTTCTGGGTATAATCAAATAAATATACGCCCACAGGACCAGTCAAAGACTGCATTTATTTGTCCGTGGGGCACATTCGCTTATCGAAAATTACCCTTTGGTTTAAAGAACGCAGGGGCGACGTTTCAGAGGGCAATGAATTATGCCTTCCATGACATCAAGAACATCGTTCAACCATATCTCGATGACCTTCCGGCTCATTCGCGAAAGCGGACTGATCATCTGTAGCATTTGAGAGCGATATTTCTACATTGCCGACACTACAAGATAAGACTCAATCTGCACAAGTGTGTGTTTTGCGTCGGTTCTGGTCGTTTACTTGGCTTTGTAGTCTCTAAGGATGGGATTCGTCTCGACCCCTGCAAGGTTCAGGCAATCATTAATTTGCCCCCACCTTCAAATGTGCTTCAGATTCAGAAACTCCAAGGGAAAGCAAACTTTCTGAGGAGGTTCATTCCAAATTACGCAGAACTTGCTAAAGGTTATACTCGTCTTTTGAAAAAGGATGTACCTTTTGTCTGGGACCAGGTCGCGCAAGCTTCCTTTGATGCTCTGAAAGATTCTCTAGTAAGAGCGTCATTAATGTACGCCCCAGACTATCAAAGAGATTTTAACCTGTATCTAGCTGCAGCAGATACGACCATTGCGATGGTTTTAGTGCAAGAAGTCGATGGAATTGAACATCCTATTTATTATTTAAGTAAAAACCTAAATGATACAGAAATCAAATATTCCTATGTTGAAAAACTAGCGCTTGCAGCTGTTCAAGCGATCCAAAGGTTTCGACATTATGTCCTCTTTAGGAAAACTACCATTCTCTCAGATTGCAACCCCATGACGTATATACTGTCACGACAGTTGCTGGGGGGCAAATATTCAAAATGGATAGCGATCCTTCAAGAGTTTGATCTGGAATTTGTAAAATCCAAATCGAAGAAAGCCCTAGTTTTCGCGGAATTATTATGCGATCTCCCATCGTCGTCCAACGATGAAACATCGGAAGAGTCAATCGTGGATGAAAATTTGTTTCTGATATCTACAAGCGATGAGTGGTATGGAGATATCATAGTTTATCTCCAAACCCAAAAGTTCAGGCCTAACACCTCACACTCTGAACAGAAACGTATACGATACCAATCTAAAGACTACATGATCATCGGTGATACGCTTTACCGTCGTGGCATCGATACAGTTCTGAGGAGGTGCCTTACCCATGAAGAGGCCGAGAAAGCCCTCAATGATTGTCATTCAGGCGCGTGTGGGGGGCATCAATCTGGATATGCAACAGCACAAAGAATCTTACGAGCAGGATACTTCTGGCCAACCATGTTCAAAGATTGCATAATCGCAGTCAGAAGTTGCCATGCATGTCAGATTTTTGATAGCAAGACCAGAAGACCACCCGCACCTTTACAGCCAATAGTTGCTGTTGGGCCTTTCGCCAAATGGGGCATCGATTTCATGCAATGTAACCCCACCTCGACCGGGGGCATGGGTATATTATAGTCGCCGTTGACTATTTTACCAAATGGGCCGAGGCGATGCCTACATTGGATAACACTGGTGAAACAGCTGCCCTTTTCTTTTTCAATCATGTAGTCGCCAGGTTCGGCGTACCGCAGGCTATAGTTATAGATCATGGATCGCATTTTCGCAATCACATGATGGTTGAATTAGCTGCCAAGCTAGGGCTATCTCACGACAGCTCTACCCCGTATTATCCGCAAGCCAACGGACAAGTTGAGGCAATCAACAAGGTCCTAAAGCGTATGTTGCAAAGGATGATCGGGGTTCACAAAAGAAGGTGGCACCTAATCCTGTACTCAGCCTTGTGGGCTTACCGAACATCGGTAAAAAATGCCACTGGGTTCACACCGTTTCAACTGGTGTATGGCCTGGAGGCAGTCTTACCAATCCAGTGCGAAATTTCGTCTCTTAAACTCGCAATTGACCTCCTCCCCGGAACTTCAGAAGAAGAGGCCCGTTTCTTGGAATTAATCCAGTTGGATGAAACCCGTCGTGACGTCGCTCTGGCTAACGAAGCCCATAAGAAACGAGTCAAGGCGCAGTTTGACAAGAATGTCAAACCCCGTGTCTTCTCTGAAGGTGACTTGGTCTTGCTTTACGACCAAGAATCCGACAAATTGGGAGCAGGAAAATTCAATTCTTTATGGATGGGTCCCTATATTGTTAAACGAGTGTTAGCAAAAGGAGCCTATGAGTTAATGGATTGTGACAGAATACCACTGGCGCAACCCCGCAACGAGTTGTACCTCAAGCGTTACTATGCCTAAGTAGTAACCTGAGTGCTTTTGTTGTATTTTGTTTTCGCTGAAGTGTTTGTTTCGGTTGAGTAATCCACCTTTTTCATTTGTTGCAGATGTCGAACTTTTCTGAGACATATGTGGGATATGCCGACGGAGCGAGTCGTAGTTCGCGGAATCTATCCTCCGCAGCCTGGGCCATTTTTTATCCAAGCGGCGAGTTAGTGAGTTTCAGAGGTGTGTGTATTGGGCAATCAACGAATAACATCGCTGAGTATAGCGCGTTGATAGAACTCCTCTCTGATACCATTTCCTGTGGTATACGCCGACTAATCGTCAGGCTAGACTCACAACTGGTAATACTACAACTCAATGGTATATATTCGGTCCGCAATCCAGCTATTTATCGAATGTTTCTAAGGGTTAAGATTTTGGAAAGACAGTTTGATTCAATTCAATACCAGCATATTTCCAGAAACTTAAACACATTAACCGATTCATTAGCAAACTATGTATTAGATAGACATTTACGACATTTATAAAGAGGAAATGCATCAGTGTTATGCAAGTGGATCACATAAATCAACCAGAATAAACCTCGAAAATCAAAATATATAAAAGTTGTTTATCGTTTGTACATAATGTTCTGTAACCAAGACAAAAATTGGTCATATGACCCAAAAACTCAAAAGTGCTAGGGGGCACCCTAGCCTAGTGGTGCTCATGATAGCACGTCACGGCCTGTGCAATCATGCGCAAGAGACGAGTCCATCGTCTAGGTACGCCAGTAGTATGCCGCTGCAACTGTAAAGGTAACTCGTCGATCCGTACATCCGGAATACCGAGAGTAAGGCTCTCCACCTGCTCCTGCACAGCTGTAAGGGTCTCAGTGTCGTCAAGGTCGCGAAGAATAACTCTCCTAGCAGGCTCCACTGTCGGGGCAGCAACGGGCGATCGCGGACGAACTGCTGGACGAACAGGACCAACATCTGCATGCACCCAAGAGTTTGATTAAAAGTCTTGATAGAATAAAGCACAGCAACATTATGAATAAAAATGGTAAATAGTGATATGGTCAGAGATTTTTACCAATAGCGCCCCACTGCTCGCCATCCGGTAACACTAAGTCCGGATCACCTCGGAAATCCATACCCACATATGGATACTCGGAAAAGACCATCTCCTGGTGCTCGAACCACCTAAAGAAGGCATCAGTAAAAGTAATCTGAGGTTGACCAGCATGCCTAGACATGTGATCGACCCACCTCTGCATGCGTGGCTCGGTCGGAGAAGGCAAGTCGAGTATGATATACTGAGGCTGCATCAGTGGGATTTTCTCCAAGGCGAAGGCAGTCAGAATAGAACCAAATCCAAAGTTCTTCAGCTTCCCGTCCTTCACCTTGGTCAACTGACTTTTCATCTGAACAAGTACTGCATCACACCAGTTGAATACTTTCGGTTGGAGACACTCCAAGGCGTGTTGTACATAAGACCTGTTGGCAACATGTAGAGATGCGCTACCGGCCATCCTACCAATGGTATACAGAACGGACCTGAGAGACCTATCAGTAATCTCACGGATAACAAACTTGTCGTCTCTGCTCGGCTGGGAACCTTCCCTACAGTACTGGCGAACATAGTCTCTCACGGAGTCATTCCCTCGGGCCGAACCTGACAAAGAAATGGGGGCACCCCGCCTTGACAACCCAGTCAAGAAGTAAATGTCTACTATGGTCAAGGGGATGGTTTTTCACCTAATCTGGAACACTTGGTTAATAGGATCCCAAGCATCAAGCATATACTGCAGCAAAGTGATATGTGCTCTCATGCTAGAGATACGGAAAAACTTCAGCAGGCCACAGTTCCGCAGCGCGTTCACCGTGACTAGGTCATGGAGAGCAATCATATCTTCTTCTTCATGTTCTCGTTCTCGCCATGTAAGGGACATTTTCTCAAAGGTTCCTGCAAAACAACCAAGAGAATGAGTAAGATCCTGAATTTGATGAGAAACTGGCGAAAATTCATTAAAAAATGTGCCAAAAACTCAGTTTTTTGAGATCAACGCAGGCAGACAGTGTCCTACCTGCGTTGAAGGTCAGGCTGCCTTAAGGCAGCTTGACATTCAACGCAGGTTTCGAATGGGGAACCTACGCTGAAGCTAGGGCGCCCTGGCAAAACCCCTGAGGCTCATAAGAGTAGGAAAATAGGCACAAAACAGGAAAAGGAAACCATGAAAAGAAAGAACTAGTGTTTAGCTCCTACCTGGTCCAGACGGCGCCGAGAATCGTCCACAGAATCTCCCGAAATCAGCTGGTGAAAATCAAGGGGAAAGAGGCACCTCCAGAGCTCCAACAAACAAAATGCAAATGAAATGGTAAAATGAGAGGTAAAAACTCTTTTTAATGACTTTTTACGTAGTTCAAAGCAAAATATTAGGGTTTTCATCTCATGTTTATGTATTTCTAACTAAGTTTGATGCAGCAATTGAAAATGCAGTACTATCTTTGAAAAGAGAAAAGCTAGTAATGGTAAAAAATCAAAATTTGACCATATAATCGAGCAGTTTTAGCACATAGTTCATGCTCGTTAAAAAATAAACGCAAGATCCGAGCAGTTTTAGCACATAGTTCATGCTCGTTAAAAAATAAACATAAGATTGTGAGCAGGCTTTCCCTTAGAGTTCAAGCTCATTCAGAGAAAATGAACCGGTAAATAACCATTGTGATCGTAAATTCATCAGCCGTAAAAAGCCTTGGTCGTGTTTGCACCTGTCACCTCCACCGTCATTTGGCCGATCGTTCACCTCCATATGATTGTTTACCCATTTTGAGGAACAGCTGCAAAGAGTGATCTCACCTAGCCATCCTTGTGACACTGCCGTGATTGGAAAATTCCAACCTGTACCTGGAATCAGTTGCTATCCCTGTTTATCACTCGTTCCTCAAAAGACGAGTCTTCTTTGAGCTCTTTTCATCTGACTCGTAAAATATGAAAAGTTTGCCGAGTTTTGGCCTTCCAGCTCGTTAAAGTGACCGGAAGAGCTATCCCTCCTCTAGATTTTAATCTTTTTGGACCTGAGGGATTATTGCACAAAAAGATCGAGCGCTTGTTTTGTTCGGCTCGTTAAAAGTACCGAAAATTCATCCCTTCTGTATTGTTTTATACTTTTTCGGACTTAAGGGATTAGATGATGAAAAAGGAATTTTGGAGTTAACTTTCTGTACCTTTTCAGACTCTCTAAAAATGAAAAGGACCGAGTTTTCCTTGTCGTTAGACTCGTTAAAATGATTAAATAGCGACAACCTTGTCTTTAGACGAGAACGAGTTTCCCTATCGCTAGGCTCGTTAAAACATAGCGATGGGCTTGCCCGAAGGGCAGGTTATAGAACAAGCATATGTTATCCTCCTCAAGCTTGACAAAAATAAAGAGGTACTGGTCAGAAATGACTAGGGAAAAATTGGGAGAATCTCAAATCTTTAATGGTAGCAAGTCGCTCTTGAACATGACACCTTTCCTCCGTACCACATCGGGTTGGGTTGTTTCATTCACCGGTCTCATCACCATGGTCTCGCCAAACCATCCACATTTGGGGTAATGCTACCGATCCATCGCATCAGTGTCGTTATATGTTCAAGAGATGTCGTTCAGAGAGAGTCAACCGTGTCCCATCCACTGCCATACATTATCCTTCATCCATTCATGACCGCCACCCTGAATCATATGTCACAGATTGTTTTCACCTCCACTAAAATCATTAGCTCCGTTCCGTGTCACTGATGTGGGATTCATTAAGGCCCTCCTTTGACGGATCGCTTCTTGTCGACATCAGCTCATTATCCAAGAAGTTGATCTAGGAACAACCCCTTCAGTACTTTGAAGCTTGCATGCCTCAATGGCAAGTTTCTCACTTCCAGCGACAGGTATACATCAATGACCTTCGACCAGAAGATTTTGCGTGGTGTTCGACGCCAAGTCCTTTATTCACACCACGTGAATTGTACTGCAGTACCTTGAGGGTCATTATCATTATCGGTGATTCCTCTCGCGCTTGTTAACGGTTTACATCATTGACCGGTAATCAAGCGATGTCTTTCCATGTTCGACTTCAGCGCAATTCTCACATGGATCGACTTGTACTTAGAGTGAAGATCGAATGAGTTTGAAGACCCCGGATCTAGTTTCATCCATCCGGGCTGTGATATATATTCAGGAAATATAAAGACATTTTGACATGTACATCATTGCAGCAGATGATCATCCTACTCAAAGGATGATAATTTCAGCAGAGAATTATCAGTCTACCATCAGACGATCGTCTGTTCTATGTACCAAAATGAATTTATAAAGCTGAGCATGGGAATGCCCGCCTCAGCTAGATCATGAAAGCAGAATGAAAAATAATGTATTTTATTGTATTTTATTACAGGTCACCTCTCAGTGATTGAATGAACTTTGGATCCTCCGGATAAAGCATTTCACCCGATAAACAACCTCATACTTTAGGGGGCAACTGTTATAGACATTTTTGTGCCTTACAGCATGAAGCATGAAATGTCCATAATCTAAGGGATCCAAAGTACCTAAACATGTTGTTCCTACCCCTAGAGGAACAAGGTCAGCAAACCACAGCACTGAATATCAGTTCTCCACCTGAAAACACTCAAAAACAAGCAAATTCTGGATCATGTCAACTGCTCCACTGAGCATCTGCGCTGAATGTCAAGTGCTCCACTCTATACCTGCGTTGAATGTCAACTCCAACAAAGGCTACCTGAGCTGAGCGAGATTTGACATGTGGAAGTCTCATTCCTCAATGTGTCAGTGCCCAGGAAGCTTCCAAAGTGACACTTGGATCAGGGAATTCGCCTAGTGATGAGTAAGAGGTTCTTAAACTCCAAGTGGAAGCAAGGATCTCCAAGTGGACTCAAGAACTGAAGAATAACTGAAGTGAGAGAGGACACTAGTCAGCTTCATGCCAGCCTCAAGCTGACTCATCCTTTCTCCAAAACTCCTATATATAGAGCTCTCTCATGAGGTCTAAGGGGGTTGGAATCTTGTGAATGTAAGGAAGTGCTGTTGGTTTGAGTTTAGAGCTATTGGGTGATTTGCTTTGAAGGAGGTGAAGAGGAGATTTCTTTCTGCTGGGAGGTGTTGCTGGATTGGGCCTCTTATGGTTGTAACACTTCCTGAACTTTACTTCTTCCATTAATAAAGCATTTGAGGTTCTTCTATATGCATGTGTCTCAATGGTGTATTGTTATGCTTGTGTATTTGATTTATTCTAATCCTTGAATCAATTATGAATGTATGCTTCTTGTAGTTTCCCCTTCTTGCCATTTTGCAGGATCTTGGCGTAGCTGGGCCAGTGAAAGAGCAAGGAGTTGGGAGCAAGCAGCAAGGAGAGAAGATTGGATCAATCATTAGCGAAAGACATCGGTTAGTGGATCCCTTTCTCCCCCATTTTACTTTCATAAAGAAGAAATCTTAGATAGCTTTGCTTCGGTTGTTGCTGAGGTACTATCACCCTTAGAGTGGGATAGGGTCATTCTGTATTGGATACTTTTCCCAACAACAGGCGGCTTCCGACACAAACTGGACCCGTACCAAAAGCGATCCGATAAACCGCTTACCGCCATTACCTTTCCGCCTTACGCCATCCTTGCATCACCACCACGTCATTGCCGCATCAGTGTCGTGTCAGCTCCCGTTTCGCCATGGTTCCGATAGCTCTGCCACGTCACTCGTCCAGGTCAGCCCACTCACCGGTTGACACATCATCCCGTAGTACTCGACCCCACCAATGATATCATGCTGACATCATCCGTCAAAAAGGCGCCAAAAAACTAATTTTTCCATATTTCGCCCAAAAATCATGTTTTTTCGTATTTTTCATAAGTTTGAGCACTCTGTCGATTGCATGCATTTTACGACGTTTTTCCACCAACCTCCAGAAATTCATCCTTGAGCTGCTACCGCCCAGAATTCCGCACGGTCATCTCCCCCCGTCACGCGACAACCAGGTATTTACCCGTTTCTTCCACAAACTGGTTTTTCAGTCTTCCTCTGCTAAAAACACAAAATAACCAGTTTCCGGCATTCTGAACTCCTGTACCTTCAAAAACCGAACTAGTATCCATTGGAGGGCCCAAATTCATCCAATTCCCTCACTCGCTGCATTGTGCTCAACCCAGACCCTTTGCAAAGTTTTTCGTGTCGCAGGGCGCGCCACAGCAAGATAATTCACCCTGTTTCGCCCCCTTTGGTAGCATTTCACCTCAATTTTGCTAAAGCTACCCTTTTGCTCTCTGTAAATCACTTTCTCTGTCAAAATTCACCGCATTCATCCACAATTCAAGTATAAATCTACTTCAAAGGACAAGTGAAGCATGGAGACCCCTGTGGCCTTGAATATTACTCCTCTTAGTGCCCCACAGAGGAACCTGGACTGGTTGGCCCTTGCTGACCGGGATCATCAAATTAAAGAAACAGTTGAGATAACTACCAAATATCACATACACACTGTTTGTGAGCTGAAGGAGAAATACATGAGTGGTGCTGATGACATAGGTATCTGGGAGTCTAACTTGCCCATTTATTACCTAACTCAAGTCAATGTGTTCCCAGACCTCATCCATCAGTGTTGTGAACACTATGAACCCTCACAAAGAGTAGTTTTGGGTTCATCTGGGAATATTTTATTCCACATCACTCCTCAATCCATAAATCAGATGCTGAACTTTAAGCCAACTAAACCTCTGGTCCCCCTTTCTATGAATTTTCTGCTCTAAGAAGCTGCCAAGTTTCCCAGCTCAGAGGTCACAAAGATTGGCCAGTTGTTCATGAAGCCAGAATATCAGCCCCGGCAACCTCCTCCTTATCTACATGTCTGGTTCAATGATACAGGGAGACTGCTAGTGGATATGATATCCTGCATTCTAGGATTCAATACCAGTGAGTTTGTGGATGATACAACCTTGGTAATGTTATCCATGTTCACTCCAGGGCAGCCTCCTGCTGCCCAGTATGATTATGCCACATTTATTGCTGACAAGATTCATGAGCAATTCATGAATTTGGAGAGGGAAAGGGTATTCAAGTACACCTCCTATATATATCACTTGATATTATATTTTCAGCCTGATAGTTTCCCTGTTTCCTTGAGAAAGCTGGATGCAAAAGGAAATAGGAGGTCAGTGGTATTTTGGTCATCAGTTTGTCACCATATCTCTTGCTCCCCATATAGCTATTGTGAGTTCATTGATCTGTTCATCTATTCGGCCTTGTCTCTGCTACAGAGTTCTCCTCTTCCTAGACTCACTAACGAAATGCAGAAGATCCTCCAGCTTTCAAAGAATTATAACATTGGAGATTGGTACTTCTACCAAGACCACACAGTAATTAGAATATATGGCTATGAGCTAGCCCCTTACAGACTGCCAAAGTATGTCCCCATGAGACTTTTTGCATTAGAGTATTTCCAGCAATTTGGAAATGCAGACATGACTCATTTTCATAGCAGAAATAAAAAAGCACAACTGAAAATCAAACACCAACTGGGCCCATTCATTTTCAACAAAAGAGAAGAAGCATGGCAAGAAGCAGATAAAATTCTAAAGAGCTTCCAGCTGCAAACAAGCTTCCTTTGGTCACCCTATGACCCCAATCATTTTATATGTCTTAGAAGAGTCAGATACAGACTTGCCAGCTATGACCATGTCAGAATCCCACACATTGAAAAATATGCAAATCAGTTAGAGTGGAAAGAGGGCACCCTAGTGGAGGCATGTTCTAAGGAAGAAATGGCACAAAAAACAATGAAGCAGTTAGAAAAAGCAGTTGACTTAGAATTTTTTGGACAGGTTTGCTCCCCAGTACTCAAGCATCTTGGAGTAGTTGCTTCCTCTTCTACTACTCCCCAGCAATCTGCCCAAGCCACTACTCAAGCAGCAACTACAGCTAAAGGAAAAGAGATGCAACAAGAGGAGCCACTTCCTAATGTAGAGCAGCAAGCAGAACAACAAGAAGAGATGGCTGAGGCACCTTCAAATACAGAGCAGCAAACTCAGGAAAAAGTCCTTCCTAGGCAGGAGGTAACAGTGGAAACCTCGGTGCTACAAACTCCAGCTAATGAAGAGAGAACTAGGAAGAGAGATAGGCAGGAGGAAACTCCTCTCACTACCTCAACAAATCAACAAGGTTAGAAAGGTGAGAAAAGACAAAGGCTGAATCCCTTTTCTGAGGAGGAGATGCTTGAAAGACCCACTGATACCATGTTCCCTCCCAACATTGAAACATCGGCCAGTTCCTTTCAGCAGGAACAAGAAATGCATCATGGAGGAGAAGTTAGTTCATCAGGACAGCAGACAAGATCTGAGCCTAGCATCAAGAAGCAGTTTATAGAGATAAAAGCAAGAAATGAGCCAATCAGAGTCCAACTCTATAACCAGCTACTCAAGATGGCACCAACTAATCAAGAAAGGCTTATGTCGGCCTACGATATCCAAGAGGGAAAAATGACTCTTAGTCATTTTAGGCCCACCATATTGCAGCCCCAGTCAGCTGCTGACTATATTAGGACTAGCCTAGAGGTCTTTGCCAAGGACATCCATCCCATGGATCAGATAGAGATGCACAAACAAGCAGGGGAGATGGTTTATGCCACATTGGCTGATAAGACTCTATTGGCACATAGGTTGCAAAACTCCCTGAATAACACTACTGCTCAATTGGAGCTAGAGAAAGCTTCCTCTCAAGCCAAGGACAACAGAATCAAGTCCTTGGAAGAAATTATCATAGAACTGTGGCATGATCCAAATGACCCTAAGGGAGTGCAAGCATTAATGAAGAAGAAAGATGAGGACATAGCAGCTTTGAAGAAGCTGGTTAAACTACCACCAACCCTTCACCCTCAGACTGAAGATGTTGCCCAGCAAAGAAGAGATCAGGATGTGACGGCCATGCTGGTGGCCTTGCACAAAAGGCTAGTGGAGATAGAGGGTGCCTTGGAGGCAGCCCTAAAGAAAAAGGAAGGAGAACAGGTGTCTCAGCCACCTCAGCCAGTTATAAATCTTGAGGATGCTCCTCAAGTAATAATTCCTCCCCCGGAAAGGACATCAGAAGCGGGCCCTTCAGCACCAGCACCAAATGTGGCAGCACCAGAGCAGGCACCCAGCCTTGACATGCAAAATATGAGGAAGGAACTGGAGGCTCTTGAAGCACAGATGGCAGAACTAAAGGTAGCAAAAGAAAAATTGGCTACACTGGAAGAAAAATATGATAAATCAAAGCAGAATGTGGCTGAAAGGACAAGAGAAATAAGAACCCTGGAAAAGAAGATAAAGGAGCTGGAAAATGAATTGACCATGAACAAAACTATAGCTGATGTGAAGAAAATTCTATGGGCTAAAATTGGCCAATCCATTACAGACCAATGGCAGTCCATTGAAACAATTCATGAGCAAATGGATCTTCTAGGCAAAGCTCAAGCTGAAAATCAAAGAGCCAGGGCATCTTTAGGGAGTATGCCTGAAATAGCCAACAGAATGATAAATGTCCTTAACAATCGGACTGGCCTTTAGCTAGCAGGAATTGGCATTAGAGACAGGATTGATACTATTCTGCTGATAAAAAGGGTGCTTACCCTGAGAAATTATGTCCAGACATTGGAGAGAAAGTGTCAAGAAATACAAGCAGAAGTGAATGGATTTATTGCAAAAATCACAGTTTTACATAACAGGGGCCTCCCCAGTTTGGTGACCAGTGCAGGAAGATTGTTATCACATGAACATTATGCCAAAAGGGTCAACAACTTTGCAACAAATCAAATAACAGCATCTGCAAGCGCTCCAGAGGAAGCAGGGCCCCCATCTGGGCAGGATCTTTATGATAAGCTAGAAAATCTATTTTTTATTGAGCATGAGATCAGGCACCTTTTTGCAGTTCCTCCCAATTATTACAAATACACTGAAGCTGATGAAACTCTAATTAAAATACAGAGGCACCAATTTCCCACTGAGGAATGGTGGAGGAGTATGATAGAAACTTTACTCTGATGAATTAATCTTGGCCTAAATTTTTTGATCAACTGCAAGTCAGCATTTTCAAATGACTCATGTATTAAATCTACTTGGAGCAACAGTAGGAGACAGTTAGACGAAAAGGACAGTGTCTGGGTACAGCTAGATAATGAAATTGATGTGTCCAACGCAGCAACATCATGACAGGGCAGCATAAACGCAAGAATTCTCAAAATCAATGCAAAGGTGCTCAGCCGTCCCAAGACGCTCCAAAAGTCAAAGATCTCTGACAGGAATGACTAGCTGTAATCAATCTGCTTTAATAGCAATAACTATTGTATCCACTATTTTTGAGAGTTGGTAGAGAAAGTTATGAGTCAATGACTCATTTTTGAGATATTTTGTAAAGATAATTTTGTATATATACGCCCCGCTTAGCTTATTTGGGGGTTGTTGTTTTATTTGTTATGAAGAACTCGGCTGTATATTCTGAGAAGTATAATACAAGAAGCTGCTGGTTTTCTCAACTTGGCTATGCTTGGAAGCGTTGTGATGGGATTGTTGGCTGTTGTAGAACTCTCGTGTTTTCTCATGATGCAAATAAGTGTTTTCCTAACTGTGTCTGTGTTTTATCTGTTTACATCACTCATTTATGCTATAAACTCATTTATGCTATATGTTTGATAATCTTAGTAGGAAGGAAAATGAATAGTTCCAGATTTGTCCAGTAAGACACCCTAAACTCAATCATTCCTACTAACTATGTTTTCTTCAGGATTAGCTGTAAATATGGAATTCTTAAATGCTGCTGTTTACTCTAATTTTATGGTGAATTTCTGTTCGGGAATTCTCTTTTGCTCTTGAATAGGATTCAGCCCTTTATTTTTTGTATCACCAAGAAAGAAACCTTTGTTGCCTTTCATGGTGTGATTCTATATTGTTTCTTCTTAAATCAAAAGTTTGTATCATGAATACCTATCTGGCTCTGCAGTAACACTCTTTTTATCACAGGCACTAAGTAATAATCAATCATGGACTCCAATTGCCCAATGGAATAAACCCTCTTTTATCATTGCAAACCCTCCTTCAGACAACAGATAACAACCAAAATTCAAACAAAATCTTATACTTCATAACTAGCCTAAAATCCCAAAAAAGAAAGCTAAATCAAAAGAGAGAGCCCTCTCTGATTGCAGGTAGGCTAGAACCTGTAATCCAAAGTTGGTTTGTGGTTACCTCGGCCGTATTCCCTTGGGAGTCAAAGGGAACAACCTGAGTGATAACACTAGCAATTTCCCTTTCCATTCCAAAATGGATTGAAGAGGATCGCAGGGAATAGTTGTCACATCCCGAGCTCTCCCAACTCATTTCTCAATTGCAGGTGGATCCAAATTCCACCAAGGGCTACTCGTGGCAGGATGAGATTCTTTGCTACAGGGATAGAGTTGTAATATCACCAGCATCCACCCTCAAAAGTCGCATTTTGGCAGAATTGCACTCATCTCCCATTGCAGGACATTCAAGCTTTCAGAAGACGTATGCTCGCTCCAGGAGATCATTTTTTTGGACAGGCATGAAAAAGGACATCCTTACTTTTGTAGCAGAATGTGATGTCTGTCAATGCCACAAAGGGGAGACCGTCAAAGCACCAGGCACATTACAATCGTTGCCCATCCCGACATCAATATGGACGGAGGTTTTTATGGATTTCATTATAGGTCTTCCAAAGTCAGGAAACAAGTCAGTCATCATGGTGGTTGTGGACAGACTTTCGAAGTATGTTCATTTCTGCGCCCTACCCCACCCGTTTACACTGACTTTGGTCGCTCAATCTTTCATGGATCAGATATTCAATTTGCATGGCATGCCCACTTCTATTGTGTCCGATCGCAACCCGATCTTCACCAGTAATTTTTGGCAGGAACTCTTCAGGCTACAAGGCATCCAACTAAAACTCAGTACTTCCTATCATCCACAAACGGATGGTCAAGCTGAAGCCATCAACAAATGTCTGGAAACCTACCTTAGGTGTTTCACTTCAGAAAAGCAACATCTTTGGGTACAATGGTTACCTCTGGCTGAATGGTGGTATAACACCAACTATCATGCCAGCACCAAAATGAATCCCTATGAAGCAGTATATGGTTAAATCCCTCCTTCCCCTACTTCTTATATCAAGGGGTGCTCAAAGGTACAAGCAGTGGATCAACTCCTACAAAACCGTGCAACCATGCTCGCCCATCTTAGAGAGAATCTTCATCAAGCTCAAAACCGCATGAAGCAACAGGTAGACCAACATCGCTCAGAGCACCAATTTCAAGAAGGGGATCAGGTCTTTTTGAGGCTGCAACCATATAAGCAAACATCACTCAAAGACAAGGGTTGTCAGAAACTATCTCCAAAATTCTACGGACCATATCAAGTACTTCAGGGCATTGGAGAAGTAGCCTACAAGCTGGCTTTTCCACCTACTACAAAAATCCATCTAGTTTTCCATGTCTCATGCCTCAAGAAAGTGATTGGGAACAATTGTAGAATTCAAACCAGTCTCCCTGAATTGGACGAGGAAGGGTCAATCTGGCTCCAACCTGAACAGGTCCTAGACACACGAGAAAGGCACTTGCGTGGCTGCATGATTAGGGAAGTCCTCGTCAAGTGGAAAGACACCTCTCCGGAAGATGCAACTTGGGAACCAGCCAATATTCTTTAGCAGTTTCCGCAGCTTCAACCTTGAGGACAAGGCTATTCTTAAGGGGGAGGGCATGTTAGGGTCCCACACTAACCCCCTTATTTATGTAGTGGGATCGGGTCACAGTAAAGAGTCAATAAAGCCCATATTAATAATTGTAAGTGGTTAACCCGCAATTAATGATGGGACCACATTTAGTTGCAAATGAGCCATGGTATTAGATAGAGGGTATTAATAAAACCCATGGTATTGATCCATGGTATTGCATGTATGAGTCATATATAAAGGATAGAGACTCCCTCCGAGGAGCATCGTGTCTTATTTTTGAATCGAGCTCGGTTCTATTGGAGGTTTCCCCCTCGAAGAGGCAAGTGAACATTGCTTTCTGAATAGTAAAATCTTTGCCGTTGTCTCTCACTATTCTATGTTCTGGGTATCTTTCTTCGCATATTCTATATTTGAGTATCTATTGCAGGTTAAGAGCATAACAGATTTAGGAGATATCATTCAACTACGAATCACCTTGTTACTCTTGAGATCATTGTGGAGGAGTGCTGATATAATACAATTGATCACTTATGTTGTTTCATTGACTTTAGAAAATATTTGGACAATATTCCCATGACAAACCTATGAAAGAGGCTCAAAGAGATAATGGTTCTTCTTGAGTTGAGGGGTTATATGAGAACATTATTGCTAATCTCAGGACCATTGGGGGTTCGTTAAAAGAAATTAATTGTAATATCAGAGTCAAGCAAGGGTGTCCCTTGTCCCCTACCCTTTTTGGCATACACGTTATTAAAGCTAGAAGAGTGTTTGGAAGATACAAGTTGTGGTAGCCCCACACGCATTAGTATATAATCATAATTCTTTTCCTTTATGCTAATGATATTGTTCTTTTGGAAAGGAAACATTATGATCTTGACAAACAACTAAGAATCCTCCAATATTTTGTTCCAATAAGGGTGTGACTATTAATATTGACAAAACAAAAGTCATGATAATAAAATCCATAAAGGTCACATATAATACGGCAAAAGAAAATGTGGTATAAGTTCATAAAAATATCTTGGAATCGATATCCATCACAAGCTCAACTAGAATTATAGAATTCAGAAAAGGATAAATGGAGGATGGAAAGTTTATTATGAAATTGAAAACTATTGTGAGTCAACAAATTTTGAGATATGTGATAAAGAGAAACTCTTCTTTGAGACTCTTGTCACTCCTGTTATATTATATGGATGTGAGCTTTGGGGATATAGTAAATCCAGTGAGTTGTGGAGGAAGATAGAACAAATTCAAAAGTAGTTTATAACCAACAAGATAAAGAATAAAACAAATACACCCTATCCTATTCTTCCGATCAAAGCAAGAATTTCCCATATTTAAATCACAATTATGATCTAGGTATCTGATGTATAAGAAGAGGTTAAAGAACATGGAAGACAAGAAGTTTCCTAAAATTGCTTCTAACTCTAGCCAAAAACACCACCTTTGCCTCAAATGGGGATGGAATAAGGATTCATTGGCTAGAAAATTTGGGGATAAAGGAGGAAATCATTTTACAGAATAAGGATACAATTAAAAATAATATACAACAAATTTTAAGGAGAAATTGTGGGGTGATAAAGATTATATGGAAAAATAAAACTATGATATTATAATGATGTGATCAACGCAAATCTTGAAAATCTAAAATATCTCTATGTCTTGGCTAGTGTAAAGAAGAAACTAAGCATTGCTAAAATAAGAGCAAATTATCATGAGCTCCATCATGAAATTGGGCACCAATCAATTTTGAAAACACAATGGGTTGAAAGGGTTTGTCACTTTGCAACACTAGGAATTTTGAAGATGGAAATCATTTTCTCTTAGATTTTTCAACTTATACTCACATTAGTTCCAAATTCCAAAACGTTTGTCACACCACCAACCTTCTTGACCTTCTAAATCAACAAAACCTATGGTGATGTTGGAACACTTTTTCTAATGTTTTTTGAGCATTGAAATAAGATTCTAAAGGATTTTAAGTAATATCTTACTTTATAGGTCCAATAGACAATTTCGTCTTAGTGGACATTATATATATATATATATGTATATATATATATGTATATATATATATGTATATATATATATATATATATGTATATATATATATATATATATATATATGTATATATATATATATATATGTATATATATATATGTATATATATATATATATATATATATATGTATATATATATATATATGTATATATATATATATGTATATATATATGGATATATATATATACATATATATATATACATATATATATATACATATATATATATACATATATATATATATATACATATATATATATATACATATATATCTATAGATATATCTGTGTGTGTGTGTGCGGAAACAAGGGCTTATTAACGCAATGATTAATTCAAAAAAGGGCGCAATTGTATCTCTCATGTGAGAATTAAAGTTGATATAATAAAATTAATTTACATAATAATATAATATTATGAATTAGATCCCAACATGTAATTGAATATCTAACCTAGTCCATTACTAACCTTAACTCTAGTTTTTCCTAGTCATTGCCTCTCAAGCCCTTCCAATCATTGATCTAGATTCAAGAGTGGGCAATTCTCCCCAACCCCTCTTCTTAATGTCAACAAAGTTTCTTTCCAAACTTACTTGATTTCCGTGTGGAAATCCACTCATAAGTCACAACCTTTTATACTTCAAATCAATAAATCCTTTAGGTAAATCTTCCCACTACTTCTTCTCATCATATGGCATTGTCTTCGATTGACAAAAGTCTCATTCAATTGTTCACTAGTCTTTTGGTCTCACTAAGAATAATGGATAACAAAATTTCAAAAAAAAATGATGCCCATGATCAAAAGAAATCTCACATATTACTTATGTGGACAACAATTCTATGCCTTTTTTATTGAAAAGGAAGAATATTGAGATCTCATATTTCAAAATGTATTGTCTTTTATGGGAATAGGGGTAATAGACATACTACAAAATTTGACCCAAAATTGTATGTGCCCTCAATTATTTTAGTATCGTTTAAATTGTATTGTTTTCATTTACACTTCTAAAATAAAGATCCATTGTGTGTCATTGGCAATTATTTAGGGAAATATATAAATAAATCTAAGCCAAAAGCTAGTATGTTTGCATGTGCAAGAATTTGTTTTTGGAAAATAGAGTATTGTTGTAGTGGTGGTAACACCCTCCAAAATTTTGGCCTACACTAAAATTTTGGAGCCTACTGTGGATCATGTGATCGATATTTCCTTATTCAATTATTGGTAAGCTGATCATTTCAAGCTCTCTTCTTCAATATCAAGAGTTGTTCACACTTCTATCTTTATATAGCAAGTGCCATCTTTGGGCATGGGAGTTATCGCTTGTCATGCAAAGGGAAGTTTTGGTTTGCTTAAAGGGGAAATATTTGTGAAAATGAGTTGTTCCCATCATGTAGACATGTTTCACACTCATTTCCAAAGTTTCACACATTATTACACAAGTGTCGTCATTATCCTCACAAAGCCTATTGTCGGAGCCGCACTTGTCGTAAGATGCCACAAAGGTTGTTGCATTAAGAGAAGTATGTTTTCATATTTTCTGGATGGTCTATGTTATATCACTAAGTGTCCAAGTGTGTTGTCACATTGAAGTTCTATCACTGTTCACATCGGTTCCATTGATCCCACACTTAGCCAAATTCTGAAGGATTCCTAGCAACCTAGCCTCATTGAACCTTCCTAAACTACGCACTTCGCATATACAACCCTCAAGCTTTTTCCTTGCCTACTGAACTGCACAATGTACAGAAAGCCCAACATCCTTTGGCATCCAAAACTGTGTGGAGGCTACCTCTAGTGACCTTCCCTCAGTCGGATCTCACCACCCTCAAGAACTGCGCAGATTTTTCCCCCAAGCCTATCTACTACCTAATCCCCCTTTGCCTCTGAAGACTACACAGACTTGTCTTCCAAGGCCTCATCCCACAGAAGCCACTACCTGCTTGAACTGCGCAACTTTTTCCTTCAGTGGGCATTGAGCAGTCTTATCCCTCAGTTTAGCCCAATCACTAATCCTTCTCCCCCCTGACCTTATACTAGTTCCAACTCAGTCAGTGTATTATCATGCAACATCTTCGACTAGGGGTTTATCAGACTTATGTCGTCTTGTCAGGAGTGGATTATAGATACATGAATTCTACCAGCCTATGGAAATATGGTTAAGAAGGAGATGAAGAAGGATAACATGCTAGATGATACTTAAGGAGTTGAGGAGACAAGATAATTATTATATAAGAATACCAAGGAACCCAGGGTATGATAGAAGAACTAGACCGAATGACAAATCCATCTGATTCACAACCTTTTGGAGGGTAGATATGAAAAACAAAGCACATCTTTCATGAAGTTAAAATACACCTCTTAGCGTAGGATGAATGGAAACTTATCATTTTCATATCATTATGTCTTCAATGACATGTATGGTTGCAAACACTCAAAGTCATTCCATGTGTTTCCTTAAAGTGTTTTGGTCCCTTTCGCTTGTTAGATAAATTGTCGTCTTTGGCATTTTTGACTGTTATGTCATGTTTGTGAGACTTTTCTGGCGGTTTCAAATGTCAATCTCTATGTATATGATTTTTCCTAATCATGTAAACATTCATCACACTCATGCACAAAGTCTTGAACACTATCACACAAGTGTCTTCACGGCCATCCTAAAGTCTATCTCAACTATCGCACTTGTCGCTTCTTGTTATGAGACAGTCACATAGAGGGAAATGCTTTCTTTTTGCTCCAGTGGTCTATGTTGTCATGTCGTCGAATTATGCTAAGTGTGTAATCACAAGTTCAAGTTCATCACAAGTCTATCTTCCTCCCACGCTTAGCCATTTTTTCGAAAATATTCTTGACCAAGAAACTTAGCTGCACTGGACTCTGAATTAACTGCACAATCTCATCCCTCATTATTGTGACCTTTCTTCCTAAAACTATGTAGTGCACTGCCACTGTCCTCTAGGGTAGTTGCATTACACAATTCCAGAGCTCAACAACCTTCCATGATCCTCAGAATCTCGTAACAGTTCCTCCCAGTCTGACTTGAACTGCACACTTTGCACTGTCAGTCCTCAAGCTTCTCCCCTTTCCTAATGGAACCTCGTAATGTGAAAAGAAACCAGCCTCCCTTAGCCTCCATAACTATGCAAAGGTGTCTCATAGTGTCGTGCCTTAGCCGGAGCTCACTGCCCTCAAGAACTGCGCATATTTGTCCTCCAGGCCTCTAAGCTTCCCAATCCTCCTTTCCTTTGAAAACTGTGTAGAACTGATCCCTAATGGCCTCATCCTACATCAACCATTGCTGGCTTCTACTCAATTCTGACTCCTAGTGGGCGCTGCACAATTATTCTCCCCAGTGGGGACTGTGCTGAAAAGTTCCTCAAGCAAGCCTAAGTTGCGCTCTACGCAGTCTCAGTGATCAAGCCCTCGCCTTGTCACCCGGAGTTGCGCAATGCGCAGTTACTGGGCCCTCTCTCCCAACCTGTCACCTATCTCATACTCAATTCATGGATAGTACTACATCATCTTAGACTAGGGAGTTTTCATATTGATGTCATCCCATCATGAGTGAATTACAGGAACATGTACACTATCAAGGCACGGCAAGATGATGAAGAAGGAGAAGAAGGAGGGAGGCATTCCTAGAGACCCACTTGTTGCCAAACTGACAAGAGAACCTACCAAGAGAAAGCAAAGGAACACAAGTGTAACCACTTGCCAAGACTGAAGATCATTGAAGACCCCATATTATCAAGCTATGCAGAGGAGAAAATAAAGCATATTTAAGAACACATCTATCACTCAACAACAACAATGTCTTGAAATTTCCACATCATCAAGCCAGTCCATGTCAGCAGTGTCATGTGAAGTCGTGTCATGAGTTTTCATATGCCACATCACTACTTTGGGCCATGTATATTTTGAATCAAATGTGTTGTAAAGTGAAAGCCCAATGGACACATGAGAATATGAAGAGTCATGTAAGTCGAAAAGTCATAGGAAGTCAAACAATCCTGAGGGTAGTAAAAAATTCACAAGGGGAAGCATCACCCTTGGTTATATATACCCCCTCATTGTATGAGCAAGGTACTTTCACCTTGGCTCCTCCTGCAAAGAATTATAGAGACCAGCTAGTTCTTTGAGGAGCAAGGAGTGGCTCTAATGTCTTACTAATGGGGCTAGTGATGTATAATGTAAATATGTGTCTTAGAACTTTTGCTTAATAACAGAAGCCTTTTAAGGCCAACACGTTCTTCATGCATGAATTATGAATGTTTGTAAGACTATTCTGTGGACATTTGTATTTCATGTTTTCTTTCACATGTACTAAGATAATTGAACTATTTCGGTTATTTTAGTTCTTATCTTGTTGAGAATGTGCTATAATGGTTTTTTATTTGTCCCATCCCTATGGACTATTCCACAGGATATAGACAGCCCTTTCCTCACTTATCCATTATAATGATCATCACGTCCGTTGTCGACTATTCCATTGGATGTTAGATAGTTCCTTTTAGTTCATGTGTGTCTCTTCCCGGGTGGTACTATTACCTCTCATTTAGAGGCTCACTTTTCTCCCCCCTTTTGCAGTAATAGAACCTAGACATAGTTGCACTGCACACTCACCAAGAAAACTCACCTTGCTTTTCGAAGATACCATTGCATCACTCTCCTATGCTAACAACTAGAGCTAAGATAGATCTTTGAGGATTTGGAAATTAGTCCTTTATACCGGATGGGACTCCTACACCAAACAATGTGAGGTATGATTGGGACTTCATATCGGGGAGATCCCCTTGGTTGACAAATTTCCAGCACAGTCAACAAAATAGTGTTAAAAGGAGGGCCATATGACAACGTATGCCCATTGAGTCTGGTTTGAATCTCTTATTTAAAATGGCTCTTCCCCAAATCATAATCCCGAGATTTTTTTCTAAAGAGCTTAATTTTACCATCCCTGCAGAAGTTATTCATAACATATCCGAGTTTAAGTTTGATGGTGAGGGTTAATCAAATTTTTCGAACATTTATGTGAAGTTGTCCATCTTTTTATTTCTCATAGAATATGTTCCAAACATGTCATGGCTAGATTTCTCACCCTCACATTCGAAGGTCATGTTAGTCAATGGTGTCATACATTACCCATTGCTTCTATCCATTCATTCAACCAGCTTTCTAGGAAGCTTCACAAACCCTTCGATAAGTATAACTACTAAGATGTTTGTGGAAGAATCAATCATTTAAGAATGGAGCCTATTGAATTAGTTGAGTATTTTTCTTATTGGTTCCTTCACCTCTGTTGTGAAATTCCTGAAAACATTTGAACCGTATTTCTTGAAACAAGAGTTTGCACACTTGGTTCATGTCTCTTCATATGTTGAGCCTGAACCTCTAGATTTTCCTTCTTCTCTAACTCTTGTGAATCATGAGGCACCTCAAATTTTATAGGAGGAGTTTACTAACCCTTTTTTTCTTTGTCCTCCTCCTTTTCTGGTCTCGATGAGGGTGCCTCCTAACGTTGATTGTAAAATTGGGAAATCTGTGAATCAAATCTCCTGACCATCTTCTCATTCTTCTTCTTCTTCAATGGAGGAAATTACATAATGGATCAAGAAGCCTATATTGAAGACTCACTCCTCCATTCTGCAATATGTTGTCACCATTCACAACTCTGGTCACAAAGCTAATCCATATTTTTGTTGCCCTCTATCATCTACATATTCTGACTCTGTGTACCATGAACCGCTTGACCAATCTGCTCCATCAATTGGTTCTTTACATTCTCTTGATTCTCAAGCTGCTGGCTCAAATTGCAATCAGGTACAAGGAAGTCATAGTACATGGGTAGAGGAGAAGGAAGGTGAATATGATTATAATATTTCCTCTCGATTTTAGAATCTCCCATGTCAAAATAACTAGTCCCCATTCTTGAATGATTCTCAATCTGCTAATCTCGACACAAAATCCAATACGATTATTTCTTTCAATCAACCCCCAACCTTGGGAAGTGATCATTCCAATGATGATAAATCTATTTCCTTATTTTGTGATGAATGCCCATGCACATCATATGATCTTTTGGTTTCTCATGAAGATTTTAATTTATATCTAGAATCTAGTTCGGTCAAAGAAGATGTTCACATATAAACTTCCTCTTCACCTCACTATCCCTTGTGTCCTATTGTTCAAAATGCATCTACTTATGACAAATATACTTCGCACTCTCTAGTTTCTTCATCCAATGAGTTATCCCCTTGATTGACGCACGGTAGTGAGGCTGTCCATGATGAAATTGCAAACAATCAAATCATAGAGTACCCTTCCCATTCCCCATCATCTCTTCTCCCGCATGAAGAAAACTCTTCAAATCATCTTGCTCATGAGATCTCACCAATTCATTTATCTTTGAATTTTCAATTATAAGAGCCTCTCCAATTGAGAAATCTAGTTGTTGAAATTGAAAAATCTGGTAAAATCTATGACAAAGATGGCTTCTATCTAATGAGAAATGGTCTTATTGAAACCAATAATAAAAACTATCCTGAAGCCATGCATGATCTGGTTCAAGCTTCAAAATATGATTCTACAATCCTGGGAAGTTCCTGGACTTTCTAGAGAGTTGAGGCACTTCAATTTCCATTGATGGTTATGTTAGGATCTTGCAACTATGGTAAGCCCCCCGAACTAAATCAAATCTGGTTTCTCTCACACAATTTGTCAATCTGGATGGTTTCACTCAATATGAATTCCCATGTGAAAAATGTTTGGTATTCTAGGTGTGACCTTTAAGATTTTCAAGATTTTACTTATGATCAAATTCAAGAATCTATTGCAGTTCATTTGTCTTCATGCAATTCTATCACATCAAACTCAGGTTGGGAATGTGCATCTCTCATAGAGTCATGGAATTGTGAAGTTGATTATCTCAAGGTCTATCTTTGCCCGAAGGAATCATACTTATCTAATTTATCGCCTAATGGTCAGTGTTAGGTCCCTATAATACTATTGATTCCCCCATTACTATTTTCATTGTAGCCCTTATTGTTATTGTTGTGCCCCATAGAAGCCCACTATTGTTATTGTTGTTCCCTTATATTATTATTGTTATGTCGACTTTGATTATATTGTGACACCTTAGACTCCTATATATAGAAAGGAGGTTTTGTCATTTGTATCATCCAAGAATTGTTCATTCATGTAATGTAAAGGAGGTTTCCCCCTTGAAGAGGCTGATTTTGAAGTCGTTGATCTATCTTTTCTATCTTTTTGTGAGCTAGTTTCATAACATTTGGTATCAGAGGTTTGGATTCTAGGGTTTCGCTGCTCGAAAACAGGTCATCGTGGCATTTTCGCTATAAATTTTTCTGCGACATTTTAAAAGCTAAAAAAAAACCATTTAAGCTTAAATCTCGATGATCCTCGGGTCCAAATTTCAGATCTTGTCTTGCTATATTTTTGGAGATATGATCCAAGGAAGTTAGAGATTTTGCAGGCTCCCGAATTACATCCCAAACAAGTGAGCTTGGGAAAATTGTCATAACTTTCTCTCTTAGTATCAGATTCAAATTTCGTAAGACGTTACTGAAAGAGGATGGACTATAGTTTTCTGTGTATTATTTTCATGTCCGAAGGTTGAAACAGTGACACGTGGTACTGCATACGAGTTTGCTTTACTGAAAAAGTGTATAATCAGGTCATCTTGGGAAATTCGGCATAATGATTTCTTAGAGAATCCAATTTTGATCAGACTGGGTGGGATAACACATTTTGTAATTTCAGACCTTGGAGATCCAAAATTTCAAATATAAATCAGATTCAATATCGAGCTCTTACAGAGCGAAAAAAAGGTGTGTAGTTATTTTAAAATTTTGCATAAGTTTGGTCTTAAAAATTAGTTTGAAGGAATTCAAAGGGCATAGTGAAGAATAATTATCATTAATTGATGCCCCGAAGAAATAAAATGGAAACACATAGTAAGCAAACTGAAAGCTCTAGCATGGCTCATGAAGAAGAGGAAGAAATGCAGCATGATATATCAAAATTACGAGACCAAGTGCAACAAATTTCACTCTCACAAAAAATAACAGAAGGTAAGATGGATGGTTTAAAGAAAGGTGTGGAAGATAAGATGGACGGTTTAAATAAAGGCATGGAAGATAAGATGGATAGTTTAAAGAAAGGCGTGGAAGCTAAGATGGATGGTATGAAAGAAAACATTGAATATTGGAAGAAGGACATGGAAGGTTGGAAGGAAGGTTTGACAAGTTTGCTACAAGAAAGACTTCCTAATGGAAAAAAGGTAGCAGAAAAAATTAAGAATGAGAAAAAAATAAATGTTAATAATGATTCAAAGAATGAAAACATTGAAGATTTGAAGAAATATGTGGAAGGTTTGAAGGAACGTTTGACAAAGTTTGATCCAAAATTCATCCTAAAAACCCTCTAAGTCTTTGAAGATAAAAAACTATCGCAAACGATGAACTTTGAGAAATGGCGGATTACACTATTGAGCCTGAAAAACATGAAGAAATAGTGAAATAACAGAGCTATCAGAGGCTTGAACAACGATGCATAGGAGCTGTCGGATCTGGCTGATCAATGGTCCAGATTTGATCGGCATATCACAATCGAAGATAGCAAGCGGAGGCTATCGAAGGCTACTATTAGCACTCCAAGAAACTCTCATATGTTGTAGCTCAGAGATGCCTAGTAACATATAATCTTCAATATTGTTCTCAGAACTATTGGAATGGATGATGGTTTCGATCAAGTTAGATAACCATTTCAGCTCTGTTTTCACTCAATGCATGCATGAACGCTCTCACCAATACAAGGCTTTAGACCACTATTGCTCAATAAGTTATAACTTCAATGGATAGATGGAGAATACTGACTATACCAGTGGGTTGCATACATAAACATACATCAATGTCTAGCTGCAAGCAGCGAAAGAGAATATTTATTGTACTGGAAGATGCATATATGACCACATATGGATGGCTAGCTACAGGCAGCAAGGAAGCTTGCAAATCTAATATATCAAAGCAAAGATAAGATGACAGTTATCTGGCCTTAGACACAAAGAAAACATGAACAAATTGTTCAAGTGAAAGCCTAGAATATCAAAGAGAATGGACATTGAACATATAATGGCAAAAGAATCTTATATTGCTAGAATGAATATGAGAAGCTTGAATGAATAGAGGAGGAATAATCTCCAAAATTTGAACCTATCATCCTCAAAGCTCCAGCTCATGAGGTAAGAGGCCTTAACAAGTCTCCTTCTCCTTTCAATTTTCAATCAGAAATTCAGAAGCTAAGAATACCTATGCCTTTGATTGAACTAATGAAGAATGAGTCCTTCAAGAAATCTATCCTTGAGGCTCTTGAGCCTAATGCCATACAAGCCTCCATTGACTATGTAAATCTACAAAATGACCAGCCAGTTGTTATTCTTAGCCCAATGATTGAAAATTATGAAGACAGCTCCCCATCATTCTATGTTTCTCTGTCTATTCATGATGAAATCCTTCATAATTGCCTTCTGGACACTAGAGCTAGCCATAATTCAATGCCCAAGGCTATCATGGATAAGCTTGGTCTTGACATTACCAAGCCTTATCAGTTGGCCTTTATGAAGCTTAAAAAACCAGTTTGCCAGATCACAGAGAAAGGAGGCCCACAGATTTCGGACATGTTCTCTGATGGGACTTGCTCTAAGTAAGCTGCAGGAATAGGTGAAGTCCTTGTGTACCCCACACAAGAATGCCTTCATTCATCTTTTATATTAACTTTTCAGGTCACAAATGACACAACAGAGTATAAAGCAGACCTTATTATTCAGCAAGCGTACAAAACCTTCCAAGCAAAACATCCAAGGCTGAATGCATACATAGAGGAGGTGAAATATAGACCATCTCTGCCTGATAATATCAAATGTTGTAAAGTTTTTGAAGTAGGTGATCAAATCAATAGTCTTTTGCAAGTCTTTGATGAATTCGTTGATATACAAATTGACCAAGAGAAAGAAACCTTTCATAGAAAGGTAAAAAGGATCAAGTTTCAGTTTGGTGACTATTTTCTCAAAAGGAATGCATCAAAGGAAGGAGGAGATGTTTTCAATGGCCCATTCAATGGGCTGTTATTTGAACTTTATTTCATTTAAGGCTTTGAAGCCTTGGTATTGTAAATATGTTGTTTTCATGTTTTTATTTCATGCTAAATAGACTCCATGCCCAATGCAACACTAGAAAGAAGATTTAATCTTTGTTATACAGGAAAGGCATTGATCTGAGATCCTTGAAACCTCACAGGGAGGATTTCATCCCCAAAAGGAGCCAATGTTAGCTTCACTGACAAAAGGCCCAAAAATGGATCCATGTAGGCTCCTAGAGTCTCCAAAGTTGCTTATAATCATGCCAATGGATCCATTAGTGCCCTTGAAATCTTCAATTTTCGCTCAAAGATCATCCAATGATCAAAATCAGCGCAAGAGGAAAGCCCTTGGAAGGGCGGAAATACACTATCGGAAGGCAAAAATGCTTGAAAAACTATGAAAAACCCATTATCGCAGGCTTAAAATGGGAATGCACAGCTGCCGTTAGATCCGACCAATCAACGACCCAGATCTAAGCGGAAAATGGTAATTGGCAGTCGCGGGTAGTGGCAATCAGCGTTGGACACCGCCAATCAGTGATCATTGATGATCGCTATCGGTAGGTCACATCGACGGAGGTATTGTGGAATGAGAGATAGCGATCATCGATTCAACGTGGACCTTCGATCGCGCGTGCAGATCGACGGCCCACATTTCATTGGCAGATCGCAATCGGCGAAAGCCAAAGGGGCAGGGCCTTTACATATACATAGGTGCGACCCAATGGGCCGGACCTGACGGAATTATATGTGACAGTTGATAAATTTTGAAGTCTGTGTGAAGGCCTACTTTTAATGTATTTAAATATATTTCACATATTTTCGTATTTCAAAGAAATACAAAGGGAACCAAGGAGCAGCGCCAATGCGATAAGGCTCGGACCCGAAAGGGTCCGGAAGGGAAATATATAAAGTTTGAAGTCCAGAGGGAGCCATTTTTTAATATATTTCCTGTGTTTTTTTACATATTTCCAAATACAAAGGAAACACGGGACTAGGCCACTTGCGACTTACGACTGCGACCCTAAGGGCGAACCCGATAGATAATTAAACCATTTTTTAGGACTTTTAAAGTCTGAAATACATAGAGATGGCGGGATTTATCAACGATTGCAGTGTTTTCTATGTAAAAATAGAAAATAGTCATTGGGGCTATTTAAAGGGATTATAAAGGCCCGAAGGCCCATTCCACCATATAACAGAGCCCGGGAGACAGTTTCCCAGGAAACAGGGGTCGGAAAGGGAAAGAGAGGGGCCACAGCACGCAACTCGTTGGAAACAGAAACATCATGGGCATCAACAACACAACTCAGCCAAAGACAACATAGATAACAAACAGAAATATCAAAGGCCACAATGTAGCTCATCAAAACAAGCATCATGGGGCATCTCTGGCATGTGAGAGCTCCCAGACAGCACAACAAATCACCCAAAATATCTGAAAGCGGTTACTCTGTTGTCAGAAGCATAAAAATATGATCCCATGCTTGCCTAGAGGGCATCAAATCATTTAACAATGCAGATCAGATAGATTAAGACTCTGTTGTGCCCTACAACAACCCCCCATTTCATAACAATTTTATCACAAACAATTTACATATGAAATGGGTCCCTTTTAAATTTTTAATTGGCATTAATAAACTTGTTCAAATAAGGTATGATAATCAAATGAATTTATGCAAAAAACCCTTATTGAGCAAGTCGTAAGCAACTTTTTTGGTTAAGTCCAAAGAAGTAATCGCAAGTTCGGTTGCCATCTTGGTTTTTCCCGATGCGATATCGCTATCGGCCATCGGCAATAGCAAATGCACACACAAAAGGGCACATACCTTTCCCCGATGCGACGCGATATCGGCGATCGGCTATCGGCATTCCACTATGTCGTGTGGAAAATGTTTTAACACTCCGGCCCGATGCGATATCGGCTATCGGCATTCGCTAAAAGCAATTGATACACATCTGGGGGTATGTTCGCGTGCCGAATGCGATATCGCAATCGGCTTTCGCTAAAAAACTTTCCCAAGTAATAACGCCACACACACACTTCCGATGCGATATGATGACGCTTAATGATGACCTCAGTTCCAAAAGGTGATTATTTCAAAGCATTAAAGTTATATTTAAATCGATTTGACAAAATCACAGATTTCAAAAAGCCGTTAAGTAAAAGGGATAAGGTAATGCATGCGTATTTAAAAGCTTTGCCCCTTCGAATTAATGAACAACTACGATTAGACCTTTCAAAGATCTATTACACGCTTTAAGGAGTCATTCGGTTTAATAACTTAAGTAATGGTCATTTATGAGGCTGTAGGCCGTAAAATCACCATCATTACATCTACGGCGCCTGCTCAAATCATTAAATCCGCAGCCTCTTTTTAGAATAATCTCGCCACGCTTCAAATCATATATTTATCCCGTTATGGATTGTCATTGTTATTTCTTTGTTACGATTTCTCTTGCACTTGTGTAGAATTCAACTAACGAGAGAAGTCTGAATATGATGGGAAAAAAGTCTAAGAAGATGGCAGGTTCTACTGCAACACCCGCCTCAGGCCAAGCTGCTACACCTTCAAGGAAGGGCTTAATCTCAGATACTACATGCACTGGTCTTACTGGTACTACATGGCAAGGGACATACAATTTGCTAGAAGGAGAACAACCAGAAGTGACAGTAACGGAGGCAAGTGTGGATGAATTAAGAAAGTCTGAGGCAACTCTTAAAGATTTGGCGGACTCTTTTCTGCACAGAATAGCAGCCAGGGAACAAGTCCTGCCCTATACTGATGTGGTACGTTGGGCAATTGAAGTTCCTCTCACTAACAGAACCTTCGTTTCTAAGGATAGAAGGATTTTCGGCTCCTTCAAGCCTGAAGACTTAAGACAAATGTATCATCTGCCCAATCCCGAGCAAGTCTATAACAGAGCATTTGTGGAAAAATTTGCCAGAGAGAATGAATCACCAGCCGAACCTCTACGAGAGTGGAGGCAAAATCCAGCAAAACACAAACAAGATATGTCGGGTAAGTACTCCAATGCTTCTCTGGCTTCACCTTACTGCTATGCTGGGATTATGATGTGTAGATTGTGGGGATTTCATGATTCAGCAAATATCCATGTTGATATGGTTCCCTTAATGGAAGCGGCCGTTAATAGTATAATTATGGATTGGGCCACTATCCTGTCTGATAAGTTGGTCTTAGCTATTCGTGAGTTTAGGGCCAAAACCAGAGTCAGTGAGAGGAAAATCCCACCTTTTTATTACTCTGCATACATTATGGATGCCCTTTGTTTTAATTCTGAGTTTCCTGTCTTTGGTTGGAGATGGACAACCCATGACCCAACACCTATTCATTTGTATCATCGTAAATTGTGGAAACCTTCTCACAAAGACCATTTGTACCAAATTTGCAATGGTTTTATGGTTCCCGTTCACTATTCTATTTTTGACAGACCTATCCCTAGGATTTCCTATGAAGCCTCTTTTGACCTGCCAGCCGTAGCCCATTGGTTCGGTGAAGAATGTTTTTCTTATATCAGAGTTTTTGGAAGCAAGGCCAGGCCACATGTTCTTCCCGTATACATCCCAGACAAACTGTTGGCCCGAGAAATCTCTTATCAGATAATGTCTGAAGGTGTTACCCAAACTCTCAAAGAGGAGAAGAAGAGAGGATGGCCATCGTTTCCCTTAAGAATTGGAGTTTATACGCTGCTAAATTATAAACATGCAGAAAAGGAAGCAGCAAAACTCCAAATGCTATCTCTAGTTTCTATTCCCAACAGACTCTATGACCCGAACAAGGCTGCTTTCACTGCCTTGGAACAGGCTAAGCTGACAAAGGTGGTTCATCAAGAAGACCAGTTTGATGACCTGTTCATGGGTGCTAATTCAATAAGCCAAGTCGAACAACTTGCTGCAATGAGATATGGAGATATGGAATTAACTGAATTTAATAAACTTAGAAAGCAAAGGTTGCAAACTTTGCCTCTAAAGTTATTATCTACAACCCCAACTTCATCCTCAAGCGAGCCTGATCAGCCAGAAATAAATTTACCTCCCGTTACAATTAGAGAACAGGAGGAAAGTCAAAGAAAACTGCAGGAAGAAAAGCAGCAAAAGGCACAAATTGAACAAGAACAGAGAAGGCAAAGGGAGATAGAAGAACAAAGGAAACGAGAGGAAGAAGAAAAAATTAGGAAAGAACTGGAAGATAGGCAGAAAAAGGAATTGGAGGAACAGCAACGGAGAATACAAGAAGAGCAACAGCGGAAGGCATTCGAAGAACAGCAGAAAATTGAAAAAGAAAAAGAACAGAGTAAGCAAATCTCTGTCGATACTGAATTAATTGAGGAATGGAACCAATTTGATTCCATTATAAGTGGTAAAGAAGCCTCCAAAGACTCAGATGCCTTAAAGACTCCCGATATTACTGTTTCTCCGGTTCTTGAAGGAACCAGCGGCCCACCCACAGTACAGAATGTTGAAGAAGTTACTCAAAATCCATCTGATCAAGTTGATCTTCAGGTAGAGGAAATTCCTCCTCTAGACATTTTCTACAGCCCTAAGCATAAAGCCGTTGTAAGACGCTCAAGGAAGAGACGAAGGCTTGATCAACTTTCTGTCTCAAATGAGCAAACAGTCACGGGCAATGTCGTCTGGAAGGGAGAATTAAGTCCCTCTGAAGATTTAACAAAGCTGTCGCAATTCGCGGGAGCTTATTCAGCAGCAACCATTGACAAAGCATCCGAAGTGAGTCTTCTTTTGAAGACTAAAGAGCATGAGGTATATGCATTGCAAGCAGAAGTGATAGAGGCAAAGAATAAAACGACACAGGCGGAAGAACAATTGCTGGCTCAACAACAAGAAAATCATTTGTTAATCCAGCAAATCGAAAAACTAAGGATAGACCAAAGTGACATTAAAGCACGAGAGTTAGCAGAGGCATTATCACAGTTGGAAGCATCAAATGCGCTGTTAATGAAATCTAAAGAAGATCAAATAGTTCAGCTCTCAGCACAACTTGAAGGTATTAAAGGCGCCAAGAGCATTGAAGATTTCAGAACAGAGGCAACTCTGATAAATGGCGCTTTAATATCCCAGATTAGACTTTTGTGCCGACAGCTAGTTGAGGCTGAGTCACTTTGTGATATATCTATAGCAGTATGTAAGCAAATCGAGAAAGCCAGGACTAACTTGGATCAGGCCGAAGATGAAATAATAGAATATATTGAATGGCAAGATACTCCAGAAGGGCAAGCTGCTAATTTAGCCCGAATCAGTGAAACATACAAGAACATACTTTTCATGGAATGGGAAACACAGGTAATGAAGGCAGAGAGGGCAGCATCCAGATGCAAAACAATTTCCACGAACATGATCAATATAGTCAATGATACATTGTATCTGGCTAATATGATTTCACAATGCACACCTGGAAATATAACAACCGCAAATATGCTGGAGCATAAGAATTATCTTAAGCTGGAGGAACAAGGGCGGTTAATTGCTGGAGTAAATACCTTGACCTCCGATGCATACTGGCTTTTCTTGATTAAACCGCATTCTCAAAGGTCGGCTCTCAACTGTCTAACCGACGCTCTCCAATACCTGATTGCCGATTTCCAAGATGCCACATATGATGCACAGCTGACTTCTCGCCTCAATACTCCACCTGAAGTAGAGCCAATGCTGGCTATATGTCAGCGAAAGAGTAAAGGCAAAGAGACAGCTGACTGAAGCATCACCGCCGACTGCCGATTCACCCAAATTGCAAGATGATATTTGTTGATGCCGATTTCTTAGTTTTCAGTTTTTAGATATTTAATAGTTAGATTAGAATAGTATTTATAGACCCTTTCATTGTTTTGGAAAGGGTCGTAAAATTTTGTAAAAGACTAAAAGGCTGAAGTTTGCACTATTGTGCTTCAGTCCATATTCTTTTTGAAACTCGACCACTGGTCCTTAATTTTACTTGGAATGTTGTTTAAGTAAATTGTGCACTATTGTCGTTTGCTTGGAATGCTTTCTGGTTGGAAGGAAGGACTGCTACATAGCGATTAATACATTGGATTGATCAAACAGCTTGCATGGTACTATTATCTGTATCTGTTCTCTTTTCAGTTATATGAATTGTTGTGTTATTACTTTGCTATTATTGAATACATGTATGCAATACAACAATAAGTCTTCATTTCATATCACTATTGAATGTTTTTGAGATTTGTTATCTTTCACCCATGTATGTATCAATGATATAAATGACTGAGTACAGTAATTCGCTATTATAGCTCTGCGTAACTACTTACGCAGAGCAATCTCAAATGATTAAACATCTATGCTTGTTGTTAGTGTCATCTATATGCCTGTCATTAAGCATAGTTTATTAAACGCTGTACTGTCCGAATTGATAAGTCCCGGGATTAGCTTATAGTTTTTTGCATTTCTTTTATAGTTTAGTTATTTTGTTTATTATCATTTCATATCTTAAATCATCCATCCATCCCGTTCACTTATAATCTTTGGGAAACTGGTCCCGTTATCCCCAGTCGGAGCCACTATTCCAAACGGAAAAGGAGCTGCACTAAGTTCCGGACCGGGTGGTTTCCCCGATGTTGTTGCTACGAATTTCGAGGCCTCAACATTTTTGGCGCTAGAAGGAGGGCCATCAACTGTGAATGGCAAGTAGGTCCAACCCCACAAACCATTCTAAGAGTAATTCCCCCTCCAAACCATCTTCTCCTTCTCGATCACATGCTGGTTTACCAGCACATGATCAAAGAAAAGAAGAATCAACCACCACTGCTCATACCCATAATATTTCAGAACAACTGAGTCTTGAATCCCCTGAAGTCCAGTCTCTAATCCAGAAACTTCAGACCTTCTCCATCTCACCACAGAAATCTGAGATATCAGAAAGCAGTGCCACTTCGCAGTTCAACCTCACTCATCCTCTCACCAGACTTCAGAGCGAAAAACTTGGTATTGAACCCACTGAGTTTCCTTTACCCAAAAGGAAAAGGCCAAAGAAAAACACTGAAGGATCTGATAGTGGAGATTTTTCTTCCACATCTTCCATTTCATCTCCTCATCTGCAAAGTCGACCATCCACTCCTCCATTACAGATTGTTGTTCATCAGGGAATAGGAGCCTCAATATCCCAACCTGTTCACTCTTCATTTTTGATACCTCCTCAAATATCTGGAACCCCGAAAGTAGTGCCAACCCCTGTTGGTAGCACAATGGCAGATCCATGGACTAGGCCAGGTGCAGTCAACATGCCTGGACCATTGCATGATCTACCAGACGCTCCCGAAAAATGGTTGCCTAAATTTAATCCAGATAACGGAACCCAAGCTGAAGAACATATTAACAATTTTATGTTAGCAGTCAACTTGAAAGGAGTGACAGAGCAGGATGTTGTTGTCAGACTGTTTCCCTACACTTTACAAGGATCGGCAGGATCCTGGTATTTTTCCTTACCTTCTGGTTTAATTACCAGTTGGAATACATGCCAAGAGGAGTTTCTTACCAAGTATGGAGATGATAGGTCCTTAGCTACCTTAATAAATGATCTCTCCAACTTAAGAATAGAGCATAGGGAACTAATAAAAGAGTTTAATGCTAGATTTAATAAACTCCTGAATAAAATCCCTACTGACTCTAAACCAAGTGAACAAATCAGAAGCGAATGGTATATTACTGCCTTACCTGCCAACATAGCTATTTTTGTAGACAGGGCTGGCAAACCTACCTTAGCTGAAAACATGAAAGAAGCACTTGCTGTTGAAAAGCGCATTAATGCTCTTGAGAAGAAAGCTGCTCTTGAAGACCGAAAAGCTAAAAAAGTCTCGTTTAAAGATGATTCCAAGAAGAAAACCCCAAAGGACCCCTATGATATGGAGGGTTTACAAAAGGTCCTTAAAACATTGTCTAATGAAATGGTTGATATCAAGAAACAGGTGGCTGAAACCTCAAATAAAAGACCATTTAGAACTTTCAAGAAAACAGAGTCAAAGCCACCCAATGTTATATCAAATGCAGACTCAGACCAAGAAGAAGAGGAAGGTGAAACAACTGAACAGACCCATGATGAAGAAGAAGTAGTTGAGTGCCATGGAATGTGGGATTTTATACTCCCAAATTCTGATACTGAGAATGAAGAAGAAGCCTTTCCGGTTACTACAAGAAGTAGAAGCGCTTCTGAACCTACTCAAACAAAAAAGAGGAGCGCAGGTGCTGCCACACCAAAAGAAAAAGTTCTTCCAAAGAAATCTCCGGTAGCAGCCCCTCAAAACCAGCCTCCAATTTCTAATTCTCCTTCAACATCCAAAACACTAGTGGTATCTGACCATATGGAGTATAATATTGTCGATGACATGAAAAAGACCAAGGCAAACATAACTATGTTTGAGCTAGGTAAATTAAAACATCAGCAAAAACTGCTCCTAAGGGAATTTAACGCTGTTCCTTCTTCCCCTCTTCCCAGTTCAAAAGCTGCTAATGATTCAGGACAACCCCCTCCAGATATGGTCGAGGCTACCGATTCGGTTCTCATTGGAGATAGATCCAATTCTCATACCCCACCTTTTTTGCTCACCTATGAAATCTATAATCGAAATTTGCATAACTGTTTAATTGATTCAGGGGCTTCATCCAATATTATGCCAGCTTCAGTTTGTTCTAAGCTGAACATAGAACCCCAGAAGTCAGCCATCCACATTGTACAGTTAGACAGAACCAAAGTTCAGGTCATAGGAGAAATTAATTCCGTGACTATCAGGTTGTCTGCTGATCCCAGAATAGTACAGAGAATAGACATTTTGATAGCCGACATACCTGAATTTTACGGTTTAATTTTGAGCAGAGACTGGTCTGAGAAACTACATGGATACATTTCCACCGATTGGTCACATATGTGGCTCCCCTACAAGGGTAAGCCAAATCAAATAAGGATCGACCGTGAGAAGCATATGACTCATACAGTAACCGATTTCGAACAAGAAAACCAGCCGGTGGCTTTCAACAATAACATTTTGGGAAATTATTCTTCACAATCATTCTTTGGCAATTTTATTGCCCAATCTTCCCCTTTTCAAGTTAATCATTGTACATCTCAAGTAGAAAATTTTTCACAATCAAATTTATCCAAATGCTTTAATGTAGATCAAAAGGATGTAAATATTTCTGATTCTCCTTTATTTTGGTCTTTGTATTTTGATGGCTCTAAGTCCAGCGAGGGCTCAGGAGCAGGTTGCATCTTGGTTAGTCCAAAAGGCGAAAAGACAATGCTTTCTTGTAGATTAGAATTTGAATGTACCAACAATACAGACGAATACGAAGCATTACTTCAGGGATTATATAAGGCAATTGACCTTAAAGTCCAATATTTAAAAGTATTCGGCGATAGTGAGATCATTGTTAAACAGGTAAGGAATACAATCCATTGCCTCTCAAGCCACCTTAAGCATTATCAAACGTTAGTGCAAGATCTCACTTCACATTTCTCAGCATTCAATATTTTATCAATCCCAAGATCGCAAAACTCAGCAGCTGATTTACTAGCCAACGTAGCTTCCAAGCTTCTCCCTTCCGAAGACTATAGTCTTGATAGATTTTCTGTAGAGTTAATTTTTAGACCTTCAGTTCCTGATAACATCACTAGCTGGAGGGTTTTCAACCATGACGAGGATATTCTGCAATTTTTGACCTCTGAAAAGTCCTATGACAATCAAGTCATTGAAGAGGATGAGCATGATTCTCAAATGAAGCAAACATCTCAAGATAACGTTATTCCTAAACCTGTGGTAAAGCTTGAAGATCTTTATGACATTAAAGATAGATTTAAACCTGTAATTAATGCTAAACTCCAGAGCTCTACTCTTAGGTTTGAATTGATTAATTTAGGAACGGCTCAAACTCCTCAGAATGTAAATTTAGGATTAGGACTTTCTACAATAGAAAAGGAAGCATTTATCAAACTTTTAAGAAAAAAAAAACAAGTTTTTGCTTGGAAGTATGATGACCTTAAAACATATGATACATCTATCATACAACACACTATTCCTATGCTTCCCGATCAAAAACCAGTCCAGCAGAAGTTAAGAAAAATCCATCCAAATTTGGAGAGCCAGATAAAGTCGGAACTTAATAAGCTTTTAAAAGCTAAGATTATCTTTCCTGTCCGACACTCAAACTGGGTCTCCAATATGGTACCCGTCAGGAAGAAAAACGGCGACATCAGAATCTGTATTGATTTCAGAAATTTAAATAAGGCAAGTTTAAAGGATAACTTCCCTCTGCCTACCATGGAGCAAATCCTTCAATCGGTAGCAGGATCTGAATTGATGTCTTTTCTTGATGGTTTCTCAGGATACAATCAAGTACTGGTCCATCCCGATGACCAATTAAAAACTACATTCAGAACAAAATGGGGAACTTACGCATACCAAAAGATGCCTTTCGGACTCATAAATGCAGGGGCGACATTTCAAAGAGCTATGGATACAGCCTTTAGAGGGTTAATTAACCGAACAGTAGTTGTCTACCTCGATGACATTACTGTATATTCTAAAAAGAGATATAATCACTTGCATGATTTGAATCAGATTTTTCAACGATGCAAAACATATGGTATCTCTCTTAACCCGAAAAAGTCTTTTTTCGCTCTCAATCAAGGCAAGCTCTTAGGGTTTATTGTATCTAAGGATGGCATTTATGTAGATCCTGAGCGAATTACGGAAATTTCTGAAATTCCTTTTCCACACAATAAAAAATCGATGCAGTCGTTTTTAGGACAAATTAATTTCGTTAAGAGATTTGTTCCAGATTTTTCACAGATTGTACTACCACTGCAAAAGATGATTAAAAAGAATTCAACCTTCAGATGGGGACTAGAAGAAAAGCAAGCTTTTCATGATATTAAACAATCCATAATCAATGTCCCAGCCCTGAATACTCCAAATCTTTCTAATCATTTTACATTATATACTATTGCATCCGACTTATCTTACGCAGCAGTACTAACTCAATTGAATGATGACAATTTGGAAGCGCCCATTTCGTTCTTCAGTTCTAACTTCCAAGGCGCCGAATTGAATTATTCAGAAATTGAGAAACAAGCTTTTGCTGTCTTTAAAGCAGTCAAACATTATTGACCCTTTCTTCTTAAAACCCATACTAAAGTAATAGTTCCTTTCTCCGCGGTTAGGCAACTATTAATTCAAAAGGAATTGGGAGAAAAGAGAGCAAACTGGGTCGCAGCTCTCCAAGAATATGATCTAGAAATAAAGCCAGCAAAATTTGTTAAAGGTCAAGGTTTTTGCAGGATCTTAGCAGGAGCATCAAACATTCCTGAATCAGGTGATACAGAGCAAAATCAAGAAGCCAATCAGCTAAGTATACCGGATTCCGAATCTCAATATTCAGATCTAATCTTTTATTTAAAGAATGGTTATGCACCTACCAATTTGTCCTACAAGAATAAGAGAGCCATTAGGTTGAAAGCTAAAAGTTTTTCTCTTATTAACGATGTGCTCTTCAGGAGAAACTATGATTCTGTACTACTAAGATGCCTTGAGAAACCTGAAGCTCAAAAGGTTTTGCAGGAGCTACACGATGGACCGGCAGGAGGACATTTTGGAGCTGATACAACAGCTCATAAAGTAATTCATGCCGGATATTACTGGCCTACTTTGTTTAAGGATACTCATGAATATGTAAGGAAATGCATTAAGTGCCAAGCTGCCAGTGGAAGACAACGAAAGCCAGCTTTCCCTTTACAACCAATCAACATTGAACAACCTTTTGAACAATGGGGATTGGACATCATTGGAGAAATTAATCCTTCATCTTCCAAGCAACACAAGTATATCCTTACAGCAACTGATTACTTTACAAAGTGGGTAGAAGCAGTTCCATTAAAGACAACAAACTCGGAAGCAATCATCGAATTTATAGATCAGTTCATCGTAACCAGGTTTGGTGTTCCAAACGCTCTTGTCTTTGATAATGCTTCTTACTTCTCAGGCAATGCAATGATTGATTTCGCTATCAAAAGAGGATTCAAATTAAAATATTCTGCCAACTATTACCCTCAGGGTAACGGCCTAGCAGAATCAACTAATAAAAATCTAATCAAAATCATTAAGCGAACAATTGAAGAAAATCATAAGAACTGGCATAAATCCTTGGTATTTGCATTATGGGCCGATAGAATTACACAGAAAGCTTCCATAGGGACCTCTCCTTTTAATCTTGTTTATGGAAAAGAAGCAGTTGTACCAACCAATCTTCTTCTCCCATCTTTAGCCCTAGTGCAATTTATAGACGAAACTCCTTCTTCTTCCATACAGTTTAGACATGATCAAATACTCAAACTGGAAGAAGAAAGGGACAAAGCCAAGGTTACACATGCAAGACATCAGCAAGTCATTAAAGCAGCTTTCGATCTAGCCTCATCCAGCCCTAGACAATTTGAAGTCGGAGATCTAGTCCTGAAATGGGACAAAGCCCACGAAGACAAAGGTAAACATTCCAAATTCCAAAAACTGTGGCTGGGACCATTTCAAATCTGTGAAAAAGTAGGCCATTCTACATTCATACTTCAAAATCTATCAGGGGTGAGAGATTCTCTCCCTGTCAATGGTCTAATTCTGAAGAAATTCTTTAACTAAGGAGGTAACCCCTTCTCTTTCTAGCTTATTAGTTTTTCATAGTTTGTAGGATTTGTAGGAATAAGAATGTGGGACATTACCATTGACCTTTCGCTGTAAATAAAAACTGTCTCGCCATAGTAATATTAATATTTACTTTTTTTTAAAAATAGCATCCTGAACCAAGAGAGATCATTTCTAGGAAATTAGATGTCTTTTTATTCTAAGCATTACAGACTCACCTTTGTAAATTTCACTCTGAACAAAGATCTATGAATCATCTTGAGTGGTTGAAATTAGTCCCCAAAGGTTATCTATATAAAAATAGGAGCTAATTCATCTTCAGCATCTTCAACTCTTGAACCTGTCATCCATTTATTCTTAATAAGATAATTGTTCATCCCATTCACCAACAGTTGTTGATGACTCAGAGTGTAATTCTAAAATATAAAAGATTAAAGATAAGAGGTCTTATCACAAGCCTGCTTACCATGTTCATAGGAAAATAATTTAACTGACATTACCAAAACTGCATACCAAACAGGGTAATGGCTTGAAATCTCAAGACAAGGGGTCTCATCACGAGCCAGCTTGTTCAGTTTAATTACTACCCGTGAATGGCATTGTCACCTATCTGGCCACCAAACCAGGACAATGGCTTTTATCTTAAACGGAAAAAAGAAATTGAAATTCAAAAAAATACGAGAATATCTTTTGAATTCATTCTGTTTAGTCACACTCTAAGGTGAATGGAACAATGGACAAGAACATGGTTAAAAGGTAACCCTGCCGAGACTATGAACGTTTGCTGGCAGCAGAGGCTCTACCTGTGACAGAGGAGTTTATTTTAAAAGCTGATATGGAAAAGTTTTCTATTTTTACTCTTACAAACCAATAAGGACTTATTTTAATACTCGAAGTGCATTTATAAAAAGAGGAAGTTTAATGAAGAAACCTGTTTTATTTAGAATCAATAGATATCTAGTTATATTAGAAATTTCCTTTCTTTTATGAAGATTCTATTTGAGAAAATGTAAATATAATTGTTAGTTCAGAGATAACTGGTTCTGCCAGCGAATCGCCAATTGTTGTGCCCTACAACAACCCCCCATTTCATAACAATTTTATCACAAACAATTTACATATGAAATGGGTCCCTTTTAAATTTTTAATTGGCATTAATAAACTTGTTCAAATAAGGTATGATAATCAAATGAATTTATGCAAAAAACCCTTATTGAGCAAGTCGTAAGCAATTTTTTTGGTTAAGTCCAAAGAAGTAATCGCAAGTTCGGTTGCCATCTTGGTTTTTCCCGATGCGATATCGCTATCGGCCATCGGCAATAGCAAATGCACACACAAAAGGGCACATACCTTTCCCCGATGCGACGCGATATCGGCGATCGGCTATCGGCATTCCACTATGTTGTGTGGAAAATGTTTTAACACTCCGGCCCGATGCGATATCGGCTATCGGCATTCGCTAAAAGCAATTGATACACATCTGGGGGTATGTTCGCGTGCCGAATGCGATATCGCAATCGGCTTTCGCTAAAAAACTTTCCCAAGTAATAACGCCACACACACACTTCCGATGCGATATGATGACGCTTAATGATGACCTCAGTTCCAAAAGGTGATTATTTCAAAGCATTAAAGTTATATTTAAATCGATTTGACAAAATCACAGATTTCAAAAAGCCGTTAAGTAAAAGGGATAAGGTAATGCATGTGTATTTAAAAGCTTTGCCCCTTCGAATTAACGAACAACTACGATTAGACCTTTCAAAGATCTATTACACGCTTTAAGGAGTCATTCGGTTTAATAACTTAAGTAATGGTCATTTATGAGGCTGTAGGCCGTAAAATCACCATCATTACATCTACGGCGCCTGCTCAAATCATTAAATCCGCAGCCTCTTTTTAGAATAATCTCGCCACGCTTCAAATCATATATTTATCCCGTTATGGATTGTCATTGTTATTTCTTTGTTACGATTTCTCTTGCACTTGTGTAGAATTCAACTAACGAGAGAAGTCTGAATATGATGGGAAAAAAGTCTAAGAAGATGGCAGGTTCTACTGCAACACCCGCCTCAGGCCAAGCTGCTACACCTTCAAGGAAGGGCTTAATCTCAGATACTACATGCACTGGTCTTACTGGTACTACATGGCAAGGGACATACAATTTGCTAGAAGGAGAACAACCAGAAGTGACAGTAACGGAGGCAAGTGTGGATGAATTAAGAAAGTCTGAGGCAACTCTTAAAGATTTGGCGGACTCTTTTCTGCACAGAATAGCAGCCAGGGAACAAGTCCTGCCCTATACTGATGTGGTACGTTGGGCAATTGAAGAAGTTCCTCTCACTAACAGAACCTTCGTTTCTAAGGATAGAAGGATTTTCGGCTCCTTCAAGCCTGAAGACTTAAGACAAATGTATCATCTGCCCAATCCCGAGCAAGTCTATAACAGAGCATTTGTGGAAAAATTTGCCAGAGAGAATGAATCACCAGCCGAACCTCTACGAGAGTGGAGGCAAAATCCAGCAAAACACAAACAAGATATGTCGGGTAAGTACTCCAATGCTTCTCTGGCTTCACCTTACTGCTATGCTGGGATTATGATGTGTAGATTGTGGGGATTTCATGATTCAGCAAATATCCATGTTGATATGGTTCCCTTAATGGAAGCGGCCGTTAATAGTATAATTATGGATTGGGCCACTATCCTGTCTGATAAGTTGGTCTTAGCTATTCGTGAGTTTAGGGCCAAAACCAGAGTCAGTGAGAGGAAAATCCCACCTTTTTATTACTCTGCATACATTATGGATGCCCTTTGTTTTAATTCTGAGTTTCTTGTCTTTGGTTGGAGATGGACAACCCATGACCCAACACCTATTCATTTGTATCATCGTAAATTGTGGAAACCTTCTCACAAAGACCATTTGTACCAAATTTGCAATGGTTTTATGGTTCCCGTTCACTATTCTATTTTTGACAGACCTATCCCTAGGATTTCCTATGAAGCCTCTTTTGACCTGCCAGCCGTAGCCCATTGGTTCGGCGAAGAATGTTTTTCTTATATCAGAGTTTTTGGAAGCAAGGCCAGGCCACATGTTCTTCCCGTATACATCCCAGACAAACTGTTGGCCCGAGAAATCTCTTATCAGATAATGTCTGAAGGTGTTACCCAAACTCTCAAAGAGGAGAAGAAGAGAGGATGGCCATCGTTTCCCTTAAGAATTGGAGTTTGTACGCTGCTAAATTATAAACATGCAGAAAAGGAAGCAGCAAAACTCCAAATGCTATCTCTAGTTTCTATTCCCAACAGACTCTATGACCCGAACAAGGCTGCTTTCACTGCCTTGGAACAGGCTAAGCTGACAAAGGTGGTTCATCAAGAAGACCAGTTTGATGACCTGTTCATGGGTGCTGATTCAATAAGCCAAGTCGAACAACTTGCTGCAATGAGATATGGAGATATGGAATTAACTGAATTTAATAAACTTAGAAAGCAAAGGTTGCAAACTTTGCCTCTAAAGTTATTATCTACAACCCCAACTTCATCCTCAAGCGAGCCTGATCAGCCAGAAATAAATTTACCTCCCGTTACAATTAGAGAACAGGAGGAAAGTCAAAGAAAACTGCAGGCAGAAAAGCAGCAAAAGGCACAAATTGAACAAGAACAGAGAAGGCAAAGGGAGATAGAAGAACAGAGAAGGCAAAGGGAGATAGAAGAACAAAGGAAACGAGAGGAAGAAGAAAAAATTAGGAAAGAACTGGAAGATAGGCAGAAAAAGGAATTGGAGGAACAGCAACGGAGAATACAAGAAGAGCAACAGCGGAAGGCATTCGAAGAACAGCAGAAAATTGAAAAAGAAAAAGAACAGAGTAAGCAAATCTCTGTCGATACTGAATTAATTGAGGAATGGAACCAATTTGATTCCATTATAAGTGGTAAAGAAGCCTCCAAAGACTCAGATGCCTTAAAGACTCCCGATATTACTGTTTCTCCGGTTCTTGAAGGAACCAGCGGCCCACCCACAGTACAGAATGTTGAAGAAGTTACTCAGAATCCATCTGATCAAGTTGATCTTCAGGTAGAGGAAATTCCTCCTCTAAACATTTTCTACAGCCCTAAGCATAAAGCCGTTGTAAGACGCTCAAGGAAGAGACGAAGGCTTGATCAACTTTCTGTCTCAAATGAGCAAACAGTCACGGGCAATGTCGTCTGGAAGGGAGAATTAAGTCCCTCTGAAGATTTAACAAAGCTGTCGCAATTCGCGGGAGCTTATTCAGCAGCAACCATTGACAAAGCATCCGAAGTGAGTCTTCTTTTGAAGACTAAAGAGCATGAGGTATATGCATTGCAAGCAGAAGTGATAGAGGCAAAGAATAAAACGACACAGGCGGAAGAACAATTGCTGGCTCAACAACAAGAAAATCATTTGTTAATCCAGCAAATCGAAAAACTAAGGATAGACCAAAGTGACATTAAAGCACGAGAGTTAGCAGAGGCATTATCACAGTTGGAAGCATCAAATGCGCTGTTAATGAAATCTAAAGAAGATCAAATAGTTCAGCTCTCAGCACAACTTGAAGGTATTAAAGGCGCCAAGAGCATTGAAGATTTCAGAACAGAGGCAACTCTGATAAATGGCGCTTTAATATCCCAGATTAGACTTTTGTGCCGACAGCTAGTTGAGGCTGAGTCACTTTGTGATATATCTACAGCAGTATGTAAGCAAATCGAGAAAGCCAGGACTAACTTGGATCAGGCCGAAGATGAAATAATAGAATATATTGAATGGCAAGATACTCCAGAAGGGCAAGCTGCTAATTTAGCCCGAATCAGTGAAACATACAAGAACATACTTTTCATGGAATGGGAAACACAGGTAATGAAGGCAGAGAGGGCAGCATCCAGATGCAAAACAATTTCCACGAACATGATCAATATAGTCAATGATACATTGTATCTGGCTAATATGATTTCACAATGCACACCTGGAAATATAACAACCGCAAATATGCTGGAGCATAAGAATTATCTTAAGCTGGAGGAACAAGGGCGGTTAATTGCTGGAGTAAATACCTTGACCTCCGATGCATACTGGCTTTTCTTGATTAAACCGCATTCTCAAAGGTCGGCTCTCAACTGTCTAACCGACGCTCTCCAATACCTGATTGCCGATTTCCAAGATGCCACATATGATGCACAGCTGACTTCTCGCCTCAATACTCCACCTGAAGTAGAGCCAATGCTGGCTATATGTCAGCGAAAGAGTAAAGGCAAAGAGACAGCTGACTGAAGCATCACCGCCGACTGCCGATTCACCCAAATTGCAAGATGATATTTGTTGATGCCGATTTCTTAGTTTTCAGTTTTTAGATATTTAATAGTTAGATTAGAATAGTATTTATAGACCCTTTCATTGTTTTGGAAAGGGTCGTAAAATTTTGTAAAAGACTAAAAGGCTGAAGTTTGCACTATTGTGCTTCAGTCCATATTCTTTTTGAAACTCGACCACTGGTCCTTAATTTTACTTGGAATGCTGTTTAAGTAAATTGTGCACTATTGTCGTTTGCTTGGAATGCTTTCTGGTTGGAAGGAAGGACTGCTACATAGCGATTAATACATTGGATTGATCAAACAGCTTGCATGGTACTATTATCTGTATCTGTTCTCTTTTCAGTTATATGAATTGCTGTGTTATTACTTTGCTATTATTGAATACATGTATGCAATACAACAATAAGTCTTCATTTCATATCACTATTGAATGTTTTTGAGATTTGTTATCTTTCACCCATGTATGTATCAATGATATAAATGACTGAGTACAGTAATTCGCTATTATAGCTCTGCGTAACTACTTACGCAGAGCAATCTCAAATGATTAAACATCTATGCTTGTTGTTAGTGTCATCTATATGCCTGTCATTAAGCATAGTTTATTAAACGCTGTACTGTCCGAATTGATAAGTCCCGGGATTAGCTTATAGTTTTTTGCATTTCTTTTATAGTTTAGTTATTTTTTTTATTATCATTTCATATCTTAAATCATCCATCCATCCCGTTCACTTATAATCTTTGGGAAACTGGTCCCGTTATCCCCAGTCGGAGCCACTATTCCAAACGGAAAAGGAGCTGCACTAAGTTCCGGACCGGGTGGTTTCCCCGATGTTGTTGCTACGAATTTCGAGGCCTCAACAGACTCTGAGCCTCTTAGAGCTTAGGAGCATTGTAAACATGCTATAAATAATTGTTAGTAAGATGTAATAGATTAGTAAGATGTAATAGAGGTTCAACTTTTGGAGATTATTCCTCCTCTATTCATTCAAGCTTCTCATATTCATTCTAGCAATATAAGCTTCTTTTGCCATTATATGTTCAATGTCCATTCTCTTTGTTGTGCTAGGCTTGCACTTTAACAGTTTGTTCATGTTTTCTTTGTGCCTAAGGCCAAATAACTGTCAATTTATCTCTGCTTTGATATATTAGATTTGCAAGCTTCTTTGTTGCCTGTAGCTAGCCATCCATATGTGGTCATATATGCATATGCCAGTACAATCAGTATTCTCTTTTGTTGCCTCTAGCTAGCCATTGATGTATGTTTATGTATGCAATCTGCTGGTATAATCAGTATTTTCCATCTATCCATTGAATTTATAACTTATTGGGAAATCATGGTCTAAAGCCCTGTATTGGTGAGAGTGTTCATGCATGCATTGAGTGAAAACAGAGCTAAAATGATTATCTAACTTGATCCAAACCATCATCCATTCCAATAGTTCTAAGAACAATATTTAAGATTATATGTTACCAGGCATCTCCGAGCTGCAACCTAGGAGAGTTTCCTGGAGTGCTAACAGCTACAATATTGAAGTTGCGACTGCGATAAGTGCGAGTCAACGAGGATTGTCGATCAAGCACGCAGATCAATGACCCAGGTTATATCGCAATATCGCATCGACAACATACAAAGAAGCGGTTATCAATGGCTTGGGGACTATGCAATATGTGATTGCGATCAATCGCATCACAATATCGTGTCGGAGCATTGCAAAGGAGCGGGGCTGATACAAATGCGACTTACGATAGCCGGACCCGATAGGGTTATGGGTGATATTTAATATATTTTGAGATATGGAAAAAGGCATTTTTCTTTGTATTTCGCATTTTCGTTAAATAAATGAAATACAAAGGAAATGCACCCGATGTGATGAAGGAGGACCCGATAGGAGTATAGGGCTAGTTTAATGATATTTGAAGTCCGATAAACGACAATTTGGTGAATTTTCCCATGTTTTAGTGTATTTATCTGTACAAACAGAGAACAACTATTTTGAGGATTTCGACTACGCTGATGGTCCCTTCCGTTGCAGAACAGGTGGCCACATTCCCTGAAGATGTTAACAAATGATTGTTTAATGCTCAGAGGAGATTTGAGCAGATAGAGGCCTCGAGCCTAAGAGCCCGAGAAGAAGAAACGAACAGACAGTCCCGATTGGATTAAAAGCCACAAAATGACAGAGACAAAGGCAGTGCTAAGACGGAGAAGAAGACAGAGGCAGAAAGCAAGAGGGAGAGTCTGCGTACTCAGAGAGACTTGAGGGATTCAAGTTGACCTTGCTGTTTTTTATCTGTTGTGTTGAGACTCAAATTGAGCTAACTATTGTAAAACTCTGATCTTAAAGACATAATAGAGAGGTCACCATTGAAGGCTGGACCAGGAGATGTAGCCCAAGAGTTTTGGGTGAACTCCTTGATTATCTTGCTGTGTTATATGTGTGTGTCTATTATGTTTCTCTAACTACTCATTGTCTATATGATTCAAAATCTTATCGATCCGTTGCACTAAATGATATAGGCAAATCTCGCACATGAGCCTGTAATACCTTAATACTAATCTAAGAACACATTTTTAGATCAAGTGGTAAGAGCTTTTGGTTTTTGGTTTGTTAAGGTTAGAAAAGCTTGTGCTGGACTTTTTTTATGCTAACTAGGTCAAAGCTCAAACTGAAAGAAGGAAAACTTGTTGAGGCCAATCCAGAGATTGGAAGAGTCTTTCCTCAGAGAAGAATGGCAGAAGAAGCTCCACTGGTATCAGAAACTCAGTTCATAAACATTTTTATGGCCATGCGAGCCATGGTGGAGGAAATGTATCAGGAATTCAAGAAGGGTCGAGGTGAAAGCATTTTGACACCTAAACCAGAAAAAGAGGCAGAGGAACCTTTTCTATTTGCCCATCCAGAAGGTAAAGGAAAAGAAGAGAGGCCTTCTCCGCCATCTACTCCATCATCACCTTCATCAATCATCATCCTCATCATCTTCTTCACATAAAACTAGCCCTGATAAGAAAAAGAAGAAGACTTCTTTGATTAAATTAGATGTAAAGTTTGATTTGCCAATTTATGATGGAGAATTAAATGTAGAAAATCTAGATAACTGGATTAGACAGATTGATGTATATTGTAGGGTGCAGAACATTAATTCAAAAAGGAGAAAGATTCAGCTGGCTAGCCTTCACCTTGGAGGACCACCCTAGTGTGGTGGGAAGGCAAGACACAAGCTGATTTGAGAAGCATAGTAAAATTCTTTCTACCTAGAATAAATTTGTTTGTGCCATTAAAAAACAATTCTATCCTCTAGCTTATATGCAACAAGCAATGATGAGTTGGCAAACTATTCGCCGATTAAAGGGCGAAAGTGTACAAAGTTATACCTAGGAATCTAAGAAAAGAGCTTTAACTCTAGGCATTTCTCTAGACTCACTTGAAACTTTGTTGAAGTATATAGGTGGTATGCATAGCTATTTGAGGCACACCATTCTCATGTTTAACCCCAATAGCCTAGATGATGTACCAATTTAGGCTACACATCTAGAGGCTAGAGGCAAGAATGTGAACCCAGAGATTGGGGGATCATCAAAACCCTCTGCAAGCAAGAAGAAGGAAAAGAGGAAGCTGAAGTGGAAGGAGAGGAAAAAAAACGTTGTACAGAAAGACAAACCTTCATGCACTCACTGCAAGAAGGATGGGCACGATGATGCACACTGCTGGTCATTGCATCCAGAGCTGAAACCCAAGAAGTTTTGGGGTAAGAAGAAGAAGAATGTTGCTGCTGTTCAGAAAGACTTGAGGTCAGAATCAGGTGATGAAACAACAGCCACAGCCACGGGTATAAAAGGTAAAAATTCTGAAGCATCTACAAGTAATTCTGCACAATCTATTGATAATGAAGAAAATGAGAGGAAAAGACGAGCTTTTTCATATTAGAGTTATTTCCAAGCACCAAAAGGTTGCTACTTTATTTGAAAGTGGATCACAAGTAAACTTGATTTCTGAAACAATTGTAAAGAAGTTGGGATTGCTAACAACACCTCACAAGAATCCATATCCACTAGGTTGGGTATGTGATAAAGCAAAGCTACAAGTGACACGGCAATGCAAACTTAGGTTTGCTATTGGGTCAACATTTGTAAATGAGGTTGAGTTAGATATAGTTCCCTTGGATATATGTGCTATTGTTTTAGGAATTCCTTACTTGTATGATAGAAAAGCCATTTTCTATAGAACTGAAAATAAGTATCAACTCACTAAAGATGGAATACAATATATTGTAAGAGCTCATAAACTCAAAAATAACTATTCTCTCATAAACTCAGGGTAGATGAAGAGAATTGTAAATTCATGCAAGAATTTTTTTCTAAAAGGAAAAGAACCCTGATAAAACCAATATATTTGAAGGTTGTGATGCTAAACAGAAAGCTGATTTAGATAAAATTGTTTCAGAATATGATATCCTATTTCAAGAACCTAAAGGTCTACCACCCAAAAGGGAAATAGTACATGATATTCATTTGTAGCAAGATGCTCCATTACCTAACATCGGAATGTACAGGTTATCTACTTTAGAGAATGCAGAGTTCAAGAAGTAGGTACAAGAGCTACTTGATAAAGGGTTCATAAGACCAAGCACATCACCATCTGGATCTCCAATCATGTTGGTGAGAAAGAAATATGGTTCGTGGAGGATGTGCAGTGATTATAGAGCACTGAATAAAATAACGATCAAGAATTGTTATCCTTTTCCTCGCATTGATGATCTATTAAATCAGTTGAAAGAAGCAGTTTACTTTTCCAAGTTGGACTTTTATTGTGGCTATCATCAGGTCAGAGTAGTAGAACAAGATCCATGGAAGACTGCTTTCAAAACAAGGCAAGGGTTGTATGAATGGATGGTTATGCCTTTTGGGTTAACTAATGCTCTTGCCACTTTCATGAGAATTATGAATGATATACTCAGACCTTTTAATGATGATTTTGTAATTGTATATTTAGATGACATTCTTGTTTTCAGTAAAACATGGGAAGACCATTTGAAGCATGTAAAGCAGATCTTAGATGTTTTGAAAAGAGAAAATTTCTATGTGAAGTTATCAAAATGTGAATTTGGAAAAACATCTTTAAATTATTTGGGTCATATTGTAGGGGGTGGTAAATTGAACATGGATCCCTCTAAGGCTGAAGTCATTTTGAACTGGCCTAAACCAAAATCTGCTACAGAAGTTAGGAGTTTCCTAGGAGAAGCACAATATTGGAGAAAGTTTATTGCTAGCTTTTCCTTGATTGCATCTCCCTTACATGATTTAACAGGATTGAACAAGGTGTTTCAGTCGGGAGGCAAACAGTAGAAAGCCTTCGAAACCTTAAAATAAAAAATTAGTACAACACCAGTACTAACACTGCCAGATCTTCAACGACCGATTGAGATTGAAACACATGCCAGTGACTATGCCATGGGAGCAGTGTTGATACAACATGGTAAACCCATATGCTATCATTCTGAGAAATTTAATTTTGCAGTAGTTAATTATCCCACATATGATAAATAATTGTATGAATTAATACAGAGTGTGAAAAAGTGGAAACATTACCTAATGGGCAAAGAAACAATCATCCATACAGATCATCAACCACTTCAATATTTGCACTCACAAACTAAATTGCAGCAATCAAGACACTATATGTGGATGGGTTTTCTACAACAATTTCATCTTGTCATCAGATATAAGAAGGTCATACACAATAAGGTTGCAGATATGTTATCCAGACCAATCATAAATGCGTCTAATATACTTAAGCATAACTCAGTAATGCATGAAAGCTACATTGAACAATATGCTCAAGATGTAGATTTTAAAGATGTATATGTAACTTTAAGTCATGGAAAACAAGTAGAAGAATTGGATTATTATGTTAAGGACCAACTCTTGCATCATTTGGGAAAGTTATGCATTCCACAAACTAAAAGAGTTAACATAATCTGAGAAGCACACACGTCTCTTATATCAGGTCATTTTGGTGTAAGTAAAACAGTTGCACAACTGCAAAGGTTTTGCTATTGGCCAAAAATGCATGAAACAGTTTCTAGATATATAAAAGGGTGTACCATGTGTGCTAAAAGCAAGCCCAACAATAGAAAATTAGGCTTGTACACTCCACTACCATTTCCTTCTCGTCCTTGGGAAAGTGTTTCCATGGAATTTGTTGGCGGATTTCCAAAATCTAGAAGGGGTCATGATTATTTATATGTTATTGTGGATAGGTTCAGCAAAATGTGTATTTTGATACCTTGTAACAAGAAGATTACAGCTGAACAAACAACGAAGTTGTTTTTTCAGCATGTATGGGTTCATTTTGGGTTACCCACTTCTATTGTATCTGATCGAGATTCCTGATTTGTTGGGAAGTTTTGGTCAAATATGTGGGAATTGATGGACACCAAATATAAGAAGAGCACAACATTTCATCCACAAACAGATGGTCAAACAGAGGTGGTCAACATGACAGTGATCTAGTTGCTTAGGGGCTATTGTAGCAAGTATCCCAATATTTGGGATGAACATTTGTGTTATGTGCAACATGCTTACAACCGTGCCAAGCACTCTTCTACACAAAGATCTCCTTTTGAGACTTGTTTTGGTTTTACACCAAAGTATCCCTTAGATTTTGTCTTTGGAAAAGACATAGTAGTTGATGGACATAGTGATGTGGACAAAGCAACCAAGTTCATTGAACAGATCCAAGAAATTCACCAAGTAGTGTAGGAACAGCTGGAAAGAAGCCAGCCCAAGTACAAGGCAACGCATGACAAGCATCGAATTGAGCATAGCTTCCAAGTTGGTGATCAAATCTGGTTGTACATCAGCAAAGACAGAATGCAAGGTGAAGGTAAGAAGTTGAAGCCAATAAGGTATGGGCCTTTCAAGATACTTGAGAAAATTGGTGAAAACGCTTTTCACTTTGATTTGCCAGCTTACATGCACATCTATTCAATAGTTAATGCAGAAAACGTGAGATTGTTTGAACCTTCATTGATTGAAGATCCCGAAGAGCAAAGTCAGTTGCCTTCTATTGATGATCTGTTTCCTGAATATCTCAATGAGTTGCAGGAAGATATAGTTCTGTACAAGAAGGTGAGAACTACGTGCAGAGGGGATGTAGAGTACCTTAAAATTGGACTCAAGGGTTCAAAACCAAGCAGTGCACGATGGATAGAAATTGGACAAGTGAGGAAGTTGTATCCTCACTTGATCGATGCTTAAAAGCCAACTTTTGGTGGTCCAAAAGCTTTTCAGTGGGAAGGCATGATCCAAAATGGATCCTAAAAACACTCTAACTCTTCTAAGATCAAAAACTATCACAAAGGATCAACTTTGAGAAATGGCGGATTACACTATCGGGCCTGAAAAACATGAAGAAATAGTGAAAAAATAGAGCTATCAGAGGCTTGAATAATGATGCACAGGAGCCGTCGGATCTGGCTAAGGTTCATCCTTAGTTCAAATCAAAAAAAGCATCAAAAACCCATAACATGCAGATTTTCTTTTGATCTCACTCTTCATCAGATATTCTTTGCTTTCACACCTATCCCTTTGATCTTCTCCTCCTTATATAGTTTTAGGCCTTTCTCAATACCTCAGACCAAAACCACTTTGGACCAATACCTTGGACCAAATACCTTGGACCAATACCTCAGAACAAATACCTCAGACCAAATACCTTGGACCAAAACCTTGATTTTCCAATATGTACGCCCTTTTCCTCTTATGATACTACATGTATATGTATACACTCTTTAGGTTCTGTGGACCCACATGTATATGCTACTTGGACAAAGTGAACCAGCGTATACCTCTCTTTCTTCAATTTGTAAATTCTGATCTGTAATCATTTGTCGTTAATCCCGTTGCACTGTGAACTGTCATCTATGTGAGTTGCCAACAAAAGTGTAATGTTCAAGAGCGACTTGCTACCATAAAGTGATTTATCCCTTTTCCCATTTTCCCCAGTCATTGCTGACTAGTACCTCTTTATTTTTTAACAAGATTGAGGAGTATAACATATGTTTGATGTATAATTCTACCCTTCGGGTGAATCCATCGCTATGTGATTTTTTAACAAGTTTAGCGAAGGTGAAACTCAGTCTTGATGGACAAGTTTATCGCTATTTGATGCTTTAACGAGTTTAACAACAATCAGAACTCGATCCTTTTCATGTTTAGAGAGTTTGAAAAGGGACAAAAAGAAAAATCCACAAGTTATTTTTCGTAAATTTGTCTCTCAAGTCCGAAAAGCATAAAATAATACAAGAGATAACCTATTGACAATTTTTGATCAACGTATTCCCTTTTTGTAAGCAATCTATCTCAGTCGAGAAAAGGGTTAAACTTATACTGAGTAGATGTCATTTCCAATCTATTTACAAGCTGAAAATGACAAGCACCCAATAATCTTTTCATATTTTGAGAGTCTGAAAAGAGCTGAAATAGGACTCTAGGGGGGTTCCTTTTTCGATGTTTAACAGAGCTTGAAAAAGAGATAAAAGTATGCTATGTGGTCAAAAGTACATTTTACGATCATGCACATCAAATTCACTATGTTAGCTGTAAACCTAATCAAAGAACCACCAAACAGATTAAACATACCCGTTTCATTGGTAAAATTAGGTAAAAACTATAGTTTATTAATTTAATGAACATGAAATAACCATAAAACAAGAATTTGCCAAGTCATTTTACCATTCAGTTTTGTGCTCTTAACCAGTTTTTTACCTCAAACTTCAGCAGCTGATTGCGAGAGATTCTCTGGAACATTCTTCATGCTGTGTTCAACTATACTAGAATCAATACCTAGAATCTCCTCATATAACCAAGCAAATATATCACGAAATTCACGAAAAATAACACGATAAGTTTCAAGTTCCGATGGAGAACAAGATTTTCCTACATGGATGTTTTCTACAATTCCAGGTTTGGTCGAAATATCAATAGAAATGGTTTCTTCGATATTTGTTAAGTTTCGTTTGGAATCGACTGTGTCTATAAATACATAATTTGAAAGGAAATCAACGTTTGAAGGGCGATTTAGTTCATTTGGAATATCTTCTATGTGATCTGGAATATGGGATTGATGATGATAATTTTCCCATTGTTCTTCTTCTATCATCATTGATTGGATGATTCCTTCATCAGTAGAAAATGTACATGAAAAAGGATCAGAGGAAGTACCATATTCTAAAGAACAATCAACCCATACAATCCGTGATGATGGATTTGGATTTGTTGTGCAAGCCAAAAGGATTGATTGCTATGCAAGCTCAATTGGGCTTAGCGACATAGTTTCATCACACATATCAACTTCGAAATTATTGGAAATCTTCCATGAGTTAGATTAAGTGGAAGATATCATATTACATGTCTCAACTTTTGCAACTTCCATCGTTTGTGATGGTTACGGTAGTGAAAAGGTGCCCATTAGGGAAGAATATTTGAAGAGACATAATCCAATGTTCTGAAGAGATAGCGGAGGTCTGTGAACTAACGGAACGCTTCCAGTTGCCTATGAACTAGAGGCGAAGAAGGCAAGTTGATCAATTACTATGATTCTGCCTTTATGAGGGAAAGTGATCATACGAAAGTATGTTAAAACCACAACAGCCATTGTGTAAAACCATGGTCTTCCTAGTAAAATATTGTATTCAAGGGGTCTGTCAACGACCTCAACTTCAATAGTTACAGTTTTTCCCCCTAGTTCTATCTGCAGGTTACTTAAAATTCCACAAGGTGTATAAGTGCAACCATCAAAAGCTTTTAACGTTGTAGGTGATCATGAAAAAGGTACTGAGCCAAGTGTTTTCCAGCAATTTATTGACATGATACAAGTAGATGCACCTTCGTCAACAATGGTTCAATGAATGAGTTGATTCAAAGAATTTACTTGGATCAAGAATGCTAACTATGCTGGTAATTATGGCGTATAACTCGCATGGTTAAAAACTACGAGATTGGAATCCATTGGATCAATTCCACCAATTGCTGACAATAAAGCATGCTTTTGGGAGGGACAATTTTGAAGCACTTCAACCGTTGACATAGCAGAATGTGACTGAGCCAAATCTTCTACTGTTAAAATTTTTCGTTGCTCGAGTTCGAGGGTTGAATGTAGATTTATGAAGAACTCCCTTAGGCGATTTTATTGTTAACTCTGGTGCAATGGGTGGTGGAATGGAGTCAGACGAAGTCGAATTCGAAGTATTGGGTTGATCTATAGCCTAGTTATTCAAAGACAACGGTGGATTACCGTAATATTTACTTCGTGTAGTCACCAAAACATCAGTCTTAGGCTTAATGGCGGATAGCATAAGCACTTTTTAAGTGGAAGCATGATCTGTAGCAACCAAATGAGTCTCTGGGTTTGGAAAAGGGTCTGTCAACACAACGGATGTACTAGAAGTCTTAAGAAGTTTTGAGACTTCAGAGCGGTGAGGACAGTCTCCCATAAAGTGCACCTTATTACAAATTATACATGGGTAACAAGGTTTCCTAGCCAGAAAAGAGGAATCAAATGATTTCTCTTGAGGGGGAGAATTTCGTTTCTTTTTGGTTTTCCCCTTTTTCTTGCTTCCAGGTTGCTTTTAATTTTTACCTTTGTCAGATGACACGGAATTTATTTCAGAAGCAAGTGTATTATCAGGTGTATTAGGTTTGATTTGAAATATCAAGTGTTTGACTAGATAGTCTACTTTCTGTTTGAGTGCTTGAAGAACCTGTTAGCCTTGTTGGCATTTGGCCAAAAAATGGATCCAAAACACTCCCAAAGTCTCCAAATTTTTCTTAAAATCATGCTAATATATCCAAAAACACTCTCAAAGTCTTCAAAAGTGCTTAATATCATCCAAAGATCGAAAAAAGCATGGGAGGGGAGCCCTTAAAATGGAGGAAAAACACTATTGGGAGGCTAAAAACTCTCCAACGCCATGAAAAAACCAAGTATCACAGGCTTACACAGTGAAAGCACAGCAACTGTCAGATCTGGCTGATCAACGGCCTAGATCTAAGCGATAAATTGCAATCGACGGATCTAATTGGTAGGTAGTGGCAATTGACGCAAGACACCATCGATCAACGATCTCTGATGATCAGATCGAAGGGTCACATCGGTAAAGGAAAATCGGCACAGACAGTCTACAATGAGCGGTTGCGATCGACGATTAAATGTGGACCGTCGATCACACATGAAAATCGACGGCCCACATCACATCGACAAATCGCAATCGGAGAAACCTTAAGGAGCGGTGCTGATGTGATAAGTCCCAGACCCGACGACATTATAAGTGTTATTTTATAATATTTCAGGTCCACGGGTAAGCCTTTTTCAATGTATTTTCATGTATTTTCGTTATATAATGAAATACAAAGGGAAGCTTGGCAGCGCCGATTGCGATGAGTTCTAGACTCGAAAGGGTTTTTGTTAGGCCCCTATACTACTAGTGTAACCCCTTATTGTTATTAAATATTAGACTCCCGAATTTCATTCCAAACAGGTGACCTGGGGAAAATCGTCATAACTTTTGTTTTGAGCATCAATTTAAATTTCGTAACAAGTTACAGAAAGAGGACGAACTGTAGTTTCCTGTGTATATTTTTCAGATACTAAGGTCAAAAAAGCGACATGTGGCACTTCATACAAGTTAGCTCTTCTGCAAAGGTTTATATTCATGTCATCTTGGAAGATTGTGCATAACTCCGCCTTGGAGAATCTAAATTCAATCAGACTAGTGGCATTGGAAAGAGGACACAGAAGGCTACTGTAGTTTGCAATTTCAGAACGGGATGATCCGAAATTACAGAGATACATCAGATTCAATATTGAGCTCCTACAAAGTGAAAAAAAGGTGTGTAGTTTTTTTTTAATTTTGCATAAGCTTGGTTTGAAAAATTAGTTTGAAGGAATTCAAAGGGCATATGTTATAGAAATTTTTGGGCACTGCAACCCCAATCATACATGTCCATAAACCAAGGGCTCCTAAGTCCCTAAAAGTGTTGTTTCATACCCTAAAGGAACAAGGTCAGCTGATTACATCATCTCCCAGAAGTTCTCCATGAAAAACTACTCAGAAATGGTCAAAACTGGACCATACTGATTGCTCAGTGCTGAGGGTGAGATGCATCGCACCTACTACACACGGGAGGTGCGATGCATACTGAAAAGTCCTTCTATAGGGTGTGATGAACGAGAATAGACAAGTGGCAGAGACAGTTTGCGAGGTGGATGATCATGGAATCTTCCAGAAACTTCTCCTGTGACACTTGCCTCTCAGAATCGCCCAAGGATGAGTAAGAGATCAATGAGATCTCCAAGTAGAATCAAGAACTATCAGAGAGAAGACACTAATCAAAAACCCAGAGCTGACTCACACCTCTGCAAATATCTATATATATATCTCTCATACCAGAGATCCAGAGGTTAGAGGCTGGAAGTTTGTATCTTGTAAGGAAGTGTTGCTGGTTTCTTGGTGCAAATATCATAAGTGTTGGGTGATCTATGCTTTCATGAGGTGAAGAAGGGCTTTCTTGCTGAGAGGATGATGCTGGGTCAGAACAATTGGTTGTAATCCTCTTTGCTATTGTTGATATTAATAAAGTTATTCAAGTTTTCCTCCACATTCTTGTATGATTGATGATATATGCATTTGTGTGGTCAATGTATATCTGGTCCTATATTGGTTATGTTTGTAGATCTCTGTTCTTGGATAGTGTTATGCTACTTTGATTTCACAGGTACTCTTTGAAGCTGGTAGACGAGGAAGCGAGTGGCAAAGATCTATCAGAAGGGAGAAGAATCAAACAAGGAACCAAGCGCAAGACTGAGGTTGGTCTCCTTTGTTCTTCTCTTATCTACTTCTCATAAAGGAAAACGAAAGTAGTTTTGATTTGTTTGTTTCTAATATAGCTACCAATCTTAGTGGGACTAGCAGCTCCGAGTGGACACTAGATTTCCCCGTAACAAAATGGTGACTCCACTGGGGAGCGAATAGTTTGTTTGCTTTTCTATTCTTGTTTAGTTTATAAACTTATATACGGAGCCTGAAGTCAAGCAAGCTAGCCTTCAAACTGCATTTGCTATGCAAGTGCAAAGTAGATCAATGCTGCTTCAGTCTATCTCTGGGTTTTGTTTATAAATTGAACAATTGATTTGCAAACATTCTAATTGCCCTTTGGTGGCTCTAGTAACCACATTAGATCAGCCCTGTGATTTGTATTACTGATTATCACTTTCCCAGCCTAAAACCCTGGACTGTTCTTGTTATGTATTGTATTGTATCTTATTACAGGTCTCCTCCCAGCATTGGATGAACTTTGGATCCTCCTAATAAAGCATTTCACCCGATAAACGGCCTCATACTTTAGGGGGCAACTGTTATAGACATTTTTGTGCCTTACAGCTATAAGCATGAAATGTCCATAATCTAAGGGATCCAAAGTCCCTAAACATGTTGTTCCTACCCCTAGAGGAACAAGGCTAACAAACCACAGCAATTCACAGAAGTTCTCCACCAGAAACTGCTCAAAAACAAGTCAATTCAGGATCAATTCAGAGGCTCCACTAGCTGTCTGAGCTGAAATGAAGAGATTACACTGGCTAGGTGCACTACAACGCAGGTAGAAGCACTACCAGGGTGCGCTGAGTGGGAAGTGACAAATGGCAAGTTCATTCAACGAGGTGGAAAGACCCTGGAAGCTTCCAGAATCTTCTCCAATGACACTTGCCTCAATGAATTCGACTAGTGATGAGTAAGAGGCTCTTAGTCTCCAAGTGGAAGCAAGAACTGACAGAGGGAGAGGACACTAGTCAGATCTCAAGCTGACTCATCCTCTCTCCAAACATCTATATATGGATCTCTCCTCCATGAGATCCAGGAGGCTGGAATTTTGTTATTGCAAAGAATTGTTGTTGGTTTGAGATTGGAATCATTGGGTGCTTAATGCTTTGAAGGGAGGTGAAGATAGGAATTTCATTTGCTGGGAAGGAGATGCTGGATTGGAGCCCTCTTGGTTGTATCTCCTCCTGAACCTTGTTATTCATCAATAAAGCTATCTTGGTTTCTCCTATATACTGATGTATCTTTGATGTATGATTGCATTAGTATGTTTAGTTTATTTCTAATCCTGAACTAGGTATAAATATGAATCTATGTCTTTGTTTAGTGTTCTCTTCTTGTGATCTTGCAGGGACCTGTTGAAGCTGGGCGAGCGAGAAGGCAAGTAGCTGGGAACTCTCAAAGAGAAGAGAAACCGGATCGAGGGACAAATGGAAGACACCGGCTAATCCATCCATCTCTCTTCATTCTTAATTCATAAAGGAAGAATACTCGAATAGCTGTTTCTGTTTGTTGCTAAGGCACTGTCACACCTTAGGTGGATAGGATCGTCCTGCATAGGCATTTTTTATATGAGGACGGTTCTTATCTCGTGTCAACCTCGTTAAAAAATGAAACAAGGAGTCATGAGGATAGTTCTTTTACTGTGTCAACCTCATTAAAAAATGAAACAAATCCCCTTTTCAAATCTCAAAGGTAAACCTTCATTCCAACCACCAAGTTGAATGCAATGAAGCTTGGGGGGCATGCACCTCGATTTGCGTTATTATGCTGGGGGCATGCAAACTTATCATCGAGCAGTTTTAGCACATAGTTCATGTTCGTTAAAAAATAAACATAAGATCGAGCAAGTGTTTCAATCCGCGTTTAAGATCGTTAAAAAATGAACTACCCGGTAAATAACCACTGCGAACGTAAATTATCAGCCATTAAAGCCTTGGTCGTGTTTGCACCGTCACCTCCACTTTTCCATTGGCCGATCGTTCACCTCCATATGATTGTTTACCCATTTTGAGGAACAGCTGCGAAGAGTGATTTCACTAGCCATCCTTGTGACACTGCCATGCTTGGAAAATTCCAACCCTTACCTGGAATCAGCTGCTAACCCGTTTTATCACTCGTTCCTCAAAAGACGAGTCTTCTTTAAGCTCTTTTCATCTGACTCGTAAAATATGAAAAGATTGCCGAGTTTTGGCCTTCCATCTCGTTAAAGCGACCGGAAATGCTATCCCTCCTCTAGATTTTAATCTTTTTGGACCTGGGGGATTATTGCACAAAAAGTTCGAGCGCTTGTTTTGTTCGGCTCGTTAAAACTATCGAAAACTCATCCCTTCTGTATTGTTTTATACTTTTTCGGACTTAAGGGATTAGATGACGAAAAAGGACTTTCGGAGTTGACTTTACGTACCTTTTCAGACTCTCTAAAAATGAAAAGGACCGAGTTATCTTTGTCGTTAGACTCGTTAAAATCATTAAATAGCGACAAACTTGTCTTTAGACGAGAACGAGTTTCACTATCGCTAGGCTCGTTAAAACATAGCGATGGGCTTGCCCGAAGGGCAAGTTATAGAACAAGCATATGTTATCCTCCTCAAGCTTGACAAAAATAAAGAGGTACTGGTCAGCAATGACTGGGGAAAATTGGGAGAAACTCAAGAAAACTTTGATGGTAGCAAGTCGCTCTTGAACATGACACTTTTCCTCCGTACCACAATCGGGTTGGGTTGTTTTGTTCACCGGTCACATCACCATGGTCTCACCATACCATCCATATTTGGGGTAATGCTACCGATCCATCGCATAAGTGTCGCCATATGTTCAAGAGAAGTCATTCAGAGAAGTCAACCGTGTCCCATCCACTGCCGTACATTATCCTTCATCCTTTCATGACCGCCACCCTGAATCATATGTCATCAGATCGTTTTCACCTCCATCAAAATCATTAGCTCTGTTCCGTGTCATTGATGTGGGATTCATTAAGGCCCTCCTTTGGCGGATCGCTTCTTGTCGACATCAGCTCATTATCCAAGAAGTTGATCTAGGAACACCCCCTTCAGTACTTTGAAGCTTGCATGCCTCAATGTCAAGTTTCTCACTTCCGGTGACAGGTATACATCAATGACCTTCGACCGAAAGATTTTGCGTGGTGTTCGACGCCAATTCCTTTATTCACACCACGTGAATTGTACTACAATACCTTGAGGGTCATTATCATTATCGGTGATTCCTCTCGCGCTTGTTAACGGTTTACCTCATTGACCGGTAATCAAGCGATGTCTTTCCATGTTCGACTTCAGAACATTTCTCACATGGATCGACTTGTACTTACAGTGAAGATCGAACGAGTTTGAAGACCCCGGATCTAGGCTGCAATATATATTTAGGAAAGATAAAGACATTGACATGTACATCATTGCAGCAGATAATCATCCTACCCAAAGGATGATAATTTCATCAAAATTATCAGTCTACCATCAGACGATTGTCTGTTCTATGTACAGAAAAATGAATTTATAAAGCTGAGCATGGGAATGCCCGCCTTAGCTAAATCATGAAAGCAGTATGAAAAATAATGTATTGTATTGTATCTTATTACAGGTCTCCTCCCAGCATTGGATGAACTTCGGATCCTCCTAATAAAGCATTTCACCCGATAAACGGCCTCATACTTTAGGGGGCAACTGTTATAGACATTTTTGTGCCTTACAGCTATAAGCATGAAATGTCCATAATCTAAGGGATCCAAAGTCCCTAAACATGTTTTTCCTACCCCTAGAGGAACAAGGCTAACAAACCACAGCAATTCACAGAAGTTCTCCACCAGAAACTGCTCAAAAACAAGTCAATTCAGGATCAATTCAAAGGCTCCACTAGCTGTCTGCGCTGAAATGAAGAGATTACACTGGCTAGGTGCACTGAAACGCAGGTAGAAGCACTACCAGGGTGCGCTGAGCGGGAAGTGACAAATGGCAAGTTCATTCAACGAGGTGGAAAGACCCTGGAAGCTTCCAGAATCTTCTCCAATGACACTTGCCTCAATGAATTCGACTAGTGATGAGTAAGAGGCTCTTAGTCTCCAAGTGGAAGCAAGAACTAACAGAGGGAGAGGACACTAGTCAGATCTCAAGCTGACTCATCCTCTCTCCAAACATCTATATATGGATCTCTCCTCCATGAGATCCAGGAGGCTGGAATTTTGTTATTGCAAAGAATTGCTGTTGGTTTGAGATTGGAATCATTGGGTGCTTAATGCTTTGAAGGGAGGTGAAGATAGGAATTTCATTTGCTGGGAAGGAGATGCTAGATTGGAGCCCTCTTGGTTGTATCTCCTCCTGAACCTTGTTATTCATCAATAAAGCTATCTTGGTTTCTCCTATATACTGATGTATCTTTGATGTATGATTGCATTAGTATGTTTAGTTTATTTCTAATCCTGAACTAGGTATGAATATGAATCTATGTCTTTGTGTAGTGTTCTCTTCTTGTGATCTTGCAGGGACCTATTGAAGCTGGGCGAGCGAGAAGGCAAGTAGCTGGGAACTCTCAAAGAGAAGAGAAACCGGATCGAGGGACAAACGGAAGACACCGGTTAGTCCATCCATCTCTCTTCATTCTTAATTCATAAAGGAAGAATACTCGAATAGCTGTTTCTGTTTGTTGCTAAGGCACTGTCACACCTTAGGTGGATAGGATCGTCCTGCATAGGCATTTTTCCCCACAACAGTGCTGCAAACTGTGATCAAGAACTGGATCAAAAGTCTCGCACTCTACCATCGCACCTTCTCTTCAGAGCAGTCAGTATGCATCACACTTTCCGTGTGCAGTAGGTGGGATGCATATTGGAATCCCTGTGTAACAGGTGCGATGGTCAGAGAGGGTTAACTTTGCCTTCAGACTTTGGTTTTTCTTCACTTTTTCAACTCCATTCAAGAGTTTTGTTGTCTATAGTCAGTACACCTCAATGGAAACCCCCTTCCTTTCCATTTTTCCGCCTCCATTGTGCAAAGAACTGTAAATGTTTTTATGTATTGTGAGCCATTTTCAGTTCTCTTTTACAAAAGGTAGCGTAATTGAACTATCGTTTCTTGATTTGGAAGTGTCGCAAGTGTCGTTTTCAGTCATAGAAGAGAATCTGATTGTTCTTGATAGTCGATTACATTGTTACTCTTGTATTTGATTTGAATTAGTAGTTTTTCAAGTGTCGAAAGCAAGTTTTCAATTCCAAATCGCAAAGTGTTGTCATTGTCTTCATTTTGTCTTGAAAAGGAGCTTGTTAGTAATGTCGCTTTGAAAAATAATTCAGATTTGCGCTTAGCTTTATTTTTATCATTCACACATTAAGAAGGCTGAAAACAAATACATGCATGTGCATTTGCATTTACACTGCCTGTTGGTTTGATTTAGGACAGTGCATATATTGTGTGCTCTCTGCTCTATGTTGAAAGAATGTCATCTCTCTTTCCCTAGTAGCTAGGATTTTCACTCCAAAAGAAGATTAAACGATTGTTTATCATCTTAGATTGCATTTTAGGAATTGTATATCTACATCACGCGGTGAACCTGAAAGGAAAATTTCTTAAGCAAGATCAACTATCAAATAAATTTAATGAATCTAAAAACGCTTTGGAACCTAACGCACAACATTTAGAAGTATAGGCTAGAGACTATTCCGTCGTCGTAAAGCCTGGTAACTGTTGTTTTCATTGCTGGTTGGGTGATTGCTCCACTTTGAGACAACAAGTGCCAGTATAGACTTGTGCTCCCACGTACCATTGAGTATATATTGGGAGACCACAATAGGCTATATCCTTTATCCATAGGAAGTTGTGTCTGCCACCCTATCGATCGCAATGCACTGAACACAGCATTCGGGAAGATTGACTGCCATACCGTAAAAAGTATTCTGCAATTTTGACATTGGTTTGGTAATCCCTCTGTCTAGATTTCCATAGTATTCCCTTTCGTTCCTTTTCAAACTCCTTAAAGGAAAAGGTCCATCTGAGCACTTGTCACTTCAGGCTCATTAAAAATCGAAGGCGACTACAGTCATCTTTTGTTTTTTCTCGACTCTTAAAAATTGAAAAAGCAAGTTGTGTCAAAGCGTCATAAAATTTATTTTAATCGGAATAACATGACTGTTCCCTCGTTGATCTTAGAAGTTAGTCTCCCTTCATCACAGGTTCTTGTAGAATCGCTAGGAAATCTTTTGGATAGACTAGATATGTCTGAACAACCATCGACATCGAGGACTGTGTCATCTGACGTAGAAGCGGTAGAGCCTCCTGCTGCTACTCCAACGATGTTTGCCGGTATACCATCTGTCCCGGCAAGTTATCAACAACAAGCCGGAGTCCAATCAGGGACTATTTCGACGACATGGTTAGTTCCTATTTCTTCATCCGGATTCTCATCTGGTATTTCTTATGTTGAAACTCAACAAATTGATCCAATGTGTCTTCAAAGGCCAATCTACCCTTTAAGTACTGGATTGCCACCATATGGGGGACAGTATGCCCTTTCATTGTTCCCTCCCAGAGAACAACCATATGGGAGTTTACAACAAAGTTCAGGTCAAACTGGAATGACATCTAGCGGTTGGGTACCAATACTGCCTCAACAACCAAGGGTTGTATATTCAATGCAACCAGTCCATCCTGTGTCAAATATTCCCACTATACCTGCTACGGTGACTGCATCGCAAGTACAAGCACTACTTGTTGTATGTCAACCCCAAGTTTCTCAGGTTGCAATACAACAGCCTCTCGTCTCAGCGATTCAATCACAACCTCAAGTTAGTTCCTCCTTATCTGGAGCGACTCAAGCTCAAACAAGTTCTATGACTCCTCATCTTGGTCAATCATCCAGTATTGGACAACAACAAATGGTCCAACAACCATGGTTGGTTTAATCTCAACAACCGCACTTCCAGCAAACATATCAAGGACCTGAGCAACAAGTCTTTGTAAGTAATGGGCAACCGCATTTCTAAAGTGGTTATCAAAGTTACCAACATCAAATACATTATGCTGGTATGCAAAGACCCACTGGTCAGGCGATTCCATCTTATCCTGGGTATGCTTCACCTAACCTGAGTCAACAGTTGCCCTTTGTAGCAACTCTAGAATTACCAGATCTAAACCGGCTGACGAATGATCCAATTGCTTACGCCCTTGGTGGCCGGTGATTCCGCATAAACTTTCGTCAGATATTCCTAAATTTAATGGAAATCCAGGTGAAGACCCATCGAATCATGTGATGACCTTTCATCTGTGGTGTTCATCCAACACTCTCAATGATGATTCGATCAGGCTTCGCCTTTTTCAGCGAACGTTAACTGGTTCGGCAGCAAAATGGTATATCGAATTGCCTAGAGCTTCATTTGATAACTTCAGTACCCTAGCCACAACCTTTTTAACCCATTTTCAGTTACCCATAAGGTATGAAATGGGAACAGAGCTTCTTACCAATTTCAAACAAACGACGACCACTCACATATCTGATCATATTCATGAGTGGCGATGTCATCGTAGAATGGTGAAAACATATGTTCCTGATCAGCTGTTAGCTGAATGGTTTATTAAGTCATTGTTACCTTCTATTATAGATGATGTGGCGAAGGGAGGAGTCGTCACTGAAGAGCAAGTTATTTCTCGTGCCCAATATCTAGACTTGATCTATACTCAGTCTGGAATGCTCTACGATAAAATCCCTAATGGTCCTAGACTGGAATTTTCCGTTCCTCCACCTCCTAAATCAAACAAAGAGTCTCATTCTAGTGATGGCATGATAGGTACAACTGGCACGAAAACCATAAAGGCTACGTCAAAGAAGGCTCGTACAGTTTCGAGTCAAAATGCAAATGAACAAATTCTCACCTTGGGAACAAATGCCGTGTCAACAGACAAAGGCAAAGAAACCAAGCAACTAGGAGGCAAGAAGAAAAAGAAAGGGAAAAAGAAGAAACAGGAAGATTCATCTCCTGAAAAATCTTCTACAAACCCTTCTGGGCAAAGGAAACCCCCTGCGGGGTGTCAGATATGCGATGAGGATCATCGGACGAGAGATTGTCCACATAAAGCTGAAGTTAAGAAACTCTTTAAGAGTTCAAAAACCTCAGTGGTATTGACTGATCCGTTTCCAAACCCAGGAATCAATCTGGTTGCTAGTGATAATGCTTCCCGGTCCCAAGTGCTAATGTTATCTGTTTCGAAGCAGCAAAATGATGCTTTGATATCGACAAGGAATAAAGATTACGGGAATCCACAGCTGTCGAACAACAAGGCTAATGATCAACCTAGTAGTTCGACAACAACTTCGACCGAAGTTGTGCCACCCATCATTCCTGAGCTAATGATAAAGCCGCCAAAGGGAGTAGTACACAAATCGACATTTAATCCTCGTGCCAGAGCAGCACAGCATTATAATATAGTAGGGGACTTGTCCCAATTGCCATCCGCTATGTCGAAACTTGAGGTACTGCAAAATTACCCCTCCCAAAAGCAGGGCTTATTATCAGCGATAGGTGGGATTGACCGAATGGATTCCAATCTTGTGTCCTTTAATCACAAAGGATATGATCCTCAGTTTCCAGCTCAACTAGCTTTCCTCATTCAAGTGAAAGCCCTCAACAAAATTGTTCACCGAAAGATTATTGATGAGGGCGCATCTACATGTATTATGTCGATGAATTGCTGGAAAACTTTAGGATCTCCACCCTTGTCGCGATCTTCGACGACATTAAAAGCATTTGATGGATGAACATACACCCATACAAGATTTTAAGTAACTTGCAAGTTGAGCTGGGGGGGAAAACAGTAGAAATTGATGTTGAGGTTATCGATGGAAACCTCGATTACAACATCTTACTAGGAAGGCCCTGGATTTATGCTATGGCTGTAGTTGTGTCAACATACTTCAGAAAGATTGCATTTCCCTTCCAAGGAGGGATTACAATCGTCGACCAACAAACTTTCCTCCCCAATAGCTCACAAGTTAGGGGAAGCATTCCAATGATCCATGGAAGCTCTCAATCGCTTCAAAATGTAGGAGTAGGCCTATTAAAAGACCCTACATTAATGGGGACTTTTACCCTACCGCCTCCAAACAATCTGGCAGAAGTGGCCACGGTAGGAACCTGCAATATGAAATCTTCTATATCTAATGGATTCAGAAGATTCCTAAACATTTTATCCGCATGGATCATCGCCATTTTAGAAATATTGTAGCAATCAATTTTCTTGGCCTGGGGGGCAAACCCAAATCAACGCTCATCGGGTGTTTGGATAGATAGGTCTAAGGAATATGGTACCTCTTCAGATCCTTGGTCGCATGTACATTCTACAGACAAAGGAATCATTCAGTCAATGATGTTAGGAGAGGCACCATGGGAAGATTACCACCATCATTCCCATCTTCCAGATTACAACGAAGATTATTCCAATGACCTTAATCATCCTTTGGTTTTTTATTTTCTATCAAATACTGTAAATACGGTGGATTCCGAGGACGGTTCTTATCTCGTGTTGACCTCGTTAAAAAATGAAACAAGGAGTCATGAGGATAGTTCTTTTACTGTGTCAACCTCATTAAAAAATGAAACAAATCCCTTTCCAAATCTCAAAGGTAAACCTTCATTCCAACCACCAAGTTGAATGCAATGAAGCTTGGGGGGCATGCACCTCGATTTGCGTTATTATGTTGGGGGCATGCAAACTTATCATGAGCAGTGTTACCGCAGGGTTCAAGCTCGTTAAAAAATAAACCCGCCTCGAGCAGTTTTTATGTGGAGTTCAAGCTCGTTAAAAATTAAACATAAGCAATGAGCAAATGTCTCCCCCGGAGTTTAAGCTCATTCATTAAAAAATGAACCAAATCCCGGTAAATAACCATCGTGAATGCATTATCATCAGACTTTGAACCTTGGTCGTATTCTCATCATCACCTCCACTCTGTTTTGACCGATCATTCACCTCCATTTGATTGTTTACCCTTTTTGAGGAACAGCTGCGAAGAGTGATCGTGTTAGCCATCCTTGTGACGCTGCTCTGATTGGAAAATTCCAAACCTTACCTGGAATCAGTTGCTACCCGAATTTATCACTCGTTCCTCAAAAAACGAGTCTCCTTTAAGCTCTTTTCATCTGACTCGTAAAATATGAAAAGATTGCCAAGCAATTGGCCTCTCCAGCTCAGTAAAGTGACCGGAAGTGCTATCCCTCCTTTAGATTTTAATCTTTTTGGACCTGAGGGATTATTACACAAAAAGATCGAGCGCTTGTTTTGTTCGGCTCGTTAAAATTACCGAAAATTCATCCCTTTTTTATTATTTTATACTTTTTCAGAATTAAGGGATTATATGACGAAAAAGGATTGTTGGATTTTTCTTTACGTCCCTTTTCAGACTCTCTAAAATTGAAAAGGACCGAGTTATATTTGTCGTTAAACTCGTTAAAACCGAATAGCGACAAACTTGTCCACACAGAGAAGAACGAGTTTCACTATCGCTAGGCTCATTAAAATATAGCGACGGGTTTTCCTGAAGGGAAAATTATATAACAAGCATATGTTATCCTCGTCAAGCTTGACAAAAATAAAGAGGTACTGGTCAGTAATGACTGGGGAAAAATTGGGAAGAAAACTTGAAGAAACTTTATTGGTAGCAAGTCGCTCTTGAACATGGCACTTTCACTCCCCATCCGAGTCGGGTTGGGTTGTTCTGTTCACTGGTCATATCACCATTGGTCCATCACACCATCCACATTTGGGGTTAACGCTACCAATCCATCATGTCAATGTCACCAGTATGTTCAAGAGAAGTCGCTCAGAGAATTCACCCGTGTCTCATCCGCTGCAATACATTCACGCTCCATTCTTTCATGACCACCACCCTAAACCTTATATCATCAGATCGTTTTCACCTCCATTAAAATAATTTGCTCCGTTCTGTGTCGTAGATTTGGGATTCATTAAGGCCCTCCTACGATGGATCGCTTCTTGTCGAAATCAGCTCATTATCCAGGAAGTCGATCTAGGAACAACCCTTTCAGTACTTTGAAGCTTGCATGCCTCAATGGCAAGTTTCTCACTTCCGGCGATAGGTTTACATCAATGGCCTTTGACCGAAAGATTTTGCGTGGTGTTCGACGCTAAGTTCCTTTTCACACCACATGAATTGTACTGTCGTACCTTGAGGGTCATCATCATTATCGGTGATTCCTCTCGCGCCTGTTAACAGCTTACATCACTGGCTGGTAATCAGGCGATGTCTTTCCATGTTCGACTCCAGAACATCTTTCACATGGATCGACTTGTACTTTGAGTGAAGATCGAACGAGATTGAAGACCCCGGATCTAGTTTCATCCATCCGAGCTGCGATATATATTCAGGAAAATAAAGACATCAAATGTACATCATTGCTGCACAGATAATCATCCAAACTAAGGGATGATGGCTCTACCAGAATAATCAGTCTGCACACAGACGCTTGTCGGTCCTATGTACATGAAAATGAATTTATAAAGCTGAGCATGTGAATGCCCGCCTCAGCTAGATCATGAAAAGATTATGAAGATAATGTATTGTATTATATCTTATTACAGGTCGCCTTCCAGCTCGAAAAAGCTTCGGATCCTCATGATAAAGCATTTCACCCGACATCAAAAGATTAACGACCTCATGCTTTAGGGGGAAACTGTTATAGACATTTTGGGCACTGCAACCCCAATCATACATGTCCATAAACCAAGGGCTTCTAACTCCCTAAAAGTGTTGTTTCATACCCTAAAGGAACAAGGTCAGCTGATTACATCATCTCCCAGAAGTTCTCCATGAAAAACTACTCAGACAAGGTCAAAACTGGACCATACTGATTGCTCAGTGCTGAGGGTGAGATGCATCGCACCTACTACAAATGGGAAGTGCGATGCATACTGAAAATTCCTTCTATAGGGTGTGATGAACGAGAATAGACAAGTGGCAGAGACAGTTTGCGAGGTGGATGATCATGGAATCTTCCAGAAACTTCTCCTGTGACACTTACCTCTCAGAATCGCCCAAGGATGAGTAAGAGATCAATGAGATCTCCAAGTAGAATCAAGAACTATCAGAGAGAAGACACTAATCAAAAACCTAGAGCTGACTCACACCTCTGCAAATATCTATATATAGATCTCTCATCCTAAAGATCCAGAGGTTAGAGGCTGGAAGTTTGTATCTTGTAAGGAAGTGATGCTGGTTTCTTGGTGCAAATATCATAAGTGTTGGGTGATCTATGCTTTCATGAGGTGAAGAAGGGCTTTCTTGCTGAGAGGATGATGTTGGGTCAGAACAATTGGTTGTAATCCTCTTTGCTATTCTTGATATTAATAAAGCTATTCAAGTTTTCCTCCACATTCTTGTATGATTGATGATATATGCATTTGTGTGGTCAATGTATATCTGGTCCTATATTGGTTATGTTTGTAGATCTCTGTTCTTGGATAGTGTTATGCTACTTTGATTCCACAGGTACTCTTTGAAGCTGGGAGACGAGGAAGCGAGTGGAAAAGATCTATCAGAAGGGAGAAGAATCAAGCAAGGAACCAAACGCAAGACTGAGGTTGGTCTCCTTTGTTCTTCTCTTATCTACTTCTCATAAAGGAAAACGAAAGTAGTTTTGATTTGTTTGTTTCTAAGATAGCTACCAATCTTAGTGGGACTAGCAGCTCCAAGTGGACACTAGATTTCCCGGTAATAGCATAGTAAAGCATTATTATCAGTAATTGATGGCCCGAGGAAAGAAAATGCAAACACCTAGTAAGCAACCTGAAAGCTCTAGCATGACTCATGAAGAAGAGGAAGAAATGCAACATGATATATCAAAATTACGAGACCAAGTGCAACAAATGTCACTCGCACAAAAAGTAATAGAATCTAAGATGGATGGTTTAAAGAAAGATGTAGAAGCTAAGATATATGGCGTGGAAGCTAAGATGGATGGTTTAAAGAATGGCATGGAGGCTAAGATGAATGGCATGGATGCTAAGATGGGTGGCATGGATGATAAGATGGAAGAATTGAAGATAAATTTGAATAAGTTGCTACAAGAAATGGTCACTAATGGTGAAAGGGTAGTAAAGGAAACTCATGATGAGAACAAAAGAAATGTTAATCATGATTTCATAGACTCTAATGTTGGATCGAAGACCCACCATATTCCAAAAATCGATATGAGGAAGTTTGATGGCAAGGATCCCGCAACATGGATACTGCAGATGGAGCAATTTTTCGATCTCAATAATGTGAAAAACACACAAAAGGTACGTATTGCAACTTTATATTTGGAACCAAATCAGTTTGTATGGTATCAATGGCTTTGCTCATAAAAAAATTGTCACTTGGGCAATTTTTATGGAAGAAATGATAGCACATTATGAGGATACAAAAAGCAACACTTTTTTAAGCCAATTGATAAGTCTCAAACAAAAGGGTTCAATGATGGAGCACATTGAGGAGTTCCAAAAATTGAACATAAGAGCAAAAAATATTTTTGAGGAGCATAGGATTCATGTGTTCATAAGGACTTTAAAGGAGAATATCCAACATGATGTTTGCCTTTGGGAACCTGATTCATTGGAGAAGGCATTCAGGTTAGTAAGAAAAATGGAAAGCAAAATTATGGCAACCAGGAAGCCTACCCCTCACAACTATAAATATGGAAGTGTTGTTTCTCCTAGCCTTCCACAACTTACAAGGGTTACACCACAACAATTGGAAGAAAAAAGAGAAAAAGGGCTTTGTTACAATTTTGATAGCAAATGCACTAAAGGTCATAAGTGTGCTGAGAAGAAATTATTTTACATAGAGTATGAAGAGGAGGAAAAAAAGGATCAAGAAACATCAAAAGTAGAGGATATACGCCAGGACCCAACCCCAGAGAAAGAAGAAATGAATCCGACCATATCTTGTAAAGCATTGGCAAGAATTACCACTCCTCAAACCCTCAAGATAGAAGGACATATCAAGAAGAAAAAGGTTCAAGAAGTGAAAAATCATATCGAGAAAGAAGAGATGAATCCAACCATATCTTGTAATGCATTGGCTGGAATTACCACTCCTCAAACTATCAATATAGAAGGACATATCGATAAGAAAAATGTTCAAGAAGTGAAAGATCACATCAAGCATCAAGAAATGAATTCGATAATATCTTGTAAAGCATTGGTAAAAATTACCACTCCTCAAACTCTTAAGATAGAAGGACATATCTAGAAGAAAAAGGTTCAAGTAGTGAAAGATCACATCGAGCATCAACAACAAGTTCTCAACTTTTAAATGATAATGCAACTTTGGTGCAGAATCGAATGAAACAACAAGTAGATCAACATCGCAGTGAAAAAAGTTTTGATGTAGGTGATTGGGTATTTTTATGGCTACATCTCAAGCAAGCTATTTATGAGAAGGAAATGTTGGCAATACTACATGCACTTAAGAAATGGCGACCTTACCCAATGGGAAGACACTTCAAGCTAAAAATGGATCATGATAGTCTTAAATACTTTTTAGAACAAATATTATCTTTAGAAGAACAGAAAAAATGGGTCACAGATATGTTGGGTTATGACTTTGACATCATCTACAGAAAAGGGAAGAAAATTTTTGTTTTAGATGCACTCTCAAGAAAGAATGAGGATGTGGAAGCATTGCTTTGTGCTATTTCTATTATCCAACCAGATTGGATAAACGAAGAAAGGAATGAATAGAAGAAGGACAAATAATTGTGGCCACTCATTCAAAAGTTGCAGAATATCCCAATTCAAACAATTTGCCAGAACTTGAAGAGCAAGGAAAAATCATATTGGAACCTGGAGCAATCACGGAAACAAGAATCTGACAGCTACGAAATCGATCAATTTCAGAGTATCTCATCAAGTGGAAGAACTTACCCACCGAATATTCCACATGGGAGGACAAGAATTTTATACAGAAGCATCAAGAACTACTCAAGCGTTGAGGACAACAATTTTTGAAAGAGAGGGGCATGTTAGGCCCCTATACTACTAGTGTAACCCCTTATTGTTATTAGTGCAACCCTCTTATTATATTGTTGTACCCATGTAGTGCCCATATTGTTATTATTGTGCCCCATAGAAGCCCACTATTGTTATTATTGTGCCCTTACATTATTATTGTTATGTTGGCTCTGATTATATTATGACCCCTTAGACTCCTATTATGAGCTGGTTTCATAACAGTTCGGGAATGAAATCTATAATATTTGAAGTCCCGAGGGAGGCCAATTTTCAGTGTTTTTGAGCGTATTTCAAAATACAAAGGAAGAAAGGGACCAGCCCACTTGAGATAGGCGACAGCGACCCAAAGGGTAGACCCGATAGAGGAATAAACCATGTTTGAGGACTTTTGAAGTCCGAAAAGGACAGAGATGGGCGGGATTTCTCATGGTTGCAGCATTTTCTGTTTAAACAGAAACATCATTATTTTTGGTAGAATTCCACAATATGGTAGCGTTGCTCTGTGTTAATAGAAAGTAATCATTGTTAAGAATTTGAAAGGGCCACAGCACGTGCAGCTCATCCCAAACTGACAAAGCAGTCATGGAGCAGCACAATGCAACACAACACGATGCAACCCAAAACAAACAATCATGGAGCAGACAACGCTCAACCAAAAACAACAGAATCGATTATGGGGCATCTCTAGCACAAAAGAGCTCCCTGCCACCACAAAAAACCACCTGAATGTAGTTACTCTTCTATCAGAAGAAGGAACCTCCGAAGCCCGTGCTTGCTTAGTCAAAGCATCAGTCAATTAACAAGACAGATAAGATAGATTAAGGCTCCGAGCCTTTGAGAGCTCATGCGCATTATAAAAGGCCTATAAAAGGTGGAAAACTAAATGTAACAAGGGTTCAACTTCTGGATACTATTGAGACTCTTCTATTCAAGCTTATCATCTGCATTCATTAGCAATGTAAGCTTCTTTTGTTGTTATATGTTCAATGTCCATTTTCTCTTCTGTTCTAATCTTGCACTTGAACAGGTTGTTCATGTTTCTTCTGTATCTAATGCTAGATAACTATCATCTTATCTCTACATTGATAAATTAGATTTGCAAGCTTCTTTTAATGCCTGTAGCTAGCCATTCATATGTTTTATATGTGCATCTGCCGGTACAGTCAGTATTCTCATTTACTGCTTGTAGCTAGTCATTCATATGTGTTTATATATGCATCTAATGGTATGGTCAGTATTCTCCATCCATTCATTGAATCTACAAACTATTGAGCATTAGTGGTCTAAAGCCTTGTAATCTGAGGGTGTTCATGCATGTCTTGAGTAAAAACATAGTTGAAATGGTTATCTGGCTTGATCCAAACCATCATTCATTCCAATAGTTCAAAGAAAAATATTGAAGATTATATGTTACCAAGCATCTCCGATATGCAACCTAGGAGAGTTTCCTGGAGTGATAACATAATCAGCGCCGCTGTCGGGGAGAGGAAATTGAAGCTCAGCTTCCCTAGGAAACGACAGAGATCCAGCTTTGATGATAGACAAATTCTGGGCACTTTTTTGGTTGTAATCATCTATCTAGTGACTCTACTGGAGGATGAACCTCTTGGTGACTCTAATTCATAGTTCTGGCTCAGTTTGTGAGGCATACTCAAAGAAATCCTCAGAAGCCACAAACTGTCCCAGTACCTGACCTGGAAAAAATCATCAAAGAAAGAAAGGTATTGCAGAAAGGAGCATCAGGTTCAGGTAAACTTAAACAATCTCCTATATCTCTTCAAGAAAATCCTGTAATAGAACAAATACATGTTTAGAGTATAGCATCTAATACTAGCAGTGAAGAAAAACTCTCAGAGATTCATAAAGCTCCTTATTCTTTAGGTTCTCCTTTTTTTGTAAGCCCAAAGGAAATCTCACCTCCTATCCATCATAATCCTTCAGTCCTATCAATCACTCCTCAACCCTCTGTCATTCAAATTTGTAGTACCCTCATAGCACAACAGCGATGGCAAGCCCACAAGCACCCACCAAAATGGAAAGAATCATAGCTACCAGGTATGGACCTCTAGTACTGCCCACTCCTTTGAATGCCATGCCTACTAGAGAATATCATAAGTATATGCCTAAGTTCATTGGGACTGAAGGTGTTACAGCTGAAGAACATCTTAAATCATTCTATAGCTATGCTAATAACCTGGACATTAGTGAAGATGGTGTCTAGATGAGAGTCTTTGTACAAAGCGTAGATGGAGAGGCTAGAAAATGGTTCAGAGAACTGACCCCAAGATCTATAGCAGATATTGAGGCTTTAAATGATGCATTTCTAAAGCATTGGGGGGGTAAGAAGGATCTCCTCTACTACCACACTGAGTTTGGGAACTTAAAGAGGGAAAATGGTGAGTTGTTGTCTGATTTTAATAAGAGATTTAATCACATGTACAACAAGATACCAGCTGAAGTAAAACCCACCACTACCTCTGCTAGACTCATCTATGCCAGTGCCTTTGATTCTGACTTCTGTTTACTGTTGAGGGAGAGGTGATGTGCTTCTTTGGCTGATATGCAGGATGCAGCCTTGGAAGTAGAATCAAACATCATGGCTATTGAGAAGCTCAAGGGAAATGCTGATAGAAGGAGACAAAGGGGCGAGTCTTCATCATCCTCTGATCCCAAGATAGATAAAATGACCAAGATGATAGAATCATTAGCCTCTGAGATCTCCAAATTAAAGGTTGAGTAGCACTCTGGGAAAGGAAGAGTTCCTAATACCTTTGCTCCTCCAAATCCAAATCCATATAGAAGAGCAAATGAGCAGTTGCAGATTCTGCAAAAAAGAAAAGATGCCAATGAAGACCAAAGGATGAAGACCCCTTTTCAAAATGTAGTCATGGAGGAAGAGCAGTTTGAAAAATATGATGAGATCCATTGTATGGAAGAGAAAGGTAGTGCCCCATTTTTTACCTTAGTTGCCTATGAAAAGTCATTATTAAATGACCAGATCAGCCAAGAATGGGATGGTGAAGCTATTCTACAAACTGAAGATTAACACAAATATAATCTGAGGTCGAAGATGAATAATGTCAAGGAAACTCATGTTCATAAAGTTGTTGTCCCTACATAAAAACAAGCTAATAAGCAGAAGCAACCAGCAATTGATCCTATCATCCTCAAAGCTCCAGCCATAGAGGTAAGAGGCCTTGACAAGTCCCCTTCTTCTTTCAGTTTTCAATCAGAAATTCAGAAGCTAAGAATACCTATGCCTCTGATTGAACTAGTGAAGAATGAGTCCCTCAAAAGATCCATCCTCGAGGCCTTTGAGCCTAAAGCCATCCAAGCCTCCACAAACTATGTAAATCTACAAGATGACCAACCAGCTGTTATTCTCAGCCCAATGACTAAAAATTGTGCAAACATCTCCCCATCATTCTATGTTTCTCTGTCTATTCATGATAAGATCCTTCACAACTGCCTTCTGGACACTGGAGCCAACCATAATCTAATTCCCAAGGATGTCATGGATAAATTGGGTCTTGACATTACCAAGCCTTATCATGACCTGTTTTCTGTTGACTCTAGAAAAGTGGAATGCCTGGGATTAATCAAGGACCTAGCCATCACTTTGTCTCAGATGCCCATGAAGAGCATGATGATGGATATTGTGGTAGTAGATGTACCCCCCAATTTTGTCATGTTGCTTTCCAGAGGTTGGATCAAGAGATTAGGTGGAACATTGCAAAATGATCTATCCTATGCTACTATCCCATTTTTTGGAGGTGAAAGTAGGAGATTATACATAGAAGCTCAGTTGGATTATATCATTAATGATGAAAGGAATCCCACTAATCATCCCATCTATGCTGTTGACACTGACTTTGGAGCCTATTTTCTTCAGCTTGAAGAATATCAGTTGGCCTCTACGTAGCTTAAAAAACTAGTTTACTAGATCACAGAGGAAGAAGGCCCATAGATTTGGGACATGTTCTTTGAAGGAGCTTTCTCTAAGGAAACTATAGGAGCAAGTGTAGTCCTTGTGTCCCCCATAGAGGAATACATTGATTCATCTTTTAGATTAACTTTTCAGGTCACAAATAACACAACATAGTATCAAGCAGACCTTATCATTCATCATGTGTACAAAACCTTCCAAGAAAAACATCCAAGGCTGAAAGCATACAGATATGAGGTGAAATATAGACCATCTCCGCCTGATAGACCATTCTTAAAAATTTATTTCATTTAAGGCTTTAAAGCCTTATTGTAAATATGTTTTTTTCAGTTTTTATTTCATGCTAAATAGACTCCATGCCCAATGGAACACTAGGAGGAAGATTTTATTTTGATTTTATAGAAAAGGCATTGTTCTGTAGTTCTTGAAACCTCATAGGGAGGCTTTCATCCCTAGAAGGAGCCACAGTTAGCCTTGTTGGCATTTGGCCCAAAAATGGATCCAAAACACTCCCAAAGTCTCCAAAGTTTGCTTAAAATCATGCTAATAGATCCAAAAACACTCCCAAAGTCTTCAAAAGTGCTTAAGATCATCCAAATATCGAAAAAAGCATGGGAGGAGAGCCCTTAAAAGGGAGGAAAAACACTATCAGGAGGCTAAAAACACTCCAAAACCGTGAAAAAACCAAGTATCGCAGGCTTACACAGTCAAAGTACAACAGCTGTTAGATCTGGCCGATCAACGGCCCAGATCTAAGCGGCAAATTGCCATTGTTGGATCTGATCGGTGGGCAGTGGAAATCGGTGCAAGATACCGCCGATCAGCGATCTTCGATGATTGGATCGGCGGGTCGCATCGGCTGAGGCATATCGATGCAGATAGTTTGGAATGAGCGATTGTGATCAGCGATTAAACGTGGACCATTGATCACACGCGCAAATCGACGGGCCACATCGCATCGACGGATCGCAATCGTAGAAACCTTAAGGATCGGTCTCGATGCGATATGTCCCAGACCTGACGACATTATAAGTGTTATTTTATAATATTTCAAGTTCGTGGGTAAGCTTTTTTCAATTTATTTTTGTTATATAATGAAATACAAAGGGAAGCTCGGCAGCATTGGTTGCGATGAGTCCCGGACCCAAAAGGGTTTGGGAATGAAATCTATAATATTTGAAGTCTAGAGGGAGGCCAATTTTCATGTATTTTCAGTGTTTTCAAGCGTATTTCAAAATAAAAAGGAAGCAAGGGACCAGGCCACTTGCGATAGGTGACAATGACCCAAAGGGTGGACCCGATAGAGGAATAAACCATTTTTGAGGACTTTTGAAGTCCGAAAAGGACAGAGATGGGCGGGATTTCTCATTGTTGCAGCATTTTCTATTTAAAACAGAAACAATCATTATTTTTGGCAGAAGTCCACAATATGGCAGTGTTGCTCTGTGTTAACAGAAAGCAATCATTGTTAAGCATTTGAAAGGGCCACAGGACGTGCAACTCATCCCAAACCGACAAATCAGTCATGGAGGACCACAACACAACACAACACGATGTAGCCCGAAACAAACAATCATGGAGAACACAATGCTCAACCAAAAACAACAGAATTGATTATGGGGCATCTCTGGCACGAGAGAGCTCCTTGCCAGCCCAACAAACCACCTGAATGTTGTTACTCTTCTGTTAGAAGAAGGAACCTTCGAAGCCCATGCTTGCCTAGTTAGGGCATCAGTCAGTTAACAAGACAGATAAGATAGATTAAGACTCTGAGCCTTTGAGAGCTCAGGAGCATTGTAAAAGGCCTATAAAATGCTGAAAACTAAATGTAACAAGGGTTCAACTTCTGGAGACTATTGAGACTCTGCTATTCAAGCTTCTCATCTGCATTCATTAGCAATACAAGCTTCTTTTGTTGTTATATGTTCAATGTCCATTTTCTCTTCTATTCTAATCTTGCACTTGAATAGGTTGTTCATGTTTCTTCTGTATCTAATGCTAGATAACTGTCATCTTATCTCTGCATTGATAAATTAGATTTGCAAGCTTCTTTTACTGCCTGTAGCTAGCCATTCATTTGTTTTATATATGCATCTACCGGTACAGTTAGTATTCTCATTTACTGCCTGTAGCTAGCCATTCATATGTGTTTATATATGCATCTACTGGTATGGTCAGTGTTCTCCATCCATTCATTGAATCTACAAACTATTGAGCATTAGTGGTCTAAAGCCTTGTAAGCTGAGGGTGTTCATGCATGTCTTGAGTAAAAACATAGTTGAAATGGTTATCTAGCTTGATCCAAACCATCATTCATTCCAATAGTTCGGAGAACAATATTGAAGATTATATGTTACCAAACATCTCCGATATGCAACCTAAGAGAGTTTCCTAGAGTGATAACAGAACCTATCACACCGTCACCAGCATGAGAGTCCTTACTAGATGGAGGTGGTGGAACAACAAAAGCTGGTCTAGGTGCATTTGGAATCTTATCATAGCGGGTGCCAGACTGGGTGTAAATCAAGTCTAAGTATTGGGCACGAGCAATTACTTTCTCTTCAGTAACAAATCCTCCTTTAGCCACATCCTCAGTGATAGATAGCAACAAGGACTTAATAAACCACTCAAATAAACATTGATCAAGAACAAAAGTTTTGACCATTCAACGATGATGATGCCACTCATGAATATGATCAGAAATGTGAGTAGCAGTGGTCCATTTAAAGTTGGTCAAAAGTTCCGTTCTAGTTTCATATCTGATGGGTAACTGGAAATGGGTTAACAATGTAGTGGCTAAGGCTGTGAAGTTTTCAAATGAGGCTCTTGTTAATTCAATATACCACTTTGCAGCCGGACTAGTGAATGTTCATTGGAAAATACGTAGTCTTACTAAATCATCGTTTGAGGAGTTGGATGAACACCATAAATGAAAAGTCATAACGTGTTTGGACGGATCTTCTCCAGGGTTTCCATTGAACTTAGGAATATGAGAAGGCAATTTGTGTGCAATCACCGACCACCAAGCTGAATAAAGAATGGGATCATTCGTAAGCCGATTTAAATTCGGTAATTCAAGAGTTGCGAAAAAAGGCAACTGTCAGTTTAGGTTGGGTTGAGCGTAACCAGGGTAAGATGGAATTGACTGGGTAGTAGGCCTTTGCATACTAGCATAAGGAATCTGTTGTTGGTAACCTTGATAGAGGTAGGTTTGTTGAGCATATCCAGTATAAGGTTGTTTCTGGGAACCAGGATAAATTTTTTGTTCACCAAAACTAGCATAGGCTTGTTGACTAGAACCTGGGTAAGTTTGTTGTTGACCAAACCCAGCATAGGCTTGTTGACCAAGTCCAGGATAAGTTTGGTACTTTTTTAGTTGTTGTTGTTGGTATTGTGGCTGCGACGGTTGTTGATACAATGGTTGTTGCCCACCGGTATAAGTTTGACCAGGTTGTGGATAAAGTAGACTAGTATAAGTCTAAGTCATCCCAGTTAATGGTAAACTGGCCTAAGTTTTTCGGATTCCAGACACAAACGGTTTTTTTACAATGGCTTGAGAAGATTGAGTCTATAGACCTGAAACTTGAGGGTAAGAGGTTGAAGGACTAGCTTGCAAAGGTTGAGATACAATCAACTAAGCTTGTGACTATGGTAAAGTCGTAACAATAGACGTAGTAGGTATGGATGAAACAAGTTGTATTAGTTGTGATGAATACACAAGCCTTGGTTGAATAGACATTGTAGGTTTCCATTGAAAAAAAGTCATTCCAAAATAAGTTGGACCTAAAGATGATGGTATACTGCCATATGGTGGCACCCTAGAGTATGGAGAATAATAAGATTGGGCATATTATTCTCCGTATGGAGGTAATCCAATGTTAAGTGGATACATTGGATGGTAACCAGATGGACCAGCTTGATATTGACTTGATGGATCAAACTGTTTAGTATCCATAAGTGAAGAACCAAGTAAAATTCCTATGGACGACATGGGTGAAGACCATGGACTAGAAGAAACACCGGAGTGAGTTCCAGATAATGATTGGTAACCTCGTGCGAAGGACGGACCACCATACAGATGTGACTCAGGTTTTGTGGTAAACATCAAAGAGGTAGCGACATTAGATGTTATCACAGCTGTAACAAATGATACAGTCTGGGATGTTGTTTTAGCCATAGTCAAATGACCCAATAAATGTTCTAATGAATCTATGGGAGTTTGAAAGTAAACAGGATCAAGAGGAGTAGTATAAGTTAATTGAGGAAAAGAAGGATAAAGATAAAGCCCTGGTCCAAAATGAGTTGGAGTTCTAGGTGAAGTTTCTTCTTCAAATTACTCTTCAATAGCAGTCAAACAGGGTGGAAGGATTTCACTGTTAGGTCCGTAATACATTTCCAGTGTTTGTTTCTGTGGTAAAGGAGAAGTCTCAACAGTTACAGATGTTTGAGGATAAACTGGTCGATCGTCTTCCAGTACAGGAACAACTTCTGGTTGTTCAACTTTGGGATACAAGTGTTCTAGTAAAATAACAGTGAGTTCATGATGAATTTCTTGAACAACTTCTGGTTCAGAAGTAACTTCTTGTTGAACTATGATAGGTTCGGGATCAACTTCCGGTTGAACAAATTCAAGTATTGTTTCACTAAGTTCACTTTCAGTGTCCTCAGGTAATTGTAAAGGTTCCACTTCAGTAGCAGATAAACCAGTAATAATAGGAGTAATTGGAATCATAGTACATACTAGTATATGTGACTCTGGTAAATCAAATGAAGAACCAAAATTTTGTAATGAACTGGACTCAGTTAAACGAGACCGCTTTCGCTGACTAGGTGTAGCTTCAGACGGAAAAGGTGTTTTACTCATTGTCCTACACGAACGATGGGGTAAAGGTTGATTTTCTTCCACGATTGTTGATTGATTTTATTATAAAAAGAAATAAACAAAAAGAGGGTAATCTAGGCAAAATAATTACCAATTAACTGTGAATTGCAATCTACCGCCTCGGAGGAGCCAAGGACTTAACATATGTGCAGGTAATATCCCCGAATGTTGTTTTTGGTGTATCATAGTATACAAGGCGGCCGACTTGGTTACCTATGGATGGATAGAAACCTAATGTAGTCCTCCAAATCTACTTGAAAGTACGTGGAGGCCCAATCCGTGTTAGTGCTATCTAATGCGAAACTGCACAATGAGAGCATTCCCTTATACTTTTCGTACTATAACACCGCTCGATATACCCGAAAGTATGTGGATGAGATATGATATACTTACATATGTGGAATGAGGTATCACACTCGGAATGTATCGCAGAACGTTAGCGACAGCTGCTACGTTTAACGACACCAAAACACGTCTCTAGCCTAGACCTCTAAATGTTATGCGTTAAGTTACAATGCTCCATTAGGTTATTTGAGATAAATATTAGTTTATCTTGTTTAAAAGTTTGCCTTTAAAGTTCACCACATGATGTTTCTGAAACTCCTAGAATGCAACTAAGATGGGAAACATTCTTTTCATTTTATTTGAACAATGAAAACCATAACTAAAAGGGATAGAGCAATCAGAATCTTTAAACAAATATCATAGAGCACATCTAATGCAACTTTTCCTATACCATTCCTACTAGAACACATAAACTTCTAAATGCATTATGCATGTTTTTATTTTCATTCCTTTAATGTTTAGATGAACATAAAGAAACTAAATGCACAAATTATCAATCGATGTTTTTCACAAGAAACAAAGACTTTATGACAATTTCTTTTTCAAGAAAGTAAAGACTAACCAATGTAAGCTAACTTTGGGATTGATTCGACAATGATAAAGAAAACATAAAGAAACATTAAACAAACAAATCGAAACTGAGCATGGAAATGAAATGCTAATTTGGAGTTTAGGGACAGAGAAACATTGACCATTCAGTAAACAAGATGTGAAACAGTTTGGAAAAAATCAAGCAAAAAGATGGGTTTTTGGCTTGACAGGGACCAATGCAGCCCTGAGTGGGAGACAGTGTGTTGCATAGCACTGTCTCTAGGCTAAGGCTTCTCTTCAGTGCACTATGTAAAGAACAAAAGTGTGTTGATGCTAGAGAGCACTATCAACACACAAATAAGCACACATTTTGACCAAACAAGCTTCAAAATGACTGAATATAGGTAAATGAACTCAAACAAAGTCTACTGGTGCTTGTTATAGACATTTTTGGGCACTGAAACCCCAATCATATATGTCCATAAACCAAGGGCTTCTAAGTCCCTAAAAGTCTTGTTTCACGGCCTAAAGGAACAAGGTCAGCTGATTACATCATCTCCCAAAAGTTCTCCATGGAAAACTACTCAGAATTGGTCAAAACTGGACCATACAAACTGCTCAATGCTAAGGGTGCGATGCATCTCACCTGCTCAGTGCAAAAAGTGTGATGCATACTGGAAATCCCTTTTGTAGGGTGCGATGGGCGAGAGTAGACAAATGGTAGAGACAGTTTGCAAGGTGGATGATCATGGAATCTTCCAGAAACTTCTCCTGTGACACTTGCCTCTCTGAATTCGCCCAGGGATGAGTAAGAGATCATGTATCTCCAAGTGGAACCAAGAACTATCAGAGAGAGGACACTAATCAAAATCCCAGAAGCTGACTCACCCCCTGCAAACATCTATATATGGATCCCTCATCACAGAGATCCGGAGGCTGGAATCTTGTATTTTGTAAGGAAGTGTTGTTGGTTTCTTGGTGGAACATCATAGTGTTGGGTGATCTAAGCTTTTCATGAGGTGAAGAAGGGCTTTCATGCTGGGAGGATGACACTGGGTCAGATCAATGGGTTGTAATCCTCTTTGTTATTCTTTCTATTAATAAAGCTATTCGAGTTTTCCTCCACATTCTTGTATGTTTGATGATATATGCATTTGTGTGGTCAATATATATCTGGTCCTATATTGTTTATGATTGTAGATCTCTATACTTCGATAGTGTTATGCTGCTTTGACTCTACAGGTGCTCTCCGAAGCGAGGAAGGAAGTGGCAAAGATCTGTTACAAGGGAGAGGAACCAAGCGCAAGACTGAGGTTGGTATCCTTTGTTCCCATCTTATCTACTTCTCATAAAGGAAAGCGAAAGTAGTTTTAGTTTGTTTGTCTCTAAGATAGCTACTCGTCTTAGTGGGACTAGAAACTCTGAGTGGACACTAGATTTCACGATAACAGTGCTACTAAAACAAGGGATAACTACTAGGAATGATGGTCATTCCCTAGTATGGTCGCAAATTTGTTATACGGAATTTATACCTACGGATAAGTATATCTTCCCTAAATGGGTAGTTACACTCAGAACAACTGAAGTAAAGATGTTTAACATTTTCCTACAATAAACAGATAAGATAAAAGAACCTACTTGTGATCCTTCGCTTCCTTTTATCTCCTTTGAGTTGCTCTTGTTGCTCCCACTCAAATTGAATTTGCTTAATTGGTACCTGCCAACATAAACAAAAGATGACAACAATCAAAGCATATGACCTATTTATTGTAAACAAATGGAATCGAAAACATTTGAACATACATTAATCATAGATATAGACAAAAGTATTGGAAAAAAAACAAACAACTTTATTGAATGATAGAAGGAGAAGCTACACCCAATGTGGTTTGATCTCGTGTCAGTCATCTAGCTTAGTCCAAGCCCTCATCACACCAATAGCAACATCAATCCAGCAACATAACATTACTTTGACAATGATTTCAAGTCTCTAAACCAACAATATTTCTCTATAATATCCAAGCCCCTTGGCTCTATGATGGGAGGCCAATTTATAGATGAATGCAAGTGGTTTTGTCATTAATATGGCATTGAATGGTTTTCCATAATTGGATGATTAGTTTCCATGTTCAAAGGGATGAGAGGATAGAGGATTAGATGATCCAAGGCTATCCTAAGTCGAGCTCATATTGATAGGATAGGAGTTGGGTTCCTTCTAGAAGGCTCTAGAAAGGAGGAATATACTTAGGATCCAATGAACATTTCGAGGATTCTCACCCAACGCAGGCTTGAGTGGGCTTAGGTGCTCTGCAACGCAGCCTTGAATGGGGCTACCTGCTCTGCAGAGAACGTACCCTCGACCAAGGGTGCGCTGGGGACCCAAGGAAGCACTTTTGCAGGGTTTGAAGTTAGGAAACTCTAATGGATGAAAGCACTCAATGAGGTGGCATGTCTAGGGCATGTAACAACTGAATTAGGGTTTGATAGACCCTGTTTACACTGATCTGATCATCGGGAGTGATGTGCCCAAATAGACCTGTAACAACAATCTAAATTAGCAGTGATTTTCCGCGAATCCGGCTCGGCTGGAGGGCATATCTGTGCAATTTTTTGAGGGAAGTAGTGCAGGCAGCAAAAATTGTTCAATTGCTCCGGGGAGCTGGCAGTGTGTTGTATGTTAGTTTGACAACGAATTAGTAATTTTGGGTGAAATGTAATTATTCAGTTTTATACCGAATTGTCAGTTATGTAACGAAGGTTGATGGTATAAAACTAGTGAATGCCCATGAAATGTAAGTGAAGAGAATCATTGCTGAACAATACATTCCAATCCCTTGCCCCATGGATGCTTCCTTGACACATTGTCGAGGTTTTACCACGTAAATCTTGTGTCTTTGTGTGTTTGGTTTTCAGTTAGTTATGGTGTTTCCTTGGTCAATATTAACTGAATGTGTGTAGTTCTTTCCTCTTCTTCTTCTATTTCACCAACAAATGGTATCAGAGCTCTGAGGGCCGAGCGATTGGGCGTGAAGCTGTATCAGTTGTGACGCGTTTTTTTCCGTGAAAGAGCCTGTCTGCGTGAGAAGCTATGTGAAGACCCTGCATGAAGAATTGATGATGTCTGCGTGAAGAAGGAATCAAGACCTCCCTGAGATCTGTGTGAAGCATTTCATTGCTGCGTGGCAATTGGTTCTTAGCTGTGTGAAGACCGGCGAGGCGTGAAAGGTGACCTGAGAAGACCTGCGTGAGGTTTTTTTCGGATTTGTTGCGTGAAGGAGGGTAGACCTGCGTGAGGTTTTTTGTACCTGCGTGAGGGAATCAAACTGAATCAAACTGCAGATTTGCTGCGTGAAGGAGGCATTGAGACTTGTGTTGGCCTCCCTGGGATCTGCGTGGACCTGTTGGGCGTTTTCTGCGTGAAGGAACCGTGTGACCTGCGTGAAGAGCTGTTCTCTGCTCTGCGTGGACCTACTGGAATCATTGCTGAAGCCGTCGCGTTGAGGTGCCTGCGTGCTGCCTGCTAGAACCGAGCAGAGTCTGCATGAGGACTTGCATGCCAGAGCCATTGAAGGCAGGCCGAGTCACTATTAAATCCGGGTATTGATCAGAGTTTCCAGAATTGTTTATTTTCAGCAGAATTTTTTTTTTTTAAACAAAGACTAAAGATTGAAATCAAGTCAAGTTGTGGTTTTTGGAGAAAAAAAAAAGGAAGGGTTTTTTCTTTGTTTGTTAAAAGAAAAAAAAAATAACAAAGGGGTTTGCAAGAAAGAAATTTGTAAAATTTGTTTGTTTAAAAAAGAGGGCTCAGTTTTTTTAAGAAAGGGAACAAAGTTTTTTTTAAGAAAAAGGGAAACAAAGTTTTTTTTAAGAAAAGGATAGCTGGAAGACTGAAACACTAGGAGAAGAACAAAATGGCCAAGATGTCGAATGCAAAATTCGAGGTGGAGAAATTCACCGGAAAGAGCAATTTTTCTCTTTGGAAACTGACGGTTAGGGATCTGCTTGTGCAACAAGGGTTTCACAAGGCATTGGATGGGGCAACTAAGAAACCTGCAACCATGACTACTTCAGACTGGGAGGACTTGGATGCCCGAGCTCTCAGTATCATCCGGTTATGCCTAGCGGATGAAATTCTCTTCAATATTTTTGAAGAGACTACGGCGTCAGGATTGTGGGAAAAACTTGAAAAACTCTATATGACAAAGTCATTAACCAACAGAATTTATCTAAAAAGACAGTTATACTGTCTTCGAATGAAAGAAGGTTCAAACGTTGCAGAAAATTTGAATGTTTTTAAGACACTAATATGTCAATTAACAGATATGGAAGTCAAAATACAGGAAGAAGATAAAGCCATAACCTTGTTGTGTTCTCTGCCTGAATCGTGGGATCACTTCGCAACTTCAATCAGCTTCAGCTCTGCTGATTCTTTGAAGTTTAAATCAGTCGTGGGAGCTCTCTTGTTTGAAGAAGTACAAAGGAAATCCAGCATTGAAACAGCTGCATCAGAAGCCATGGTCGCTAGAGGACGCTCAAAGGAAAGAGGAGAAAAACCAAGGGGGTCTTCCAGATCGAAATCGAAGGGAAAGAAGTGTAAGGCAAAATGTTGGAACTGTGGTAAAATTGGACACTTGAAGAAGGACTGTTGGAAACGAAAGGAATCTGAAAACCCGAAGAACGAAGCAAATCAGGTCGATTTAGGTATGATAGACGAAGTTCTATCTACTGAAGAATTATGTATGATAGATGAAACTTCACCTGAATGTAATGTCTCTCAGGGTTTAGATAGCTGGGTCTTAGACTCTGGTGCTTCGCATCACATGTGCCCACATAGAAATTGGTTTACTTCGTATAAAAATGTAAATGGTAGTTTTGTGTTTATGGGTAACAATGTGTCATGTCAGACTGTTGGGATGGGAGATATCAGGATTAAGATGCATGATAACACAGTTAGGACATTAACTAGTGTTAGACATGTACCTGATTTGAAGAAAAATTTGACTTCTTTGGGAGTGTTGGATTCAAATGGTTATAAGTTTACAGGTCAGGATGGTGTCTTGAAAGTCTTTAAAGGAGCCCTTGTGGTTATGAAGGCAGAAAAGGTCGGAAATATTTACAGGTTAAAAGGAAGTACTCAGGTCAGTGAAGTAGCAGTTGCGTCAGAAAAGGAAGAAGCAGGTACTCGTCTGTGGCATCAGCGATTAGGTAATATGAGCGAGAAAGGTCTTCATATACTGATGAAACGTAAATCTCTTCCCGGTCTGAAATCCTTGAAGTTAGATTTCTGTAAACATTGTGTGTATGCAAAACAGTGTAAACAGAGATTTAAAGTTGGCAATCATAATAGTAAAGATGTTTTAGACTATATTCATTCTGATCTATGGGGGCCATCCCCTGTTGTGTCATATGGAGGTGCATTGTATTTTTTAACATTCATTGATGATTACTCCCGTAAAGTTTGGGTCTATATGCTAAAAAGGAAAGTTGATGTATTAAATGTCTTTAAACAATTTAAAGTAATGGTAGAGAAAAGAACAGGCAAATCTATTAAATGTCTAAGAACTGACAATGGTGGTGAGTTCACTTCAGTTGAATTTGAACAATACTGTAAGGATGAGGGAATTGTTAGACACAAAACTGCTGTTTATACTCCTCAGCAAAATGGTGTTGCTGAGCGTATGAATCAGACTCTTATGGAAAGAGCCAGAAGCATGATCAGCAATGCTAACTTGCAAAAGGAGTTGTGGGTAGAAGCAGTATCTACTGCTTGTTATTTAGTTAACAGATCACCTTCAGTAGCAATTGATTGTAAAATTCGTGAAGAAGTTTGGACTGGTCAGTCTTGTGACTATTCACATTTGAGGATATTTGGCTGTGATGCTTATTCTCTTATTCCTAAAAATAATCGTTCAAAATTAGATCCAAAGTCGAAATGTTATGTCTTTGTTGGGTATGACTATGCAGTGAAAGGATATAGGTTGTGGGATTCTACATTGCGGAAGATAGTCATTAGTAGAGATGTAACATTTGATGAATCCTCTCTGTTAAATTCAAATGTTGAAAGAATTGAACAGGAACAGGTATCGCCGAATCAACAAGTTCAGTTGGAGGCTAGACCTTTCGGTAACAGTCGAAAGGAAGGAGAGACTTCTGGAGAAAAGGGTGTTGAAGACACAAAGGAAGCCATTGAAGCTTCTGAACCAGTGCAAGTTTCTGAACCAATTCAGCAACCAGTCGCTCTGAGAAGGTCTACAAGGGAAAGGAAAACTCCCAAAAGGTATGAAGATTCTGCTTCATCTTTTGCTTTGATTACTGAAGATGGGGAACCTTCTTGTTATTAGGAAGCAGTAGATATACAGATAGCGAGAAATGGAAAATGGCTATGGAAGAAGAAATGAACTCCTTAGCCAAGAACAATACCTAGGATCTTGTAGAGCTTCCTGAAGGGAGAAGTGTTGTTGGATGCAAATGGGTCTTCAAGCTGAAACAGAAATGTGATGGAAGTATCGAAAGGTATAAGGCAAGACTGGTAGCAAAAGGGTATTCTCAGGTTGAAGGTATAAACTTTCATGAGATTTTTTCTCCAGTTGTAAAACTTGTTTCTATACATACTGTGTTGGCACTAACTGCGTTGCTTAATCTTGAGTTAGAACAGTTAGATGTTAAAACAACTTTTCTACATGGTGATTTGAACGAAGAGATATATATGGAACAACCATAAGGTTTTCTACGAGGTCGCAACAGAAGATTAGTTTGCAAGCTCAGGAAATCATTGTATGGTCTGAGGCAGTCTCCCAGACAATGGTACAAGAAGTTTGATTCCTTCATGGTGAGCCAGAACTTTATAAGAAGTGAGTATGATCATTGTGTGTACTTCAAAATTTTCAATGGCATATTCATTATCTTAGCTTTGTATGTTGATGATATTCTTATTGCAAGCAAAAGCATGGAAGAGATCAACAAGTTAAAGGCTCAACTCTCTAGGACGTTTGATATGAAGGATCTTGGAGCAGCAAAACATATCTTGGGCATGGAGATACACAGAGACAGGAAAAATGGTAAGCTTTGGTTATCACAGCAGAAGTATGTGGAGAAGGTACTTGAAAAGTTCTCTATGAATAATGTGAAACCTATTAATGTTCCACTAGCTTCCCATTTTAAGCTTTCTTCGGTTTTGAGTCCTAGAGCTGATGAAGAAAAGAAGTATATGTCTCATTTACCATATGCAAATGTTGTAGGCAACTTAATGTATGCGATGGTATCTACAAGACTTGACATTTCACATGCGGTTGGGGTTGTCAGTAGGTTCATGGCAAATCCAGGTAAAGAACATTGGCAAGCAGTGAAATGGATGCTTCAATATCTAAGAGGCACAAGTGACCATTGCATCGTCTTTAATGGTAGTGAAGGATCAGTCTGCGGATATGTGGATGCTGACTATGCAGGTGATTTGGACAAAAGAAGATCTACTACAGGTTATGTCTTTACTCTTACAGGTGGAGCAATTAGTTGGATGTCAAAGCTTCAAAAAACAGTTGCATTGTCCACTACCAAAGCTAAATATATAGCTGCTTCAGATGCCAATAAAGAAGCAATATGGTTAAAGGGTCTGCTCGATGAGATTGGAAGGACGCAAGAGAAAGTGAATGTACTTTGTGACAGTCAAAGCACTATTCACTTGGCTATGAATCCTGCTTATCACAGCAGAACCAAGCACATTGATGTAAGGTATCATTTTCTGAGACATGTGATCGATGGCGGAAAAGTAGCTCTTCAAAAGGTCCATACGCGAGAGAATTGTGCAGACATGTTCACAAAGCCAGTTACAATAGAGAAGTTGCGGTGGTGTTTAGCTTCTTTTGGCTTGCAGAAAAGATGATGAACAGGCATGGGCAAGGGATTAGGAAAATTGTTGTCAAGGTGGAGTTTGTTAGTTTGACAACGAATTAATAATTTTGGGTAAAATGTAATTATTCAGTTTTATACCGAATTGCCAGTTATGTAATGGAGGTCGATGATATAAAACTAGTGAATGCCCATGAAATGTAAGTGAAGAGAATCATTGCTGAATGATACATTCCAATCCCTTGCCCCATGGATGTTTCCTTGACACATTGTCGAGGTTTTACCACGTAAATCTTGTGTCTATTTGTGTGTTTGGTTTCCAGTTAGTTATGGTGTTTTCTTGGTCAATATTAACTGAATTTGTGTAGTTCTTTCCTCTTTTTCTTCTATTTCACCAACACTGTAGGAGGCTTGCTTGCAAAAATTGCACAATTTTTATGGGGATTTGGCAGCGGCCTACGGGAGTCTACTAGAAAAAACTTCACAATTGTTGGGAGGTTGGCCTGATGAACATCCTTGTGCAGTTTTTGAGTTGAGCAGGATATTGGATAGCTGGGTGATTTCTCATGAAAACTGTGCAGTTTTCATGGTGACCAGTAAGTCGGCTGACTGGCTAGAAAAACTGAGAAATTTTTTGAGGGAGACAGTGACAAACATAGTGTGTCTGTCAGACATGTATATGCAATTTCTTCAGTCTTTGGTTGACCAGTTGGAGGCTTGGTTGATGTGCTTGTGGCTAGCGCAGATTGAAATGGATCGTTGAGCAACTTATGCATTGTTCTAGGTGATAGTCAGTCTGGTTGATTCTAGGATTGTGCAGTGCAGGCTGCTTGGGAGACAACCTCAAGTTTTGTGCAATTTTGGGTAGCAGTACATGATCATTGAGGGCCGAAACTACGCAATGCAGCTCAGCAAAGTTCTGGCTATTGGAGGGCGATCTGGTCTTCAGAATTTCAGCAAAATGACTAAGTGTGTGGCTGAGTGAACTTGTGCATACACGACCTTGTGAACACACACTCAACATGAATCAACGATAAGGCACCTCAAACCATCAAGAAAACATATACTCAATGTGATTGACCAACGGTGCGAGTGACAAGTGCGAAACTTGTGATAGATCGTTGAACGACCACGACGACGCTTGCACAACAGTGCATACAACATCGTGTGTGAGTGCGATAGATGTGTACATGGCGAACACAACTCAAACAAAACCTTCAACATTATTAGAACAAGGTCGCAAGCATGACATAGCAATCAACATGCGGAAGACGATAGTTGGTCTAACAAGTGAAAAAGAAGCAAGATGTGTAGAAGAAACACATAAGATGATTTTTCGCATTTGCGCACATGCATCTTACTGAGGACAGGGTGATATGACAATGATGAGAAGTCTTGAAAACTCAACTAAGAGGTGTACTTCAAAAGAATTTCTTTACTTAGCATGGTTACCCTCAAGATGTTCATGCATTCGACGGATTTTGCATGCAGTCCTGATCTTTTCCATTACTGAATTCCTTCGTCCTTCTTCTCAACTCCTTGGGAGAGATTTCAGCATGTCACATTTTTCTGTAGTCACTGAGAGGTAGACCTGCACAATTTCATCGGGCAATGACTGCTGTCGGAATGAGGCCCTGGGAGGCCTGTCTGCACAATTTCTGCATGCAAGACAGACAAGACAACTTGGACAACATTGTGTAGTTTTTAGGCTCAGGGCACTGCTACAGGACAAGGGTCATAGGAAGACACCTCTGTGCAATTTCTGAGTGTAGTGTAGCTGGACAGCTCTACGCATTTCTGGAGTTGGCTGGGGTCTCTTCGGGCTGCAGGGTTTCAGCTGGCAAAGAAGATTGGTGTCTTTGTGCACTATGGGGTTTCAACAAGCAAGGGAGGAAGCTTGATGGTTGCAGAAGCAAAGCGCATAGTTTCGGGAAGCTCGATGAGGCTAGTTTGCTTGGAAAAATGGCTAAGTGTGAGATCAGTGAAACATATGTAAACATTGATAGGACTTGTTTTTGATCACACGCGAACACTTAGTGACACAACATAGACCATCCACAATGCATAAGACATACTTTTCTTGATGCAAAAACCTTCGTGACAAAAGTGCGTGAGGTGAGTGTGAAACATGTCTATGTGATGAAAACCACTCATACACACATAATTCCCTTGAATAAAGACAACATTCCCTTGGCATGACAAACAACAACCCCTATGCCCAATGATGACACATGCTACATAAAGATGAGAACGTAGAAAACCCTTAAGATCAAGGAGGGGAGCTTGAAATCATCATCTTACCAAAAAGTGACCAAGGGTGATCAATCGGAGGATCCAAGGTAGGCTCCAAAATTTTCATGCGAGCCAAAATTTTGGAGGGTGTTGTAGCCGCTACAACACTTGGTGACACATTGGTAGAACTCCAACTCTCTGAATGGACCTTGTTTCTTAAAAAGCAAGTCTAACCCTTCCATAAGTATTGTTTTTCACTTTGATCATCGTGGTTTCCACATTAGCTTGATTGAAAGATTTAGTACCTGTCATGCTCTTGATCAGTCAACACACATTACAAACCAAGTCTACTCAGTTGTTTCGATTGGGGATGAGGGGTATATTGGTGCACAAGTAATATAACTGTCATAGTTTAAGTTTCATCTCTGGTGTTGTTCCACTGCCAGTAGCCCTGGACAGTACCCTGATGGAGTCACGTAGGAACAAAAGCATCACTCCATTGCCAACAAGCCTGGTCAGTACCCGGCGGAGTTACTTGCATCACCTCTCTATGCTGGAATCCTTTCTCTTCTTTTGCCTTATTCATTTTTCATTTTTTTTCAAGAATTGTGCATAGGCACTTATTTATTTCAGAGGTGGATGAGGTATCTCGACTTATTGAGAGCAAAAGAGGTTGTTCCTTCAGAGAAGTATGTTATGCATACCTCTGACATACTTGTTAAGGTTTTCCCCCTCACTTTACTTTACTTGACTGACCTGACAAGGGTTAACCCAAAAAAACCGACTAGAGTAGGTGGTGATAGTTAGAGTGCAAGCATTTTGTTTTCATTAAGACTCACTCTGAACATAATGTATTTTCCATCAAAGCATCATCGATTGAAGATAACAAGCTCTTCATAAAAAGAGATGACATCAGATAACCAAGTGTTGATAGTTGTACAGGTCCTCTTAGATTTTCCCAGCTTGTCTCGAGAGCCAAACACAGTTTCATGTGAGGCTAACGTACCGGTACAAGAAAGCAAAGAAAGAGAAAAGCAAAAAGTAGAAGTAAAGTGAAAGCAAAACAGGTAAGAAAATCAAGCAAGCAAGCAAACCAAGCTGAGTAAGCAAGAAAAAAAACATGCGAACAAAAAAAGAAAAGCAAAGCAAGAAACAAAGACTACTTCTACTCCTATGCTAACCAGTGCATGGGCCTACTCACGTGAAGTGATATTTCCAATGCAGCCACTGGCACATTGGATGCCCCATGTTGGTGAAGGCATGGTTCGCGAGAAGAACAGTCAAGTGAACCTGCAAACATAAAAGATACAACAATGAAGACCAACACGCTCCGAGTTTTAAAACATCCACAAAAAAGAAAAGAGTGAATACACAAGACATACATTCTGCAGACTTAACATGGTGTTGTGACACACTACGTGTAGATGATAAACATGCACACTCTTTGTACTGTGACATATGAGAGAACATGAGAAAGACCAACAACTTATGCTTTGCAAGCGCGCTCGTTTTGTAAGATTCCTCCAAAGCTTGAGCGATGGGATCATGTGATTCGAGTGAAGGAAGCGAAATTTAGGTTTGGTTGATCTTGAATACGAAGGAGAGAGTGATGAGGAGCCTTGGGTGTTTCGAAAATTTTATGATCGGAAGTGGAACTAACCTCAGGACAGAGAGGGCCTGACATAACCATCAGCCCAGGATGAAGTGCCTCAATAGTTTGCAGGGTTTTCCACTCTGTCAATAGGTAGATTATCAGAGACCAGTGTCCTAGACATATTAACAACGAGTGAATCAACATCGTGACCAAATGAAGAAGTATAGAGATCACGACAATCACGATTGGAAAATTTTCGATGTTCATCAACATCCTCATGATTTGATAAATCTTGCAGAGAGGTAGATGAGAAGCAAGGATGTTCACCCTTTGTGTGTTCAGAAGTGATAGATGACAGATGGGATGGATTTTCAGAGGAATATCTGTCCTCTCCGCAATGTAATGATAGACTAACATTCGGTGTGTCCTGTGAATGACCTAAAGTAGAAACATACAGAAACGAGTTTTCATTCTGGGGAAATCAATAGTGGAAGAATCACAAGGGATGCTAGGATGGAGAATATGAGGCACGAATGGAAGGGAGTCATCCTTCACCACAGATTCTTCTTTAGATTCCTACACACTCTCATCATGAATGATAGGGCAGGTTGGCTGCACAACACCAACTCCGTCAACAAATTGATCCTCGTTCACAACAAGTGTGGAGTCTGAATGGAAGAACACAAGACAGTACAAGCCAGACGATCATCAAAACGCGGGGCCAAAGGTTAAGGTAACAAGTCCACGAGACAACCAATAGGATTGCAAGCCAAATCTGCGTAGATATCAAGAGCAAGAGGGGTAGGAGGATGTGACAGTTCGATTGATGTGTGTGCATGTTCTCCCGCATCACTCTGTGGTGGTGGAATTGTTTGATGAGGCGATGGCAGACAATCACTTGTGACAACAATTGTGTCCGATTGTGATTGCGCAGCTCCATCACCGAAGTATACTAACCAAGGTTCAAATGATTCTAAGAATTGTGGATTTTCAGATATGTAAATAAGATACTTAAATATTCCATCGAGAAATTCCAAATCAATTTCATCTTCAAGAAATCTCCATGTAAGATTACAAAAGTGTGTGTGAAACTATTCAATGGATTCATTAGGTGCTTTCCGTAATTTCATAATTTCTTTTTTGAGTGCTTTATGGTTAAAATGATTGAAAGCACGATCTATCTCTGGGACCAAGTGAGGGAGAGAGTGAATAGACTTTTTGGGCAGAGTGGCACACCAATGCAGTGGGTGCCCTCAAAGCGTGTATGCGAACAACACGCAATTTATGCAACCTTCAAAGATTTGATGCCTTTCACATGAGCCTACAACGCCAACCACATGTCTAACTAAGGCTACTCGGCCTCCACCATCGTATTTTTTACTTGAAAAGTTATTATAGAACTCTTCCGATATTTCAAAGTCGTTTCCATAAGACATACACTCTGGAAGAGAAATTATGTGTTTAGTCACGATAAGTATGCAGAGATTCAAAACAGATTGTGAGGACTCAGCTTGTCATCGAGCCCTCCTGCTAGTGCCAGAAATGTTGAAGGTGCTAGACCTGCTAACATTCAGGGGATCTTTGTGGTATGAGGTCCCAACTAGACGTCACACCATTTGGTGTAGGAGTCCCATCCGGTACGGTGTTCTAGTTGCCATTATCTTAAGGATATTCCTTATCTCTTACTTGTAAGCACACGAGAGTGGTCTGGTTTGTCTTCGAACAACAAGGTTCGCGTTCCTGGTGAGTGCTAGTGTTACTTGTGTTAAGGTTCTTTCACCGCAGAGGGAGAGGGTGGAAGTGAGTCTCTAGTCGAAAGGGAAGAGTCCCAACTCTATCAGAGACACACAAAACAGGACATGCATAGCTTCTGGCGGAGTAGTCAACACGGATGTAGTAGTCACAAACACACAATGAATCGATAACACGTACAACACCCAACATAATAGTCCAGTGAGTGAGACAGTCGTTATAACAAGTTTATGGGAATGGTTTTGTCTAGTGTCTGGCGAGGTAGCCCACACGGGCAAGACAATGTTAACAACTTATACAATACATTTTCATAAGCATATGTATTATAACAATCGAAATAGTTCAATTTTCTTAACACAAGTTAAAGCAACATGCATTACAAGTGTTCAAAGAATAGTATTACAAACAATTACAATACATGTGTGAAAACGTGTTGGCCTGTTAACATGCTTCTGAATTAAGAGAAATTTCCAGGACACATTGGTACACCATATATCACTAACCTCGTAAGCTGGGCGTTGGAGCCACTACTCGCTCCCAAAAGAAAAGATTACATACTCTCAAGGCTATGTGGGAGGAGCCAAGGTGAAAAGTACTTTGCATGTTCAAATGAGGGGTATTTATAGCAAAGGGTAAACTGGCCCTTGTGACTGCTCGACTTCCTTCATGACTGTTTGACTTACATGACTCTTCAACTTTACATGACTCTTCAGATTTACATGTGGGTCTCTTGGACTTCCACGTTACGTTACATTGATTACAATAGTAAGGCCCACACTAGTGATATGGTTGAGATGACTCATGACATGACTCGACACGGCAGAGCTGGTATCTTCATGCTTGTGGTGGTGTCCATGTCCAGCTGCAGTGTTGTTGAGTGATGAATGTGCTCTTGGTGTATCATAGCTTCATCTCCACGTGGCAAGGTGTGTGAAGTGTTCGATGGTCATGGTGTTCGCTTGATGTTTGCACGTTCATGTTCCTCCTTCGTTTGTACTTTGGCATGCTTCATGTGTTCGCCCGTTTGCGAAAAAATCTCCTTGCATGGATTCCTCGTTCATCCGTTCGCGAAACAATCTCCTTGCATGAATTCCTTGTTCGTCTGTTTTCGAACAAATCTCCTCGCATGTGCTCTCCTTGTTCTTCTTGTTCGTTGTCACATCATGTCTCATCCATGTACATGTATCTAAAATCACTCATGAGGAGACGACATCAAATCCAGAAATCTCCTAGTCTACCATGATGAATTATCCTTTGCTTTCAGATGTAGGTGACCGGAAGAGAGGAAAAGGTTCTTAAAACTGCACAAGGCAGATTTCAAGCCAGGATGTGTGCTCCAGGTACTGCCGGTGAAAATTGTGCAGATTTTACTGGGAGACTGAGATGGGCAATTCGATGATTGTGCGCGAGATCTGGCTCGGCTAGAGGGAAGATCTGCAAAATATTTTGAGGGAAGAAGTGCAGGAAACAAAGGTCTTGGAAGCAAAAACTGCCGAATTTCTTCGGGGAGCTGGCAACAGGATGTAGGAGGCTTGCTTGGAAAAATTGCGCAATTTTTCTGGGGAGCTAGCAGCGGGAGTCTGCTGGGAAAAAACTGCGCAATTGCTTGGAGGTTGGCCTGCTAAACATCCTTGTGTAGTTTCTAAGCTGAGTGGGATGCTAGGAAGCTGGGTGACTGCTCATGAAAACTCTGCATTTTTCTGGGTGAGCAGCAGGCTGACTGACTGGGTGACTAGTTGGAAAAACTGAGCAATGTTTGTGACGGACATAGTGTGTTTGTCCGGCATATCTGCACAGACTCTTCAGACAATGGAGCGGGAAAGCTTTGCAACTTTTGCACAATTTTTTGGGTGAGTGAGTCCTAGGTTCACTGCTCGGTCAAACTCTCCGGTTGACTAGCTAAAGGCTTGGTTGATGTGCTTGCCGGCAACGCAAATTGAAATGGCTTGTTGAGAAACTTCTACATTGTTTTGGGTGACAGTCAGTTCAGTCAATTCCAGGATTGTGTGGTGTAGGCTGCCTGGGAGACAGCCTCAAGATTTGCACAATTATGGGCAGCAGTACATGATCACTGAGGGCTGAAACTACGCAATGCAGCTCAGTGAAGGTTTGACTGTTGGAGGGTGATCAGATCATCAGAATTTCAACAAAATGAATAAGTGTGTGGGCAAGTGAACTTGTGCATACACGACCTTGTGAAATCCACGTGACTCGACGACAAGACACCTCAAACCATCAAGCCAACATATATTTAGTGTGATTGACCGACGGTGCGAGCAACAAGTATGAAACTTATGATAGATCGTTGAACGACCACGACGATGCTTGCACGAAAGTGCATACAACATCATGTGTGAGTGTGATAGATGTGTACATGGCGAGCACAACTCAAACACAATCTTCAACATCACTAGAATGAGATCGCAAACATGACATAACAATCAACATGTGGAAGACCACAGTTGGTCAAACAAGTGAAAAAGAAGTAAGACATGTAGAAGAAACACATAAGATGACTTTTCATTTTTGCGCACATGCATGTTACTGAGGACATAGTGATATGAAAATGACAAGCAGTCCTGCAAACTCAACTAAGAGGTTTAGTTCGAAAGATGTTCTTTAGTTACCATACTTACCCTCAATATGATCATGCATCTGACGAAGTTTGCATGTGGTCCTGATCTTTTTCATTACTTGGTTCCTTGGTCCTTCTCCTCAACTCCTTGGGAGTGATTTCAGCATCTCACCTTTTCCTATAGCCACTGAGAGGTAGATTTACGTAATTTCAGTGGACAGTGACTACTGCTAGAATGAAGCCCTAGGAGGCCCATCTACGTAGTTTCTACATGCAAAACAAATAGGACAACTTGGACAACACTGTGCAGTTTTGAGGCTTAGGGCACTATTATGGGACATGGGTCCTGGGAGGACACCTTTGCTCAATTTTTGAGTGTAGTGCAGCTAGATTTCTCTTCGCATTTCTGGAGAGTAGTGTTGGCTGGGACCTCTACGGGCTAGGGGGTTTCAGCAGGCAAGGGAGGTTGGTGTCTCTCTGAACTGTGGGGTTTCAGCAAGCAAGGGAGGAAGCTTAATGGTTGCAATTTTTTGAGGGAGATAGTGACAGACACAGTGTGTTTATCCAGCATATCTACGCAAATTCTTCAGTCAGTGGAGTGGGAAAGCTTTGCAACTTTTGCACAATTTTTTGGGTGAGTGAGTCTTGGGGTCATTGCCTAGTCAAACTCTCCGGTTGACTAGCTAGAGGCTTAGTTGATGTGCTTGCGGGCAGCGCAGATTGAAATGGCTTGCTAAGAAAATTCTGCGTTGTTCTGGGTGACAGTCAGTTCTGTCGATTCCAGGATTGCGCAGTGCAGGCTACCTAGGAGACACACTCAATATCTGCGTAATTATGGGCAACAATACATGATCACTAAGGGTCGAAACTGTGTAATGCAGCTCAACGAAGGTCCGACTGTTGGAGGGTGATCCGATCGTCAGAATTTCAGCAAAATGACTAAGTGTGTGGGCAAGTGAACTTGTGCATACACGACCTTGCGAACACACACTCCACGATACTCGATGGCAAGAAATCTCAAACCATCAAGCCAACATATACTTAGTGTGACTAATCGATGGTGCAAGCGATAAGCATGACAATTGTGATAGATCGTTGAATGACTGCGACGACGCTTGTGTGACAGTGCATACAACATCGTGTGTGAGTGCGATAGATGTGTACATGGTGAACACAACTCAAAAACAACCTTCAACATCAACAGAATGAGATCGCAAACATGACATAACAATCAACATGTGGAAGACCACAATTGGCCGAACAAGCGAAAAAGAAGTAAGACATGTAGAAGAAACACATAAGATGGCTTTTCACGTTTGCGCACATGCATGTTTCTGAGGACATGGTGATATGACTTTGAAAAGCAGTCCTGCAAACTCAACTAAGAGGTTTAGTTCGAAAGATGTTCTTTAGTTACCATACTTACCCTCAGTATGATCATGCATCTGACGAAGTTTGCATGTGGTCCTGATATTTTTCATTACTCGGTTCCTTGTCCTTCTCCTCAACTCCTTGGGAGCGATTTCAGCATGTCACCTTTTCCTATAGCCACTGAGAGGTAGATTTACGCAATTTTAGTGGACAGTGACTACTGCTAGAATGAAGCCCTAGGAGGTCTGTTTGCGCAGTTTCTACATGCAAAAAAAACAGGATAACTTGGACAACAATGTGCAGTTTTGAGGCTTATGGCACTATTATGGGACATGGGTCCTAGGAGGACACCTCTGCGTAATTTCTGAGTGCAGTGCAACTAGATTTCTCTTCGCATTTCTTGAGAGTAGTGTTGTCTGGGACCTCTACGGGCTGGGGGGTTTCAGCAGGCAAGGGAGGTTGGTGTCTCTCCAAACTGCGGGGTTTCAACAAGTAAGGGAGGAAGCTTGATGGTTGCAAAAGAAAAGTGCACATTTTTGGGAAGCTGGATGAGGCTAGGTTGCTTGGAAAAATGGCTAAGTGTGAGATCAATGAAACGCATGTAAACATTGATAGGAATTGATTGTGATCACACACGAACACTTACTAACACAACGTAGACCATCCAGAATGCATAAGACATACTTTTCTTGATGCAACAACCTTCGTGACAAGAGTGCGTGAAGTGAGTGTGAAACATGTGTATGTGATGAGAACCACTCATGCGCACACAATTCCCTTGAAGCAAGACATCATTCCCTTTACATGACAAAAAACAACCCCTATGCCCAAGGATGACACATGCTGCATAAATATGAGAACTTGGACAACTCTTAAGATCAAGGAGGGGAGCCTGAAATCATCATCTTACCAACAAGTGACAAAGGGTGATCGATCGCATGATCCAAGGTAGGCTCCGAAATTTGCATGTGAGCCAAAATTTTGGAGGGTGTTGTAGCCGCTGCAATAGACCCCAAAGCAGCAAAATATGAACTGCCCCTAAAATGGATCTTACAAGCCAATATCTCTTTTTTTCTTAGAAAGGTATGATCATAAATTATATAGTAATCCATTTCGGTTCATACCTACTCATTTTGGAGATCTTTTGGTCCCCAAATATTTTACTAGAACATTAGGGGAAATTTTCCTCTACATCTCTCTATAGTACGTACCATTTGAGCTTGCCTGTATCTTGTTCTTTCAACTAAGCTTGCCAGATTTCATGTTGCCCCACATCTGGTTATTTATGATGTCTTTTGTAAAGTTGTATCCACTAGTAACTATATTATGAGTTTATTTAATGCCAGCCATATATGGCTGGCTGGTAAGATAATCTCTACATAAAATTTGGACAATTTTTAAGGTAAAATAATTTTATACTATAAAATTTGGGCTAAACCATTTTAGAAAAAATGGAAATTAATTCCCAGGGATCGAGGCACAGAGGCGGACCATCAACCGCATCCGCGTGGTGAGATATTTCTCTCGGCGCACAGAGCCGTACCATCAATCGCGTCCGCGTGCTCATTAAACCCTATTCGCACTGTATTGCTCAATAAGATAAAACGATTCCCTACCCCCATCTCTATGTCTGAACCATATTTCTGTCGGCGCGCAGAGCCGGAGCATCAATCGCGTCCGCGTGCTCATTAAACCCTATTCCTAGTCGCACTGCATTGCTCAATAAAATAAACTCATCTTTTTCACCAACCAGCCATATATTGGGTATTTAATGCCCTCAGAGCAGCTCGCAACTTAGCTCGATAACACGGGAGCAAGCAAATATTATTTAATGCCGAATTTGCCCGCTCCCGTGTTATCGCGTTAAGTCGCGTGCTGCTCTGAGGGCATTAAATACCCAATATATGACTGGTTAGCTCTTTCCTTTGTATTTCGACAAAAAATAAATAAATTAAACGCCATGTGCTAAATTAATAATTAGTTTATTAGTTTTCCATCGTGCCCATTAATAAACTCACCTTTTTTGTATTTCTCAATAAAATAAACTCACCTTTTTTGTATTGCTCAATAAAATAAGCTCTGGATTCGTCTTTGTTGTGTTTGAAAGTCGACAAAAAAAAACTTAAATTAAACGCCATGCGCTAAATTAATAATTAATTTATTAGTTTTTCATCGTGCCCATTGATAAAAATAAAATTATATCCGTCAAACAAATTATAAAATTATTTTTAACTTGGCGCGCAGAGACGGACCATCAACCGCGTAAGGGAACCCTCTTTCCACACAATGCACATTTTGTGTGTGCGGTCAATGCACATTTTGATTTTACATTAACTTTACCCTTTGTATAACGGGAAATAGCTGTCGGCAGGTTTCGAATTTTAATTTCACTTCCACTCCCACTAGTTACCTGGAAAATCGATCGTACTTCCTATAAATTTGCAGCTCTTTTTCGAAGTCACTTACTAAAATTATTGCACACTGGACCCGTCAAGCCAAAGTGAAAATTGAAACCATATTCCAATGCTTTAATTAGTATTGGAATTTTTCTTTTCAAGAAACTTCACCCGTCGAACTAATTTTTAATGGGTGTTTTGGTTTTATTCAGTAAGGGAAAAACGCTGAGATTTGTATTATAAAGTTATCAGTATATATTTTATGAGATCCAATGCAAAACACATCTACTAAATATGTTTTTTAGTGCCAAAAGACAACCTATAATCCAATATATATCCATGTTGCAGATACCAGGAATATATGAAGTAAATCTGATATATTTAAACATCCATATTTAACACAATGTGAGCAAAATGGATTTGTCCATAAAAATAGCAAAAAATAATAACTGACATGAAAATAGGAAAGTAATAGTATTAAAGAGTTTGTCATTCAGTTAACTATATTGAGAAAAATGAGAAATCCGGGAAAAAGGAGAAAGCCTGCGTCTAATGTAGAGAATCTCAAAGTGCATCTCATCCTGCCCAGAATGTATGCCCATTTTGGACATCTTGTCTACGTTTTGGTTGTACTCTCTTCCAATGTGCTGAATAGAAATGTCCCTGAATGTCCTCCAAAGGAGCATAATTTGTGTGAGCCCTTATAGATGTGGATGTCAGACACACATGATGCCACGCAGATGGTTGATAACACACTATGAATCCCCATATATATGGACGGAGCGAATGCTCAGGAAAGAAGCAAACCAAAGAATCTCCTACAATTCCATGGCCTTCGCTTTCATATTTGTTCCACTGCCCGTCACCCAGTGTACCCAGTGTTGCTATTCTAATGAGAGAACGATTCAGAAACCACATCTGCATCTTCCCCCTTGTGTGGCTCCATAAAAAAATGCGGTCGGATAGTTGATCCCGGGACCAACAGCTGAGAGAGAAGATCGATTAGGTCTGAGTGGAGTTGACAAAATTGGAGTTATCCACCCCAGAATCTAGTTAACCACTGGTGTCATGTCCCTCATCGATCCTTCAAAAATAATATGATTCCAACATCTCTAGATTTTCCAAAAGTAAGCGAGGGGTATAACACGCCATTGGGACGGTTTGCGACTCCACCAAGACAAACAAGATGTCGTAGAGTCAAAAGGAACCAAAGGGAATTTTAACCAGCCTGATAGCTCCATCCAGATCTAATATGAAATAGGCATTTAAGAAATAAATGAAGGTTGTCTTCCACCTCCTCCCTGCACAACAAATGAGCCAGACAAATAATATGATTTTGATTGGAATCTTAATTTTCCAAAACTTTATGACTAGCATACTTCATTTCTATTGTGATAGCAATCGCATATGGCTTTGTAGATGTGAGCAACCAATATATCCCCTCACTTCATCTCCCCATTCGATCCCATTTGATCTCCATCCTCCCCCTATATATACTAGACAGGCGCATGTCTCTTCTGATTTGTTCCCATTCCAATGCTTCAGTACCCCTAAGGCCCATCTCCCCCGCCTCCTTCCAGATTGGGATATTCCTATTCCAAGTTCTAATGGCCCAGATCCAAAAAAAGTATCCCAAGTTATTTATACAATGAATGAGCCTGTCCGAAATGTGAAATTCCAGTATCACTCCCAATATGCGATCCGAACCAATGAGTATCTCATTGCCAAGTTCAAAAGACGAGCATGACCCCCGCAAGAATGAGTGTTTTATTTTGTTCAGGCTGAGCCAAATGGCCGATCCCATTTGAACACCAACTAGCTCCCTGCGCATCCAGTGTTAAATTTTTTTGCCCTAGAGATATTTTGTTCTAATAATGTCTGCCCAGATACCATTTCTAAAACTTTCGTGCCATAATGTTTTTTATCAATAGAGTCCATCCAAAATGTCGCAAATCCAGAATGCCCCATCCCCCCATGAATTTAGCAAAAGTGATAGAATCCAGTCTAGTTAAATGATATTTTTTCCCAGCCCCTGATCCAGACCATATGAAATTGGTCATGATTATGTTTAGCTTCATGATGATAATGCTTGACAGACAATAGAGATGCGCCCAGTAAACCACCAACTAGATGATGATAGACCGTGTGAGAGTGTTGCTGCCACCCAAAGATAGACATCTATGCTCCCACCCCGTGATCTTGCTATAGAAACGATCCACCAGCCACATCCAATCATTAACCCTGTAATTGTTGGGTTTGATATGAAAACCCATATATTTCATTCCCTCCTTAATTTTTTTTTATTCCACTCCAAATCAAGATTTAATGTATACAATGTCCTCCTCGTCACCCTGGCCATAAACAAAAATATATTTCTGTTGGTTCATATGAAGTGCCATAGCATTCCCAAACTTGAAGAAAATATGGTAAGACATGAGCCACACACACCTTGTAATCATGCCCATGATTAGAACTTGGTCCATGAAAAAACTGTGTGAGATCTTAATGTCCCTCCCCAGATTGAGGGCCATAAATTCTCTCGTCCCAACAATTTGTTTAATGTGCAGACTAAGACCATCCATGGCCAAGATAAATAACAAAGGAGATAAAGAACATCCTTGTCTCAAACCTTGGCCCGCCCCAAAATACCGAGTGGGATAATGATTAATGATAACAAAAAATCTTGCATTGGAAACATAGAACATGTTCCATTTTGTGTTCCTGGGATGGAGCCAAATTTTATGCAAGACCATCCGGAGGTAGCCCCAGTCGAGACAGTCATATGCCTTCTGCAAGGCAATTCAACCTTCATGAATGCTTCCTCTAATTTTTTGGAATGGATGTGTAGAATTTCCTACAAATTCCCTACAAATCTACCTCTAAGATCTATGTAGAAAATCTGACTGTAGATTAACTCGATAATGCAATATACCAAAGCAAAATACCATAATCTACTTCTACTATCAAACTTGCGGAAGCTTAATAGATTTGAGCAAGATCAATCAGAACACATAATAGAGAAGAAGAATCAATACACATGAAACATAGAAGAATACTCAGGGGAAAGCCTCAGCTAAAAACCCCACTATCTGTATTATCATACAAGGTGGAAATACATCAAGATTACACAAAGCATTAGCTCCCACAGCTAACCAACTCTCAGTACCATTCTCCTGGATGCTCACAGGCAAACAAGGCTTTTCACAAACCTTCTCCTCTACCCTCCAAGCCTCTTATTTCCTTGCGTTGTTTCTCCTGGGTGATCCTACTGTTACCAAGTGTAACACTGATCACTCACAGTGATCTCACACCCTGTAAAACTGTGCAATCCTCAAAGAATCTTGTTCCTTCTGCATGGATGAGTTTCCTTTATAGGAAAATTCCTCCAACTGATAGTATAGTGTCCCTATCTTTAATCTCAACTGGGTCTTTGTCTGAACTGACATGCACAAGCTATTTATGAGAGAATCTTCAGTTATCTGGAGTACGCTAGTTTCATACATGCATGCATTAACTGATTAAACTCACAATTAGTTCCTCAAACTGTTTGGAACTAATTTAACTGGACTTAACTCAGTTAACTGAGCTAACTAATTACAACTCAAATACAACTCATCCTTATCTCCTTAATTAAGGGATAATCTCCTTAATTTAAGGGATAACTGTTGCATGACTTCACAAAGACTTCTAGCTTGAATTTCTCCAACTAATTAATCCAAGATGAATTAATTAATTATTTTTCAAGCAGCTGGTGAGACTAAATTCGAATTTTAATTCAAGGACAAATTAAAATTGGAATATTCTGAATGTTATTTTTAGCATTTCTTGTTGCTATTTTCAACACTCCCTCTCAACAAGAAAGGAATTCAACTCGATCCCGATCCTGAACCTTTGGAATGTTCTGCATGCAACACTTCTCTCTAGTGTTGTTGCTCCAACAACTCCAAAAAAAAAAAAAAAACATCCAACCTGAATTAGAATGATGCCTCTGTCATCAAAGTCTTTGGCTGCTATTTCCTTTGTCGTCTGAAAACTTTGCACTTTTATTGACTCTGCCTTTCTGAACTATTGTCAATCCTTCTTTGCGCTCTTTAGTATCTGACTGCTCTAATCTTTGTCCCTTTGATCTCTGACTGCATCAACACCACTGATTCCTCCTGCTGCATCCGTGCTGCTTCTGGTTCTTTCTCCCAGCACTGCATCCGCACTGCACCTCCTCTCATCATGTTGCATTGTGCTTCCCACTGCTGCACTGCAACTCAATTACTGAGAAGTAAGTAATTTATCTCCAAACTGACCTCCCTGTTGGGCTATAAACACCCTCTGATGCTGAAGCTCCCTCTGCTGCTCCATCCACATCCGTCTCTACCCACTCAGCCAGTCCTGCTACTCTTTGTTGGGGCTCCTGTAGCAAGGTCTAATCAAAGAGGCTGGGTACCTCAAGGATCCTGCCCCTATTTCAGCCTTCTTGGGACTATCATTTCACATCGCCCCACCTCACACCTAAAGGTATGCCTGCATGTGCTCCCTCTGCCCACTTGGCCTGAAATTTCCCCCTACTGGAGGTCTCTGCATTGGTGGATGCCTCCACTCGGTCTCCTGTCAGCATCTCCAATTGTGGCTCCTCCACAATTGTCTGAGACTTCTTTTGGGATGACATGTTGACAGGTAATTTACTCTCCCTCTCAACCACCAAGTATCTAACCTTTTCCTTGCTCATCAAGGCTTTGCATGCATCTTGAAGCTCAAGAACATACAGGTTCTGTACCCGTGAACCGATCTGTTTCACCAGTCCCATGGTGATGTGTCTAAGGAAAACCTTTCCCTTACTGAAGACAACATCGTAGCCTTTGTCCTCCAACATCGCAATCGATACCAAGTTCTTCTTCAGTCCAGGAACATACTTCACATCTGTCAAGGTGATAGGAGCTCCATTCTCCCTCTGAAAAGCAACCGCGCCCACTCCTGAAACACTAAACCTTTCGTTGTCACCCATCTCTATGCGCATCTTGAGGTCTTTCTCCTCCAAGGTACTGAATAAAATTTTATTGCCGGTCATGTGGAATGAGGCTCTACTGTGAACATACCAACCACAACCCATCATAGATGACACCATGCATGCGATGAGGGTGAAGTCCATTTCGAACTGAGAGGCTAATGCCTCACCTTCCGATCCTTCCGAGGATCCCTTCTTGGACTTATTCGATAGACAATTAGTCGCATAATGTCCCATCTCAATATATATATATATATTTTAAATTATGATATGAATTCGATTTGCACCTGCAACCCCGAACTTCAAACTTCAAATTCTCTTCTCCATATACTATTCACAGCTCTGATACCATTTGCTCTGATACCATGTAGAATTTCCTGCAAATTCTCTACAAATCTACGTCGGAGATCTATGTAGAAAATCTAACTATAGATTAACTAGATAATGCAATATACCAAAGCAAAATACTATAATATACTTCTACTATTAAACTTGCGAAATCTTAATAGATTTGAGCAAGATCAAGTGGAACACATATAACAGAGGAGAAGAATCAATACACATGAAACACAGAAGAATACTCAGGGGAAAGCCTCAGCTAAAAACCCCACTATCTGTATTATCATACACCGTGGAAATACATGATTACACAAAGCATTAGCTCCCACAGCTACCTAGCTCTCAGTACAATCCTCCTGGATGCTAACAAGCAAACAAGGCTTTTCACAAACCTTCTCCTCTGCCATCCAAGATTCCTATTTCCTTGCGCTGTTTCTCCTGGGTGATCCTACTGTTACCAAGTGTAACACTGATCTCACACCCTGTAAAACTGTGAAATCCTCAAGGAACCTTGTTCCTTCTACATGGATGAGTTTCCTTTATAAGAAAATTCCTCCAATTGATAATACAATGTCCCTGTCTTTAATCTCAACTGAGTCTTTGTCTGAACTGACATGCATGAGTTATTTATGAGAGAATCTTCAGTTATCTGGAGTACACTAGTTTCATACATGCATGCATTAACTGGTTGAACTCATAATTAGTTCCTCAAACTGTTTAGAACTAATTTAACTGGACTTAACTTAGTTATCTGAGCTAACTAATTACAACTCATCCTTATCTCCTTAATTAAGGGATAATCTCCTTAATTTAAGGGATAACTGTTACATGACTTCACAAAGACTTCTAGCTTGAATTTCTCCAACTAATTAATCCAAGATGAATTAATTAATTATTTTCAAGCAGCTGGTGAGACTAAATTCAAATTTTAATTCAAGGACAAATTAAAATTGGAATATTCTAAATGCTATTTTTAGCATTTCTTGTTTCCATTTTCAACAGGATGGAGTGGAGGCACTCTTGTGCAGTAGCCATTGCATCATGTATCTCCCTATCCCATCGAAAACCAAATTTCTTGGGTGATATATGCTTTGACAAAATATTATTGACCCGGAGAGCAATGATGTTGGAAATTAACTTATATATTAGATTACACAATGATATGGGCCTATAGTCAAGAAAATACCTAGTAAGCTTCCGCTTGGGAATGAGAGAGATATAGGTGGAATTGATGTGGGGGTGTATGAATCCATGTAATCGAGATTCCTCGATCATCTTCAACAAATCACCATACATGACATCATAGAATTGTATAAATAGCTCCACATTCCACCCATCTGGGCCTGGGCATTTGTCCCTTTTAAATGATTTAAGTACCTCCTGTATTTCCTCCTTAGTGACACACTTGTATAGTGCATCATTTGAGGCCTCATCAAACATAGTAGGATATAACTCCACCCCCCAGATCTGATCCTCTATGAAATCCACCTCCCTGCTCTTGTATGCCTTTTCAAAGAATGAGACTGCCTCTTGTTGAATGTCCGGGAGAGTCTAAACCAGGTTTCCGCTTGAGTCCTTCATTTCCCAAATGGTGTTAATCTTCCTTCTGTGGCTTGCATATCAGTGCAAAAAATTTGTCTTCCTGCCCCCCTCCTGAATCCACAACGCCCTGCTTTTTAAGTGCCATGTGACCTCTTGGATGTTCAATAATTTTTGTTTTTTTCTTCCAGCATCTTGATGGAAGACAACAGGTCCTGAGTTGGGTTCCCCTTTTGCAGTTGTAAACCCAGTTTGTCCAATTCGTCTGAGATATCCTTGAGGTCTTTGTGAATTAAGTTTTTCTTCTTTCTCTCCCATCTTTTCACCACCGATTTTAGAACATGAAGCTTCTTAATGGTCGCTGCAATGGGAGATGCCTCCTTGGCCAAATATTGTGACCAAAAATCCTTGACAAGTGTGTTAAATTTCAGGTCCTCTAGCCACACCTAATTGAATTTAAATGGCAAGCCCATTCTGAGGTCATCCCTATTCCATTTTAAGTAAATGGGTTGGTGGTCAAATATAAAAGAATTGATGATCCCCGAGTGAATCAAACCCAGCCTGTCAATTAAATTCTCATGTAATAGAAATCTATCTAGTCTCTTTGCAACATTTTGGTCACCCGACCTGCCATTATGCCAGGTAGGTGCCAGTTTGGGAGGGAGGATATCCACAAGATTATAGTCACTGATGATATCTTTCAACCGATCTGTTATAGGATCCAACCTACAAGTCTGCCCCCAAATTTCATCCAGCCAAATAGTGAAGTTGATATCCCCTGCCATCAAGAGAGAGTCCAGGCCAAAAATTCCCGTATCCACTAATTTATCCCATAAACAAGACTTGTCTCGATATGGTGCATAAATGTTAAGAATTTGGATATGCCCAGTGAGTCCTCTAATCTTTCCTACTAATAAAATACTTGCAAAACAAGAGTAAGCCTTAAAATTCGCCCATCTTGGATTCCATAGTGCAGCTAAACCCCTAGATAGGGCACTGGAGTCCGTAGCCGCAATGTGTGATTCGGGAAACATTTTCCTAAAGTATGCCACCACCTGTTGAGCAGGATGCATAGATTCTTGAAGAAGAATAATATAAGGTTTTAACGAAAAGAAGATCTCTTTGAGGGCAAGAAATTTGTATGCGGCTCCCAATCCTCGAATATTCAGAGATAGGACAAGATTCATGATGCCCCCAGAAAGAGCTCATTTGCTTTAAGTGCCCTCGGTTTGGAAGAAGACGCAATCGGAAAGTCAATAAGTGAATGGGAGTCAGAAGGGGAGAAAGGGAGTGTTCTAGGTCTACCTCAGAAGTGCTTTCTATCTTGATCATGTGTTCGGCGGACCGTGATATTACCAGCCGAGGTGGGACTAATACAGGGTGACAAAAATGGACAAGGTTTGTGAAATAATAAGGGTATGGAGATCCAAAGTCTTTCTATGGAGCAAGTAGTCAATATCGCTATCAACAGAGTTTCTGGGAGAGGAGACAGGTGAATTCGATGATTGTAAGGGAGCACCCGTAGCAGGAGATGCATAGGGATGTAGTGTGGGGGGGGGGGGTGGATGATACATAGTATGAACATGAGTATTATCATCAAATTGCGTCAGTGTCGAGAACATGGTCGACCCAGAATGGAGAGGGTCACTGCATGGAGGAAGATTGCCCATATTAGAGGATGTGAGGGTCATATCACCAGCAATTGGAGAAACAACCTCATTGGACGTCCATGGGGAAGAAGGAACCTCAACAAAGGAATTAATAATCAGATTGTCATGGTAATTATTAGAAGAAAGGTAAGTGAAATGAAAAGGAGGAATACCTGTAGTATTATTCTTCACACCCACTTCCAAACCATCTGCCTTTTCATAGCTGACCAAATCATCATGTCCCGCCACAATACCCATCGACCAATGAAGTGCCTTCCCGTGTGAGTGTCTATGCCCCCCCGTCTGCGTGGACACTGGGCCATGAGATGGTTAGTGTGATGACAAATAAGGCATCTGAAAGGAATTCCCCAAAAATCCAATCTCTATAGTAAATGCGTAGTATCCTAGTTCCATTCAATGTGGTCCGGGAAACCCCACATATACTCTTTCTCGATTAGAATCCAAGCTATTCTCTTATCCCTCAGTCCCAGACACTTAGGATCAACATAGACAAATTTACCAATAACATTCCCATTATCAATAAAGACTTTCCTCATCCATAATTCAATCGGTAGTCCAGGAAGCTTAACCTAGACCAGTCCACTTCAGGGCGCTTCCTTTAGCGGGTTGAAGCCGATATACCATATGTGTAAAGGTAGAAAACCCTGACCCCAAATCCATGTTAAACACCTGATCTTTTCCAAATATTCCTAACACAGGAAATGAAAGCTATACCAAGCGTTCATCAGTCTGACCATTGTGGGCATGTATCCTAGAAGAGATTTCCACTTAGTTTCTATCCAGGAACGCATCTCATCCTCCTTAAGTTCAACAAAGCGCCATCTACCAACTAGAGCCATTTTATGTAAACTATTAACATGGTCAATCAGAACATCATGACCAAAACTCAGAAATGGCATCTGGGTGGTGATATCAACTGCTTGTCTACTATGCTCGTGTCTCGAGCCTCTGGGAATACCACGTTGAGCATCAGGAGATCGAGATATTGCATGTGCGCCACATAGAAGAATGTCAGTCAAGCCAATCATGTTCTTTGTGTCCCACCTGGATGGCCCACCGCTAATTCCATCCACTCGTCCACCAGAGTGATTCTATTCAGCCTCCATCATGGCTCTGATATATGCTTCATGGGCCGACGTTTGTGATACAAAGGGGTCCAAGTAGGCCATGATAAGGCAGGTGATAGGGGTAGGTAATATTTATAGCTTGGTCGCATACCAATCCGTGGTAGGAAGGTAGTGCGATCCTCTAGTAATTGTAGCTAATAAATATAGTAGGTCTGCAATTAGAGTAGAAGTCTCGTTCCGTGCGATTCAGCCAAATGGATGTTTTGGTTTTATCTTCCTTGTACCTGTCAATAATTACATTTTGCTCAATAATTTAAATTTTAAAAGTTTTTTTGTTAATATATTTAATTTTTTAAAATTTAAGAAAAGTTATTTAAATTGTTCTATATTTGTGTTTTTTTTGTATATATATAAAATAATTTTGTTTAAATTAGGGAACATTTTAGGGGTTAACATTCATAAGTGCGCTAATTTTCCATGTTTTTTCCATAAAAAATGATTAGCCAACTTCCATTTTTTCTAAAAATGATTTTCCCAAATTTTATGGTTTAAAATTATTTTATCTTGAAAATCCCCAAAATTTTATAAAGACTATATAAAACCATTATAAATATGAATATTCTTACAAGAATATCGCCAAACATTTTATAGGTTGCATATTAGGGACTATTAAGATTCACCAAGGTTTATAAACTTTTAGAGAACTTTCCATCCCTAAAATTTTCCCTGGTTCAAATTTTTGCAAAGATTTGTTGGAATTGCAAGCTTGAGCTATATAGTGTATACACTTTAACTACTCCAGGAACTTTCCAAAGCTTTAAATCCATTTATACATTCCAACATTAAATCCATTTATACATTCAAAACTACAAATTAAACATTAAAAAATTAAAGGGGCATTGAATCCATTTATGCATTCAAAAACACAATTTAAACAACAAAAAATTACAATGTCATAAAAAACTTATTGTATGCAAGTTAGAAAAACAAAAACATAGAACAATTAGACTAAATATTACAACTGGTTTCCATGTTATGGATTATGCCCTTCATAATAACTAAAATGAAGACGATTACATTTGTACATAATAGATAAGGCTCATAACTAAAATGAAAATGACTACATACATACATGGCACATATAGTTTGACAAAGGGCATAGCTAAAATGAATATGATCGCATTGTACCTCTTTAAAAGTGGGGATAAACACATCCCCTCTAATTATAAGACCATATGATTAACCCATTTTAGCCAAGGGGTTATTTCAGAAAAGAGGATTAGGCTATGGCTAGAAAGTCATGATAAAAGAGGCAAAGGCCAAGATGGATTTAGGAGATATCAATCAACTACGAATCACCTTGTTACTCTTGAGATCATTGTGGAGGAGTGTTGATATAATACAATTGATCACTTATGTTGTTTCATTGACTTTAGGAAATATTTTGACACTATTCCCATGACAAACCTATGAAAGAGTCTCAAAGAGATAATGGTTATTCTTGAGTTGAGGGGTTATATGAGAACATTATTGCTATTCTCAGGACCATTAGGGGTTCATTAAAAGAAATTAATTGTAATATCAGAGTCGAGCAATGGTGTCCCTTGTCCCCTACCCTTTTTGGCATACACGTTATTAAAGCTAGAAGAGTGTTTGGAAGGTACAGGTTGTGGTAGCCCCACACGCATTAGTATATAATCATAATTCTTTTCCTTTATGCTAATGATATTGTTCTTTGGAAAGGAAACATTATGATCTTGACAAACAACTAAGAATCCTCCAATATTTTGTTGCAATAAGGGTGTGACTATTAATATTGACAAAACGAAAGTCATGATAATAAAATTGATAAAGATCACATATAATACGGCAAAAGAAAATGTGGTATAAGTTCATATAAATATCTTGGAATCGATATCCATCACAAGCTCAACTAGAATTATAGAATTTAGAAAAGGATAAATGGAGGATGGAAAGTTTATTATGAAATTGAAAACTATTGTGAGTCAACAAATTTTGAGATATGTGATAAAGAGAAACTCTTCTTTGAGACTCTTTTCACTCCTGTTATATTATATGGATGTGAGCTTTGGGGCTATAGTAAATCTAGTGAGTTGTGGAGGAAGATAGAACAAATTCGAAAGTAGTTTATAACCAACAAGATAAAGATTAAAACAAATAAAACCTATCCTATTCTTCCGATCAGGGGAAGAATTTCCCATATTTAAACCACAACTATGATCTAGGTATCTTATGTATAAGAAGAGGTTAAAGAACATGGAAGACAAGAAGTTTCCTAAAATTGCTTCTAACTCTAGCCAAAAACACCACCTTTCCCTCAAGGGGGGATGGAATAAGGATTCAAAATTTGGGGATAAAGGAGGAAATTATTTTACAGAATAAGGATACAATTAAAAATAATATACAACAAAATTAAGGAGAAATTGTTGGGTGATAAAGAGTTATATGGAAAAATAAAACTAAGATATTATAATGATGTGATCGACCCAAATCTTGAAAATCTAAAATATCTTTATGTCTTGGCTAGTGTAAAGAAGAAATTAAGCATTTCTAAAATAAGAGCAAATTATCATGAGCTCCATCATGAAATTGGGCACCAGTCAATTTTGAAAACACAATGGGTTGAAAGGGTTTGTCACTTTGCGATACTAGGAATGTCGAAGATGGAAATCATTTTCTCTTAGATTTTTCAACTTATACTCACATTAGTTCCAAATTCCAAAATATTTGTCACACCACCAACCTTCTTGACCTTCTAACTCAACAAAACCTATGGTGATGTTGGAACACTTTTTCTAATGTTTTTTGAGCATTGAAATAAAATTCTAAAGGATTTTAAGTAATATCTTACTTTCTAGGTCCAATAGACAATTTCGTCTTAGTGGACATTATTAATCATATATATATATATAGAGATATATATATATATATAGAGATATATATATATATATATATATGGAAACAAGGTCTTATTAACACAATGATTAATTCAAAAAAGGGCGCGATTGTATCTCGCATGTGAGAATTAAAGTTGATATAATAAAATTAATTTACATAATAATATAATATTATGAATTAGATCCCAACATGTAAATGAATATCTAACCTAGTCCATTACTAACCTTAACTCTAGTTTTTCCTAGCCATTGCCTCTCAAGCCCTTCCAATCATTGATCTAGATATAAGAGTGGGCAATTCCCCCCAACCCCTCTTCTTAATGTCAACAAAGTTGCTTTCCAAACTTACTTGATTTCCTTGTGGAAATCCACTCATAAGTAACAACCTTTTATACTTCAAATAAATAAAATCCTTTAAGTAAAGCTTCCCACTACTTCTTCTCATCATATGGCATTGTCTTTGATTGACAAAAGTCTCATTCAATGGTTCACTAGTCTTTCACTCTCACTAAGAATAATGGATAACAAAATAAAATAAAAAATGATGCCCATGATCAAAAGAAATCTCACATATTACTCATGTGGACAACAATTCTATGCCTTTTTTATTGAAAAGGAAGAATATTGAGATCTCATATTTCAAAAATGTATTGTCTTTTATGGGAACATGGGGTAACAGACATACTACAAAATTTGACCCAAAATTGTATGTGCCCTCAATTATTTTAGTATCGTTTAAATTATAATGTTTTCCTTTAAACTTCTAAAATAAAGATCCATTGTGTGTCATTGGCAATTATTTAGGGAAATATATAAATAAATCTAAGCCAAAAGCTAGTATGTTTGCATGTGCAAGAATTTGTTTTTGGAAAATAGAGTATTGTTGTAGCGGTTGTAACACCATCCAAATTTTGGCCTACGCTAAAATTTTGGAGCCTACTGTAGATCATGTGATCGATATTTCCTTATTCACTTATTCGTAAGCTGATCATTTCAAGCTCTCTTCTTCAATATCAAGAGTCGTTCACGCTTCTATCTTTATATAGCAAGTGCCATCTTCGGGCATGGGAGTTATTGCTTGTCATGCAAAGGGAAGTTTTGGTTTGCATAAAGGGGAAATATTTGTGAAAATGAGTTGTTCCCATCATGTAGACATGTTTCACACTCATTTCCAAAGTTTCATACATTATTACACAAGTGTCATCATTATCCTCACAAAGCCTATCGTCAGAGTCACACTTGTCATAAGATGCCACAAAGGTTGTTGCATTAAGAGAAGTATGTTTTCATATTTTCTGGATGGTCTATGTTATATCACTAAGTGTCCAAGTGTTTTGTCACATTCAAGTTCTATCACTGTTCACATCGATTCCATTGATCCCACACTTAGCCAAATTCTGAAGGTTTCCTAGCAACCTAGCCTCATTGAACCTTCCTAAACTATGCACTTCGCATATACAACCCTCAAGCTTTTTCCTTGCCTATTGAACTGCGCAATGTGCAGAAATCCCAACATCCTTTGGCATCCAAAACTGCGTGGAGGCTACCTCTAGTGACCTTCCCTCAGCCGGATCTTACCACCCTCAAGAACTGTGCAGATTTTTCCCCCAAGCCTCTCTACTGCTCAATCCCCCTTTGCATTTGAAAACTACACAGATTTGTCCTCCAGGGCCTCATCCCGCAGAAGCCACTGCCTGTTGGAACTGCGCAATTTTTTCCTTCAATGGGCACTGAGCAGTCTTGTCCCTCAGTCCAGGACAATCACTAATCCTTCTCCCCCCTGACCTTATACCAGTTCCAGCTCAGTCAATGTATTATCATGCAACATCTTCGACTAGGGGTTTATCAGAATTATGTCGTCTTGTCACGAGTGGATTACAGATACATGAATTCTACCAGCCTATGGAAATATGGTTAAGAATGATATGAAGAAGGAGAACATGCTAGATGATACTTAAGGAGCTAAGGAGAAAAGATAATTATTATATAAGAATACCAAGGAACCCAAGGTATGATAGAAGAACTAGACCGAATGACAAATCCATCTGATTCACAACCTTTTGGAGGGTAGATATGAAAAACAAAGCACATCTTTCATGAAGTTAAAATACACCTCTTAGCGTAGGATGAATGGCAACTTATCATTGTCATATAATTATGTCTTCAATGACATGTATGGTTGCAAACACTCAAAGTCGTTCCATGTGTTTCCTCAAAGTGTTTTGGTCCCTTTCACTTGTTAGATCAATTGTTGTCTTTGGAATGTTTGACTGTTATGTCATGTTTGCGAGTCTTTTCTGGTGGTTTCAAATGTCAATCTCTGTGTATATGATTTGTCCTAATCATGTAAAAATTCATCACACTCATGCACAAAGTCTTTAACACTATCGCACAAGTGTCGTCACAGCCATCCTAAAGTCTATCTCAACTGTCGTACTTGTCGCTTCTTGTTATGAGACAGTCACATAGAGGGAAATGCTTTCTTTTTGCTCCAGTGGTCTATGTTGTCGAATTATGTTAAGTATGTAATTACAAGTTCAAGTTCATCACAAGTCTATCTTCCTCCCACGCTTAGCCCTTTTTTCGAAAATCTTCCCAACCAAGAAACTCAACTGCACCGGACCCTGAATGAATTGCGCAATCTCATCCCTCATTGTTGTGACCTTTCTTCCTGAAACTACGTAGTGCACTGCCACTATCCTCTAGGGTAGTTGCACTACGCAATTCCAGAGCTCAACAACCTTCCTTGATCCTCAGAATCTCGTAATAGTTCCTCCCAATCTAACCTGAACTGTACACTTTGCACTGTCAGTCCTCAAGCTTCTCCCCTTTCCTATTGGAACCCCGTAATGTGAAAAGAAACCAGCCTCCCTTAGCCTCCATAACTGTGCAAAGGTGTCTCATAGTGTAGTGCCTCAACCAGAGTTCACTACCTTCAAGGACTGCGCATATTTGTCCTCCAGGCCTCTCTGCTGCCCAATCCTCCTTTCCTTTGAAAACTGTGTAGAAGTGACCCCTAATGGCCTCATCCTACATCAACCACTGCTGGCTTATATGCAATTCTGACTCCTAGTGGGCACTGCGCAATTTTTCTCCCTAGTGGGGACTGTGCTGAAAAGTTCCTCAAGCAAGCCTAAGTTGTGCTCTACATAGTCTCAGTGACCAAGCCCTGTCCCTGTTACCTGGAGCTGTGCAATGCGCAGTTACTAGGTCCTCTCTCCCAACCTGTCACTTGTCTCACACTCAGTTCATGGATAGTACTACATCATCTTAGACTAGGGAGTTTTCAGGTTGATGTCATCCTGTCATGAGTGAATTACAGGAACATGTACACTATCAAGGCACGACAAGATGATGAAGAAGGAGAAGAAGGAGGGAGGCATTCCTAGAGACCCACTTGTAGCCAAACTGACAAGAGAACCTACCAAGAGAAAGCGAAGGAACACAAGTGTAACCACTTTCCAAGACTGAAGATCATTGAAGACCCCACATTATCAAGCTATGCATAGGAGAAAATAAAGCATATTTAAGAACACATCTATCACTCAACAACAACAATGTCTTGAAATTTCCACATCATCAAGCCAATCCATGTCATCAGTGTCAAGTGAAGTTGTGTCATGAGTTTTCATGTGCCACATCACTACTTTGGGCCATGTATATTTTGGATCAAATGTGTTTTAAAGTGAAAGTCCAATGGACACATGAGAATATGAAGAGTCATGTAAGTTGAAAAGTCATAGGAAGTCGAACAATCCCGAGGGTAGTAAAAAATTCACAAGGGGAAGCATCACCCTTGGTTATATATACCCCCTCATTGTATGAGCAAGGGACTTTCACCTTGGCTCCTCCTGGAAAGAATTACAGAGACCAACTAGTTCTTTGAGGAGCAAGGAGTAGCTCTAATGTCCCACTGATGGGGCTAGTGATGCACAATGTAAATATGTGTCTTAGAGATTTTGCTTAATAACAAAAACCTTTTAAGGCCAACACATTCTTCATGCATGAATTATGAATGTTTGTAAGACTATTCTATGGACATTTATATTTCATGTTTTCTTTCACATGTACTAAGATAGTTGAACTATTTCGGTTATTTTAGTTCTTATCTTGTTGAGAATGTGCTATAATGGTTTTTTATTTGTCCCATCCCTATGGACTATTCCACGGGATACTAGACAGACCTTTCCTCACTTATTCATTATAATGATCGTCATGTCCGTTGTCGACTATTCCATTGGATGTTAGATATTTCCTTTTGGTTCATGTGTGTCTCTTCCTAGGTGGTACTATTACCTCTCATTTATAGGCTCACTTTTCTCCCCCCTTTTGCAGTAAGAGAACCTAGACATAGTTTCACTGCACACTCACCAGGCACAATCACCTTGCTTTTCGAAGATACCATTGCATCACTCTCTTGTGATGACAACTAGAGCTAAGACAGATCTTTGAGGATTTGGAAATCAGTCCTTTATACTAGATGGGACTCCTACACCAAACAATGTGAGGTGTGATTGGGACTTCATATCGGGGAGATCCCCTTGGTTGACAAATTTCCATCACAGTCAAAAGAATAGTGTTAGAAGGAGGGCTATATCACAACCTATGCCCATTGAGTCTGGTTTTAATCTCTTATTTAAATGGCTCTTCCCCAAATCATAATCCCGAGATGTTTTTCTAAAGAGCTTAATTTTACCATCCCTGCAGAAGTTATTCATAACCTGTCCGAGTTTAAGTTCGATGGTGAGGGTTAATCAAATTTTTCGAACATTTGTTTCAAGTTGTCCATCTTTGTATTTCTCATAGAATATGTTCCAAACATGTCATGGCTAGATTACTCACCCTCACATTCAAAGGTCATGTTAGTCAATGGTGTCATACATTATCCATTGCTTCTATCCATTCATTCAACCGGCTTGCTAGGAAGCTTCACAAACCCTTCGATAAGTATAACTACTAAGATGTTTGTGGAAGAATCAATCGTATAAGAATGGATCCTGTTGAATCAGTTGAGTATTTTTCTTATTGGTTCCTTCACCTCTATTGTGAAATTACTGAAAACATTTGAACTGGTATTTCTTGAAACAAGAATTTGCACACTTGGTTCATGTCTTTTCATACGTTGAGCCTGAAACTCCTAATTTTCCTTCTTCTCTAACTCCTGTGAATCATGAGGCACCTCAAATTTTATAGGAGGAGTTTACTAACCCTTTTGTTCTTTGTCCTCCTCCTTTTTTGGTCTCGCTGAGGGTGCCTCCTAACATTGATTGTAAAATTGGGAAATCTGGGAATCAAATCTCCAGACCATCTTCTCATTCTTCTTCCACTTCAATAGAGGAAATTACATAATGGCTCATGAAGCATATATTGAAGACTCGCTCCTCCATTTTGCAATATTTTGTCACCATTCACAACTCTGGTCACAAAGCTAATCCAGATTTTTGTTGCCCTCTATCATCTACATATTCTGACTTTGTGTACCATGAACTGCTTGACCAATCTGCTCCATCAACTGGTTCTTCACATTCTCTTGATTCTCAAGATGCTGGCTCAAATTGCAATCAGGTACAAGGAAGTCATAGTACACGGGTAGACGAGAAGGAAGGTGAATATGATTATAATCTTTCCTCTCCGTTTTAGAATCTCCCATGTCAAAATAACAAGTCCCAATTCTTGAATGATTCTTAATCTGCTAATCTCGACAAAAAATCCAATACGATTATTTCTTTCAATCAACCCCCAACCTTGGGCAATGATCATTCCAATGATGATAAATATATTTCATTATGTTGTGATGAATGCCCAAGCACACCATATGATCTTTTGGTTTCTCATGAAGTTTTTAATTTATATCTAGAATTTGGTTCGGTCAAAGAAGGTGTTCATATATAAACCTCCTCTTCACCTCACCATCCCTTATGTCCTATCATTCAAAATGCATCTACTTGTGACAAAGATACTCCACACTCTCTAGTTTCTTCATCCAATGAGTTATGCCCTTGATTGACGCAAGGTAGTGAGGCTATCCATGATGAAAATGCAAACAATCAAATCATAGAGTACCCTTCCCATTCCCCGTCATCTCTTCTCCTGCATGAAGAAAACTCTTCAAATCATCTTGCTCATGAGATCTCACCAATTCATTTATCTTTGAATTTGCAAGTAGAAGAGCCTCTCCAATTTAGCAATCTAGTTGTTGAAATTGAAAAATGTGGTAAAATATATGACAAAGATGACTTCTATCCAATGAGAAATGGTCTTATCAAAACCAATAATAACAACTATCCTCAAGCCATGCATGATTTGGTTCAAGCTTCAAAATATGATTCTACAATCCTTGGAAGTTACGAGACTTGCCAGGGAGTTGAGGCACTTCAATTTCCATTGATGGTTATGTTAGGATCTCGCAACTATGGTAAGCCCCCCGAACTAAATCAAATCTGGTTTCTCTCACACAATCTGTCAATCTGGATGGTTTCACTCAATATGAATTCCCATGTGAAAAATGTTTGCCATTCCAGGTGTGACCTTTCAAATTTTCAAGATTTTACTTATAATTGAATTTAAGAATCTATTGCAGTTCATTCATCTTCATGAAAATCTATCACATCAAACTCAGGTTGGGAATGTGCATCTCTCATAGAGTCATGGATTTGTGAAGTTGATTATCTCAAGGACTATCTTTGCCCGAAGGAATCATACTTATCTAATTTATCGCTTAATGGTCAATGTTAGGTCCCTACAATACTATTGATTCCCCCATTACTATTGTCATTGTAGCCCTTATTGTTATTATTGTGCCCCATAGAAGCCCACTATTGTTATTGTTGTTCCCTTATATTATTATTGTTATGTCGACTTTGATTATATTGTGACCCCTTAGACTCCTATATATAGAAAGGAGGCTTTGTCATTTGTATCATCCAAGAATTGTTCATTCGTGTAATGTAAAGGAGGTTTCCCCCTCGAAGAGGTTGGTTTTGAAGTCGTTGATCTATCTTTTCTATCTTTTTGTGAGCTAGTTTCATAACATTTGGTATCAGAGGTTTGGATTCTAGGGTTTTGTTGCTCCAAAAATAGGTCATCATGGCATTTTCAATATAAATTTTTTCTGCGACATTTCAGAAGATAAAAAAAAACATTTAAGCTTAAATCTCGATGATCCTCGGGTCCAAATTTCAGATCTTCTCTCGCTATATTTTTGGAGATACGATCCAAGGAAGTTAGGGATTTTGCAGGCTCCCGAATTGCATCCCAAACAAGTGAGCTTGGGAAAATCGTCATAACTTTCTCTCTGAGTATCAGATTCAAATTTCGTAAGACGTTACAAAAAGAGGATGGACTGTAGTTTTTTGTGCATTATTTTCATGTCCGAAGGGTGAAACAGTGACACGTGGTACTGCATACAATTTCACTTTACTGAAAAAGTGTATAATTAGGTCATCTTGGGAGTGGGCATAACGCTTTCTTGGAGAATCCAATTTTGATCAGACTGGGAGGGATACCACATTTCGTAATTTCAGACCTTGGAGATCCGAAATTTCAGAGATAATCAGATTCAATATCGAGCTTCTACAGAGCGAAAAAAGGTGTGTAGTTTTTTTAAAATTTTGCATAAGTTTGGTCTTAAAAATTATTTTGAATGAATTCAAAGGGAATAGTGAAGAATAATTATCATTAATTGATGCCCCGAAGAAATAAAATGGAAACACATAGTAAGCAAACTGAAAGCTCTAGCATGGCTCATGAAGAAGAGGAAGAAATGTAGCATGATATATCAAAATTACGAGATCAAGTGCAGCAAATTTCACACAAAAAATAAAAGAAGGTAAGATGGATGGTTTAAAGAAAGGCATGGAAGATAAGATGGATGGTTTAAATAAAGGCATGGAAGATAAGATGGATGGTTTAAAGAAAGGCGTGGAAGCTAAGATGGATGGTATGAAAGACAACATTGAATATTGGAAGAAGGACATGGAAGGTTGGAAGGAAGGTTTGACAAATTTGCTACAAGAAAGACTTCCTAATGGAAAAAAGGTAGTAGAGAAAACTCAAAAATGAGAAAAAAAATGTTAATCATGAGTCAAAGAATGAAAACATTGAAGATTTGAAGAAATATGTGGAAGGTTTGACAAATTTTGATCCAAAATGGATCCTAAAAAACCTCTAAGTCTTCTAAGATCAAAAACTATAACAAAGGATGAGCTTTGAAAAATGGTAGATTACACTATTGGGCTTGAAAAACATGAAGAAATAGTGAAATAACAGAGCTAGTGGAGGCTTGAACAACGATGCACAGGAGTCATCAGATCTGGTCGATTAATGGTCCAGATTCAACCAGCATATCACAATCGAAGATAGCAAGCAGAGCCTATCAAAGGCTGCTGTTAGCACTCCAGGAAACTCTCCTAGGTTGCATCTCGGAGATGCCTGGTAACATATAATCTTCAATATTGATCTCAGAACTATTGGAATGGATGATGCTTTGGATCAAGTTAGATAACCATTTCAGCTCTGTTTTCACTCAATGCATGCATGAACACTCTCACCAATACAAGGCTTTAGACCACTATTGCTCAATAAGTTATAAATTAAATGGATAGATGGAGAATAATGACTATACTAGTGGATTGCATACATAAACATACATCAATGGCTAGCTACAGGCAGCAAAAGAGAATATTGACTGTACTGGTAGATGCATATATGACCACATATGGATGGCTAGCTACAGGCAGCAAGGAAGCTTGCAAATCTAATATATCAAAGCAAAGATAAGATGTCAGTTATCTAGCCTTAGACACAAAGAAAACTTGAACAAATTGTTCAAGTGAAAGCCTAGAACAACAAAGAGAATGGACATTGAACATATAATGGCAAAAGAAGCTTATACTGCTAGAATGAATATGAGAAGATTGAATGAACAGAGGAGGAATAATCTCCAAAAGTTGAACCTATCATCCTCAAAGCTCCAGCTCATGAGGTAAGAGGCCTTGATAAGTCTCCTTCTCCTTTCAATTTTCAATCAGAAATTCAGAAGCTAAGAATACCTATGCCTTTGATTGAACCAGTGAAGAATGAGTCCTTCAAGAAATCTATCCTTGAGGCTCTTGAGCCTAATGCCATCCAAGCCTCCATTGACTATGTAAATTTTCAAAATGATCAACCAGCTGTTATTCTCAGCCCAATGATTGAAAATTATGAAGACAACTCCCCATCATTATATGTTTCTCTGTCTATTCATGATGAAATCCTTCATAATTTCCTTTTGGACGCTAGAGCTAGCGATAATTCAATGCCCAAGGCTATCATGGATAAGCTCGGTCTTGACATTACCAAGCCTTATCAGTTGGCCTCTATGCAGCTTAAAAAACCAGTTTGCCAGATCACAGAGGAAGGAGGTCCACATATTTGGGACATGTTCTCTGATGGGACTTTCTCTAAGGAAGCTACAGGAACAGGTGAAGTCCTTGTGTCCCCCACACAAGAATGCATTGATTCATCTTTTATATTAACTTTTTAGGTCACAAATGACATAGTAGAGTATAAAGAAGGCCTTATTATTCAGCAGGTGTACAAAACCTTCCAAGCAAAACATCCAAGGCTGAATGCATACAGAGATGAGGTGAAATATAGATCATCTTTGCCTGATAATATCAAGTGCTATGAATTTTTTGAAGTAGGTGATCAAATCAATAGGATTTTGCAAGTATTTGATGAATTGGCTGATATACACATTGACCAAGAGAAAGAATCCTTTCATAGAAAGGTAAAAAGGGTCAAGTTTCAGTTTGGTGACTATTTTCTTAAAAGGAATGCATCAAAGGAAGTAGGAGATGTTTTTGATGGCCCATTCAATGGGCTATTCTTCGAACTTTATTTCGTTTAAGGCTTTCAAGCCTTGGTATTGTAAATATGTTGTTTTCAAGTTTTTATTTCATGCTAAATAGACTCCATGCCCAATGCAACACTAGAAAGAAGATTTAATTTTTGTTTTATAGGAAAGGCAATAATCTAAGATGCTTGAAACCTCATAGAGAGGATTTCATCCCCAAAAGGAGCCAATGTTAGCTTCATTGAAAAAAGCCCCAAAAATTGATCCATGTAGGCTCCTAAAGTCTCCAAAGTTGCTTAAAATAATGCCAATGGATCCATTACTTCTCTTGAAATCTTCAATTTTCACTCAAAGATCATCCAATGATCAAAATCAGCGCAAGAGGAAAGCCCTTGGAAGGGCGGAAATACACTATTAGAAGGCAAAAATGCTTGAAAAACCATGAAAAACCCATTATCGCAGGCTTAAAATGGGAATGCACAGCTGTCGTTAGATCTGGACGATCAACGACCTAGATCTAAGTGGAAAATTGTAGTCGGCAGTCACAATCAGCGATCGCGGGCAGTGGAAATCAGCGCTGGACACCGTCGATCAGCGATGACCGATGATCGCTATTGGCGGGTCACATCGGCGGAAGTATCAGCGGAGATATTGTGGAATGAGCGATAGCGATTTCTAATTCAACGTGGACCATCGATCGCGCGCACAGATCGACAGCCCACATCGCATTGACGGATCACTATCGGTGGAAGCCAAAGGGGCGAGGACTTTACATATACATAAGTGTGACCCGATGGGCTGGACCTGGCGGAATTATATGCGATAGTTGATAAATTTTGAAGTCCGCATGAAGGCCTACTTTTAATGTATTTAAATATATTTTGCATATTTTCGTATTTCAAAGAAATACAAAGGGAACCAAGGAGCGGTGCCAATGCGATAAGGCCCGGACCCGAAAGGGTCCGGGAAGGGAAATATATAAAATTTGAAGTTCAGAGGGAGCCATTTTTTTATATATTTCCCGTGTTTTTTACGTATTTCCAAATACAAAGGAAACACGGGACTAGGCCACTTGCGACTTACGACAGCGACCCTAAGGGTGGACTTGATAGATAATTAAACCATTTTTGAGGACTTTTAGAGTCCAAAATACACGAAGATGGTGGGATTTATCAACGATTGCAGTGTTTTTTGTGTAAAAAAAGAAAACAGTCATTGGGGCCGTTTAAAGGGATTATAAAGGCCCGAAGACCCATTCCACCATATAACAGAGCCTGGGAGAGAGTTTGCCAGGAAACAGGGGTCAGAAAGGGAAAGAGAGGGGCCACAACACGCTACTCACCCAAAACAGAAACATCGTGGTCATCAACAACATAGCTCAGCCAAATCCAACAGAGATCATGGAGCAGACAGCACAGCTGTCCAAAACAAACAAAAATATCAAAGTCCACAATGTAGCTCATCAAAACAAGCATCATGGGGCATCTCTGACATGAGAGAGCTCCCAGACAGCACAAAAAATCACCCAAAATATCTAAAAGCGGTTACTTTGCTGTCAGAAGTAGAAAAATCCGATCCTATGGGTGCCTAGAGGGCATCAAATCATTTAACAATGCAGATAAGATAGATTAATACTTTGAGCCTCTTAGAGCTCAGGATCATTGTAAACATGCTATAAATAGCTATTAGTAAGATGTAATAGAGGTTCAACTTTTGGAGATTATTCCTCCTGTGTTCATTCAAGTTTCTCATATTCATTCTAGCAATATAAGCCTATTTTGCCATTATATGTTCAATGTCCATTCTCTTTGTTGTTCTAGGCTTGCACTTAAACAGTTTGTTCATGTTTTCTTTGTGCCTAAGGCCAGATAACTGTCATCTTATCTCTGCTTTGATATATTAGATTTGCAAGCTTCCTTGTTGCCTATAGCTAGCCATCCATATTTGGTCATATATGCTTCTACCAGTACAGTCAGTATTCTCTTTTGTTGCCTGTAGCTAGCTATTGATGTATGTTTATGTATGCAATCTGCTGGTATAGTAAGTATTCTCCATCTATCCATTGAATTTATAACTTATTGAGCAATAGTGGTCTAAAGCCTTGTATTGGTGAGAGCGTTCATGCATGCATTGAGTGAAAACATAGTTAAAATGGTTATCTAACTTGATCCAAACCATCATCCATTCCAATAGTTTTGAGAAAAATATTGAAGATTATATGTTACCAAGCATCTCTGAGCTACAACCTAGGAGAGTTTCCTGGAATGCTAACATAATTGGCACTGTTGGCGGGGAGAGGAAACTGAAGTTCAGCTTCCCTGGGAAACGACATAGATCCAGCTTTGATGATAGACAAAGTCTCGGCACATTTTTGTTTGTAAACATCTATCTTGGGACTCTACTGGAGGCCGAACCTCTTGGCAACTCCACATCATAGTTCGGGCTCAGTTTGTGAGGCATACTCAGAGAAATCCTTAGAAGTCACAAGCTGACCTAGTACCTGACCCTAAAATGATCATCAAAGAAAGAAAGGTATTGCAGAAAGGAGCATTAGGTTCAGGTAAACCTAAACAATCTTCTATATCTCTTCAAGAAAGGCTTGTAATAGAACAAATACATGTTGAGAGTATACCATCTAATACTAGCAGTGAAGAAAAACTCTTAAAGATTCATAAAGCTCCTTATTCTATAGGTTCTCCTCTTGATTTAAGCCCAAAAGAAACCTCACCTGCTATACATCATACTCCTTTAGTCCTGTAAATCACTCCTCAGCCCTCTATCATTCAGACTGCTAGTACTCTTTTAGCCACCACAACTATGGCACGTCCAAAAGAACCTACCAAAATGGAAAGAATCATAGCTGCTAGGTATGGAACTCTAATACTGCCCACTCCTTGAATGCTATGCCTACTAGAGAGTATCAGAAGTATATGCCTAAGTTCACTGGGATTGAAGGTGTTTCAGTTGAAGAAAATCTTGAGTCATTCTATAGCTATGCTGATAACCTAGACATTAGTGAAGATGATGTTTGGATGAGAGTCTTTGTCCAAAGCCTAGATGGAGAGGCTAGAAAATGGTTCAGGGAACTGACCCCAACATCTATAGTAGATATTGAGGCCTTAGATGATGCATTCCTAAAGCATTGGGGGGATAAGAAGGATCTCCTTTACTATCACACTGAGTTTGGGAACTTACAGAGGGAAAATGGTGAGATACTCTATGATTTTAATAATAGATTTAACCACATGTACAACAAGATACCAGCTGAAGTAAAACCCACCACTACCTCTACTAGACTCATCTATGCCAGTGCCTTTGATTCTAACTTCTGTTTATTGTTGAGGGAGAGGCGATGTGCTTCTTTGGCTGATATGGAAGATGCAACTTTGGAAGTAGAATCAAACATCATGGCTGCAGAAAAGCTCAAAGGTAACACTGATAGAAGGAGACAAAGGGGCGAGCCTTCATCATCTTCAGATCCCAAGATCGATAAAATGGCCAAGATGATAGAGTCATTAGCCTCTGAAGTTTCCAAATTAAAGGTTGAGTAGAATTCTAGGAAAGGAAGAGTTCCTAACACCTTTGCTCCTCCAAATCCAAATCCATATAAAAGAGCAAATGAGCAGTTGCAGATTTTGCAAAGAAAAAAAGATAACAATGAAGACCAAAGGGTGAAGACCCCTCTTCAAAATGTAGTCATGGAGGAAGAGTAGTTTGAAGAGGATGATGAGATTCATTGTATGGAAGACAAAGGCAATGCTTCCTTTTTTACCAAAGCTACCTATGGAAGTCATTATTTAATGACTAGATCAGCCAAGAATGGGATGGTGAAGCTATTCTACAAACTGAAGATCAGCACCAATATAATCTAAGGTCTATGATGAATAATGTCAAAGAAAATCATGTTCATAAAGTTGTTGTCCCTGCAGAACAACAAGCTAATAAGAAAAAGCAACCAACAGTTGATCCTATCATCCTCAAAGCTCCAGCTCATGAGGTAAGAGGCCTTGACAAGTCCCCTTCTCCTTTCAATTTTCAATCAGAAATTTAGAAGCTAAGAATACCTATGCCTATGATTGAAACAGTGAAGAATAAGTCCTTCAAGAAATCTATCATTGAGGCTCTTGAGCCTAATACCATCCAAGCCTCCATTGACTATGTAAATCTGCAAAATGACCAAGCAGCTGTTATTCTCAACCCAATGACTGAAAATTATGAAGACAACTCCCCATCATTCTATGTTTCTCTGTCTATTCATGATGAAATCCTTCATAATTGCCTTTCGGACACTGGAGCCAGCCATAATTCAATGCCTAAGGCTATCATGGATAATCTCGGTCTTGACATTATCAAGTCTTATCAGTTGGCCTCTATGCAACTTAAAAAACCAGTTTGCCAGAACGTAGAGGAAGGAGGCCCACAGATTTGGGACATGTTCTCTAATGGGACTTGCTCTAAGGAAGCTATAGTTATAGGTGAATTCCTTGTGTCCCCCACACAAGAATGCATTGATTCATATTTTATATTAACTTTTCAGGTCACAAATGACACAACAGAGTATAAACCAGACCTTATTATTCAACAGGTGTACAAAAATTTCCAAGCAAAACATCCAAGGCTGAATGCATACAGAGATGAGGTGAAATATAGACCATCTCTGCCTGATAATATCAATTGCTGTAAAGTTTTTAATGTAGGTGATCAAATCAATAGGCTTTTGCAAGTCTTTGATGAATTAGCTGATATACACATTGACCAAGAGAAATAAACCTTTCATAGAAAGGTAAAAACGGTCAAGTTTCAGTTTGGTAACTATTTTCTCAAAAGGAATGCATCAAAGGAAGGAGGAGATGTTTTTGATGGCCCATTCAATGGGCTGTTATTCGAACTTTATTTCGTTTAAGGCTTTCAAGCCTTGGTATTGTAAGTATGTTGTTTTCAAGTTTTTATTTCATGCTAAATAGACTCCATGCCCAATGCAACACTAGAAAGAAGATTTAATTTTTGTTGTACAGGAAAGGCATTGATCTGAGTTCCTTGAACCCTCATAGGGAGGATTTCATCCCCAAAAGGAGCCAATGTTAGCTTTGCTGACAAAAGCCCCAAAAATGGATCCATGTAGGCTCCTAGAGTCTCCAAAGTTTCTTAAAATCATGCCAATGGATCCATTAGTGCTCTTGAAATCTTCAATTTTCACTCAAAGATCATCTAATGATCAAAATAAGCACAAGAGGAAAGCCCTTGGAAGGGTGGAAATACACTATCGGAAGGAAAAAATGCTTGAAAAACCCATTATCGCAGGCTTAAAATGGGAATGGACAACTGCCGTTATATCTGGCCGATCAATGGCCCAGATCTAAGCAGCGAGTCGCAATCGACAGTCACAATTGGCAATCGCGGGCAGTGGCAATCGGCGCTGGACACCACCGATCAGCAATCACTAATGATCGCTATCGACATGTCACATTGGCGGAAGTATCGGCGGAGTTATTGTGGAATAAGCGATAGCGATCGCCGATTCAACGTGGATTGTCGATCGCACGTGCAAATCAACGGCCCACATCGAATCGGAGGATCGCTATCAGAGGAAGCCAAAGGGGCGGGGCCTTTACATATACATATGTGCGACCCGATGGGCCGGACTTGATAGAATTATATGCGACAGTTGATAAATTCTGAAGTCTACGTGAAGGCCTACTTTTAATGTATTTAAATATATTTCACATATTTTCGTATTTCAAAGAAATACAAAGGGAACCAAGGAGCGGCGCTGATGCGATAAGGCCCAGACCTGAAAGGGTCCGAGAAGGGAAATATATAAAGTTTGAAGTCTGGAGGGAGCCATTTTTTAATATATTTCCCATGTTTTTTACGTATTTCCAAATATAAAGGAAACACGGGACCAGTCCACTTGCGATTGACGACAACGACCCTAAGGGCGGACTCAATAGATAATTAAACCATTTTTGAGGACTTTTAAAGTCTGAAATACATAGAGATGGTGGGATTTATCAAAGATTACAGTGTTTTCTGTGTAAAAACAGAAAACAGTCATTGGGGCCATTTAAAGGGATTATAAAGGCCCGAAGTCCCATTCCACCATATAACAGATCCCGGGAGACAATTTGCCGGGAAACAGGGGTCAGAAAGGGAAAGAGAGGGGCCACAACATGTAGCTCACCAGAAACAGAAACATCATGGGCATTAACAACATAGCTCAACCAAAGACAACATAGATCATGGAGTATACAACGCAACTGTCCAAAACAAACAGAAATATCAAAGGCCGCAACGTAGCTCATCAAAACAAGCATCGTGGGGAATCTTTGGCACGAGAGAGCTCCCAGACAACACAACAAATCACCCAAAATATCTGAAAGCAATTACTCTGCTGTCAGAAGAAGAAAAAATTGATCCCATGCTTGCCTAGAGGGCATCAAATCATTTAACAATGCAGATTAGATAGAATAAGACTCCGAGCCTCTTAGATCTTAGGAGCATCGTAAACATGTTATAAATAACTGTTAGTAAGATGTAATAGAGGTTCAACTTTTGGAGATTATTCCTCCTCTGTTCATTCAAGCTTCTCATTTCATTCTAGCAATATAAGCTTCCTTTGCCATTATATGTTCAATGTCCATTCTCTTTGCTATTCTAGGCTTGCACTTGAACAATTTGTTCATGTTTTCTTTGTGTCTAAGGCCAAATAACTATCATCTTATCTCTTCTTTGATATATTAGATTTGCAAGATTTCTTGCTGTCTGTAGCTAGCCATCCATATGTGGTCATATATGCATCTGCTAGTACAATCAGTATTCTCTTTTGCTTCCTGTAGCTAGCCATTGATGTATGTTTATGTATGCAATCTGTTGGTATAGTCAGTATTCTCCATCTATCCATTGAGATTATAACTTGTTGAGCAATCATGGTCTAAAGCCTTGTATTGGTGAGAGTGTTCATGCATGCATTGAGTGAAAACAGAGCTGAAATGGTTATCTAACTTGATCCAAACCATCATCCATTCCAATAGTTTTGAGAACAATATTGAAGATTATATGTTACCAGGCATCTCTGAGTTTCAACCTAGGAGAGTTTCCTGGAGTGATAACAGCTACAATATGAAAGTTGTGACTGCGATCAGCGTGAGTCAACGAGGACCATCGATCAAGCACATAGATTGATGACCCAGGTTATATCGCAATATCGCATCAGCAACATACAAAGGAGCACTTATCAACGACCCGAGGACTATGTGATATGCGATTGTGATCAATCACATCGCAATATTGTGTCGGAGCATTACAAAGGAGCAGGGCCAATACAAATGCGACTTGTGATAGCCAGACCCGATTGGGTTATGGGTGATATTTAATATATTTTGAGATCCGGGAAAAGGAATTTCTCTTTGTATTTCGCATTTTCATTAAATAAACAAAATACAAAGGAAATGTTCTCGCGATGAAGGCGGACCTAATAGGAGTATAGGGCAGGTTTAATGATATTTGAAGTCTGATAAACAACAGTTTGGCAAATTTTCCCGTGTTTTAGTGTATTTCTCTGTACAAACAGAGAATGACTATTTTGAGGATTTCGTCTTCGCTGATGGTCCCTTCCATTGCAGAATAGGTGGCCACCTTCCCTGAAGACGTTAACAAATGATTGTTTAACACTTAGAGGGGATTTGAGGGGACAGAGGCTGGGAGCCTGAGATCCTGAGAAGAGGAAATGAAGAGATAGCGCCGATTGGCTTAAAAGCCACAAAATGACAGAGACAAAGGCAATTCTGAGACAGAGAAGAAGAAAAAGGTAGAAAGCGAGAGGGATAGTCTGTGTACTCAGAGAGACTTGAGGGATTCAAGTTGACCTTGCTGTTTTTTATCTATTGTGTTGAGACTCAAATTAAGCTCACTATTGTAAAAACTCTGATCTTAAAGACATAATAGAGAGGTCATCACTGAAGGCTAGACTAGGAGACGTAGCCCAAGAGTTTTGGGTGAACTCCTTGATTATCTTGCTGTGTTATATGTGTGTGTCTATTATGTTTCTCTAGCTGCTCATTGTCTATATGATTCACAATCTTATCGATCCGTTGCACTAAATGATATAGGAAAATCTCGCACATGAGTCTGTAATACCTTAATACTAATCTAAGAACACATTTTTAGATCAAGTGGTATCAGAGCTTTTGGTTTTTGGTTTGTTAAGGTTAGACAAGCTTGTGGTGGAATTTTTTTATGCTAACTAGGTCAAAGCTCAAACTGGGATAAGGAGAACCTGTTGAGGCCAATCCAGAGATTGGAAGAGTCTTTCCTCAGAGAAGTATGGCAAAAGAAGCTCCACTGGTATCAGAAACTCAGTTCATGAACAATTTTATGGCCATGCGAGCCATGGTGGAGGAAATGTATCAGGAACTCAAGAAGGGTTGAGGTGAAAGTATTTTGACACCTAAACTGGACAAAGAGGTAGAGGAAACTTTTCTATTTTCCCATCTAGAAGGTAAAGGAAAAGAAGAGAGGCCTTCTCCACCATCTACTCCACCATCACCTTCATCATCCTCATCATCTTCTTCACATAAAACTAGCCCTGATAAGAAAAAGAAGAAGACTTCTTTGATTAAATTAGATGTAAAGTTTGACTTGCCAATTTATGATGGAGAATTAAATGCAGAAAAGCTAGTTAACTAGATTAGATAGTTTGATGTATATTTCAGAGTGCAGAACATTGATCCAGAAAGGAGAAAGATTCAGCTGGCTAGCCTTCACCTTGGATGAACTGCCTTAGTCTGGTGGGAAGGCAAGATACAAACTGATTTGAAGAAGCATGGTAAAATTCTTTCTACCTGGAATGAATTTGTTTCTGCCATTAAAAAACAATTCTATCCTCTAGCTTATATGCAGAAAGCAATGATGAGTTGGAAAACTCTTCGCCAATTAAAGGGCCAAAGCGTACAAAGTTATACCCAGGAATTTAGGAAAAGAGCTTTAACTCTAGGCATTTCTCTAGACTCACGTGAAACTTTGGTGAAGTATATAGGTGGTCTGCATAGCTATTTGAGGCACACCATTCTCATGTTTAACCCCACTGGCCTAGATGATGTATTAGTTCAGGCTACACATCTGGAGGCTAGAGGCAAGAATGTGAACCCAAAGATTGGGGGATCATCAAAACCCTCTGCAAGCAAGAACAAGGAAAAGAGGAAGCTGAAATGGAAGGAGAGGAAGACAAACGTTGTACAGAACGAAAAACCTTCATTCACTCACAGCAAGAAGGATGGGCACGATGATGCACACTGCTAGTCATTGCATCCGGAGTTGAAACCCAAGAAGTTTGGGGTAGGAAGAAGAAGACTGCTGCTGTTGTTTAGAAAGACTTGGGGTCAGAATTAGGTGATGAAACAATAGTCACAACCACAGGTATAAAAGGTAAAAATTCTGAAGCATCTACAAGTAATTCTTCGCAATCTATTGATAGTGAAGAAAATGAGAGGAAAAGACATGAGCTTTTTCATATTAGAGTTATTTCCAAGAACCAAAAGATTGATACTTTATTTGATTGTGGATCACAAGTAAACTTGATTTCTGAAACAATTGTAAAGAAGTTGGGATTACTAACAACACCTCACAAGAATCCATATCCACTAGGTTGGGTATGTGATAAAGCAAAGCTACAAGTGACATGACAATGCAAACTTAGGTTTTCTATTGGGTCTGTTAGCTCTGCTACATTTTTCAGCATTTGGAGGACCAAATACTAGCTTGGCTGTGTGTTTATGCAAAAAGGGAGCTCGCAGCAGTCTGTTTCCTTCTTCTCCTTCATTTCCCTTATACTCCCATAGCCCCGCTATCTCTGTTTTCTTCCTAAAACCTCTCCATTCCCCGAATAAACCCTCTGAAATCTGACAAAGCCCCTTTTTAGCCCCAGTCCTAAGCGTGAAGTTAAAACCTTCCATAAGACCCGACCATATAACTTGGCGCTTTCATATCACAATTGCAGCTTTTGGGAGGTCTTGTATAAGTCATGTCTATAACATTGTCGATCATCGATTACCGATTGCCCCTATCAGATGCGATATGATTATAAATGGTTGTTAATGACTCTGTCAGGTCCATAGCTCCATCACAATCGGCAAATCGCATCCATGTGCGTAAAGGCCCAAACCCCTTGACTTTCGTCGATGCGATATTCCTAAAAAACAGTTAATTCCTTATCAGGTCCAGGCTTTAATCGCAATCGCACGTCGCACTATGTAAAGGCCCAAAAAAGTCATCAAAGGAAAAGGCCGATCCGATGACCCCGTTGCACCTGATAAAGTGACTTGCCTGATCACTCCTCCGCCGTCCGATCAGTTTCACCAAGATCCAACAGCCCACACCCCGCAAACCATTCTCCACTGTCTGATCATCCACCAAGCAATCTGACGACATCCACTTCCCCGGCTGTCATAACTTAACCATGTGTTAACTCGTGACAAAGCGGTTTCCTCCCTGTCCCATCCGCCATGCGTCATGCGATAAGTGTGATCGCGAGCCCGTGTACAAATACCGCCTGACCCTGAAAGCGGTGCGATAGATATTGATTACCACCCATTTCACCTTCCCCGCTTGTTATTACCCATGCTACTCTTTCGCTCGATAGCCATTGGATCTGTCTGCCTCAGATCCAATGGCTCACGTTCGTCTATTCCCGTTTCCACCCGATTCCTCCCGCCAAGAGATCTCTTCCGTCCATTCACTTAATCCAATGGCTGATATTTGTTCCCATCTTGCCCATCCGTCCACCATGTAGTCTTCATGTCCATAGCCTATCTTGTGCACCCGAAGGAAGAAGGAGGCAAGTATCTAGTACTCGGAGCATTTGCTCCTCAACAACCATTTTCAAGAGACATAACGGCCGAGAAGGAAAGGACATACCTCGAGCAGTTGAATTCATTTATAAGTTATGGAACTTCTTTCGTATTACACTCTATCGGCTCGCGAAGGACAACAGAGCATCCGAGAAGGTCAAATTCATTTGCAGACACAGTCAGATTGCAGCAGAGACCCATATTAGACAGTTAAAGTAGTTGGTGGTCCATTATGACCCCTCCACGCATAGAATAGCAGAGCATTTTTGTAAAGAAACTCTATATACCCAGAAAATAGATGTAATGAGGGTTGATGGTTATTATTTGATGTAAGGTTCAACTTCTGGAGACTGTAACTACTTTGATACTTGCAGCGTCTGGTCTTCATTTTCAGCTAATACAAGCTTCTTTTGCTGCTAATTGCTCACTTTCCACTTCTGTTCTGTTCTAGGTTGTGCCTGTTATGCATTTGTTCATGTGCTCTTGATATTTAGCATTAGAGGGGCTGTCATCCCACCTCTGTTTTCAAATATTGTATGTATCAATGAATGTGTTATGTAGGTTTCTGTTTATTTAGTGCCAAAGAGCTGTCATCCTGTCTGTGCATTAGGAAAAAGATTTGCAGACCTTTTTACTAGTTGCAGCCAGCCATCACATGGTCTTGTGCATCTGTTGGTGTGGTCATAATTCTCCATGTTCTCCTAATCCGCAAACTATGAGTAATTGGTGGTCAAAAGGCTTGTAGTCTGGGGGTGTTCACCCATGTCTAGAGTTAAGCATAGTAGAAGTGGTTATCTATCTTGGACAAGCATCATCCCTTCCATTCATCCATTTCCAACATTTTGTTGAGTTTTGTAATGTTCCTGAGCATCTTTGAGATACAACCTAGGAGAGTTTCTTGGGGTGATAACATTAATTGGCGCCGTTTTTGGGGAGAGGAGGTTGAAGCTCAACTTCCCTGGGAGACGACACAGTTCCAGCTTTGATGGTAGACAAAGTTTGGACACAGTTTTGGTTGTAATCATCTATCTGGCGACTCCACTGGAGGAAGACCAACCTTTGGCGACTCCACATTATAGTCCTGGCTCAGTTTGTGAGACATACTCGAAGAAATCCTCAGAAATCACCAGTTGTTCCAGTGCCTGACCCTGAGAAGATTGTTAACCCAAAGAAAACATCACAGAAAGGAGCATCAGGATCAGGTAAGCCCAAGAAATCTTATTTGTCTATGCATGAGAAATTTTTAGTTGAAGATACACAGTTTGAGGATCTAGAACCTAGTACTGATAGTGAAGAATCAGTTTTAGAGGTTCATAAAGCTCCTTGTCCATTTAGTTCCCCTTTGGATCTCAGTCCAAAGAAAGTATCCCATACAGTCCATAACATTCCTTTGTCTCTGTCATCCATTTCATTGTTCCATACTGCTCAATCTACCAGTATCCTTTCACCTACCCCAGTCATGGCAGGCCAGCAAGCACCCACAAAGATAGAAAGAATTGTTGCTGCTAGATATGGACCTTTGGTCTTGCCTATTCCTTTGAATCCCATGCCTACGGGAGAATATTAGAAATATATGCCTGGGTTTACTAGTACAAAGGGAGTAACAGCTGAAGAACACCTTGAGTCTTTCTATAGTTATGCCGATAACTTAGATATAAGTGAAAATGATGTGTGGATGAGAGTTTTTGTACAGAGCCTTGACGGAGAGGCTAGGAAGTGGTTCAGATAATTACCCCTGGATCTATTGCTGATATTGAAGCCTTATATGAAGCATTTTTGAGGCACTGGGGAGATAAAAAAGATTTGTTGTATTACCATACTAAGTTTGGCAATCTGAAGAGGGAAAATGGGGAATCATTGCCTGATTTTAATAAAAGATTCAATCGTATGTATAGTAAGATACCAGTTGAAGTAAAGCCTACCCCCACCTCTGCCAAAATTGCCTATACTAGTGCCTTTGACTCTGATTTCTGTTTGCTGTTGAGAGAAAGAAGATGTGCTACCTTAACTGAAATGCAAGATGTAGCACTAGAAGTAGAATCTAATGTTATAGTAGCAGAAAAACTCAGAAGTCATGCTAATAGAAGGAGGCAGAGAGGTGAGGCTTCTTCTTCCTCTGCCTCATCTTCCGATCCCAAATTTGATAAAATGACTAGAATGATAGAGTCATTGGCTGCTAAAATATCTAAGCTGGAGGTTGAGCAGAACTCTGGGAAGACAAGGTTCCCAAACACATTTGCTCCAAGAAACCCAAATCCATTCAAGAGAGAAAATGAGCAAATGCAAATCATTCAGAAGGGTAAAGAAACTAACGAGGATCAAAGAGTTAAAGCTCCTTTCCAAAATGTAGTCATGGAGGAGGAACAAATTGAAGATGAGGATGAAATTCATTGTATGGAAGATAAAGGCAGTGCTCCATTTTTTACCTTCGCTGCGTATGAGGAATCTTTGCTGCAGGAACAAGATAGTCAAAGGTGGGACAAAGAGGCTGTTCTACAAACCGAGGAGCAACAAAGATATAATATGAGGTCAAATGCAAATAATTCCAAGGATAATCCTGCCCAAAAAGCTGTTGTCCAAACAGAGTCACAGAATAGCAGACAGAGAAGACCAGCAGCTAATCCAGTCATCCCCAAAGCACCAGTTCAAGAGGTAAGAGGTTTTGATAAGTTATCTTCCCCTTTCAGCTTTGAATCAGAAGGCCAAAAGTTAAAAATATCTATGCCTCTGATAGAACTTGTAAAGAGTGAAGTGTTTAGAAAGCCTATCCTTGAAGCTCTTGCGCTGAGATCCACACGAACCTCCACTGACTCTGTCAATTTGCAAGATGATAGGCTTGCAGTTGTGCTTAGCCCAATGACCAAACCTGTGTATGATAATTCTCCATCATTTATGTCTCCTTGACCATTCATGACAAAATCCTCCACAACTGCCTGCTAGATACAGGGACCAGCCACAATCTAATGCCAAAAGATGTCATGGAAGAGTTAGGCCTTGACATCACCAGACCCTATCATGATTTATTCTCATTTGATTCAAGGAAAGTAAAGTGTCTAGGATTGATCAAAGACTTAGCCATTACCCTAACTCAGCTGCCCATGAAGATTATGATGATGGATATTGTGGTAGCAGATGTCCCTCCTAAGTTTGGCATGCTATTATCCAGAGGGTGCATTAAGAGATTAGGTGGGACATTACAGAATGATTTATCTTATGCCACTTTCCCAGTTTTTGGAGGAGAAATCAGGAGATTTTACAGAGAAGCATAGCTAGCATATATCATCAGTGATAAGAAGAATCCTTCTAATCATCCTATTTATGTCGTGGACACCGATTTTGGAGCATTTATCCTCCAAATGGAAGAATCCCAGAAGGCCTCAATGTTGATCAAGAAACCAACAGTTCAGGCCGAGAAAGAGCAAGGAAGTCAGGTTTGGGAGATGTTCTTTGATGGAGCATGTTCCAGGGACACTGCAGGAGCAGGGGTGGTGCTGATATCTCCAGAAGAAGAATGCACACATCTGTCTTTTAAGCTGGCTTTTCAAGTCACTAATAACATAGCAGAATATGAGGCTCTGATATTGGGCCTTAATGCAGCTAAAGACAAAGGAATTAGAAGCATAAAGGTGTTTGGAGATGCGGATTTGATCATTCAACAAGTAAACAAAACATTTCAAGCAAAGCACCCAAGGCTAAAAGCATACAGAGATGAGGTATGGAGACCCAAAGATTCTTTTGATAATTTCTGCATTTCATATATCCCTAGAGCCAAAAATAAGCTTGCTGATTCCCTTGTTGTATCTGCTAGTTCATCCCTCCTATGCCTCCCAGACTAGTTTATGAAGTCCAAATGAAATATAGACCATCCTTGCTTGATAATTTCTAGCATTGGAAAGTTTTTGAAGATGATGATGAAGTGAATAGGTTCTTGCAAGTCATTGATGAATTCTCTGAAATGAAAATTGACCAAGAAAATCAAGCTGTAGAAGAAGCCCCCCAAGTTCAGCTTAGAAATAAAATTGGCAAAGATAGCATTGTCCATCTTCTCAGCAATCATATTCCTAAGGGTTTAATTCCTCTAGAAAGACTGTTTGACCAGAATGATGTGCCTTACAAGTCTGCCGAAAAAGAATATCAATCTGCAGTCTGTAAGCGTAATATAGGGAGTCTAGGTCAACCAAGATACATAAATCTGCCTTCCCATCTATCTGCTGACCAAAGTTCTGAATACTGCAATCTAATGAAGCAATTTGCTGATGTCTTTGCCCGGGAATATAGCGACCTAAAAACATATGACAAGAAGATAATCCAGCATAAAATCCCTTTAGAGAAAGATACCATACCTTTCAAGCAGAAGCTGAGACCAATAAATCCTTAGCTCCTTCCTATGATTGAAAAGGAAATCAAAAAACTGTTGGCTGCCAAAATTATTGTCCCTCTCAGATATTCAAAATGGGTAGCCAATTTGGTTGTGGTGAGGAAGAAAAGTGGAGAAATTAGACTCTGTGTTGATTTCAGAAACTCAAACAAATGCTCTAAGAAAGACAACTATCCTCTACCCAAGATGGAGCATTTGCTGTAGAAGGTCTCAAGAGCCAAAGTGATGTCTTTCCTAGATGGATTTTTAGGCTTTAATCAGGTTTTTGTGCATCCAGATGATCGAGAAAAGACTGCATTCACCACTCCTTGGGGCACTTTTATGTACTCCAAGATGCCTTTTGGGTTGATGAATGCTGGAGCCACCTTTTAGAGAGCTATGGATATAGCATTTGTGGGAGAGAAGGATAAATTTGTCCTTATCTACCTTGATGATATAACAGTATACTCCAGCAGCCATCAAGACCATTTGCAGCATTTGAGGAAATTGTTCCTGAAGTGCAGAAGGTTTTGGATTTCAATCAATCCTAAAAAGTCACAGTTTGCTTTAGAAGAAGGCAAGTTGTTAGGACATGTTGCTTCTGCTGCAGGTGTCCGAGTTGACCCAGAAAGAGTAAAAGCCATACAAACCCTGTTTGTCCCGAGATCAAAGAAGGACATCCAGTCCTTTCTGGGCAAGATTAATTTTGTGAGGAGGTTTATCCCAAATTTTGCAGAACATGTGAAGCATATTACCTCCATGTTGAAGAAGGGGTCAGAAATCAAATGGACTAATGCAGCAAGAAAATCCTTTGAGTCCATTAAACAAGCTATTATGGAGGCTCCCACTTTAATCAGTCCAAATTATAGCAAGGAGTTCCATATATTGTCTTTTGGCTAAAATGACACCCTTGCAGCAGTTTTATTGCAAGCAGATGAAGAAGGCTCAGAGCATTCGGTGGCATTTTTCAGCAAAAACTTAAGGGATGTTGAGCTGAGGTATGATATCATTGAAAAATAAGCATATGCTCTTATCAAGTCTTTGAAAGCTTTCAGAGTTTATATTCTACATTCCAAGATGATTGCATATGTACCCTCTGCTGCAATAAAAGACGTCTTAACACAACCTAATGTTGACGGAAGAAGGGCTAAATGGGTTGCAAAGTTGATTGAATTTAATATAGAACTGAAGCCCACCAAGCTGGTCAGAGGTCAGGGTCTTGCCAGATTGTTAGCTGAAGAAAATTGCAGAACATTAGACATAAATCTCATAAGCATAGATGCAGAAAATGGTCAAACAGAAGAAAAGGAAGCAACTGAACCAGAGAGAAACCAGTCGGTAGCAAAAAATCTAGCTTCTTGTGATTGGTACTCTACAATAGCTAATTTCTTGCTGAAGCTAGAAATCCCTCCAGGCTCAAGCACAAGTCAATCCAGAACTATTAAGCTTAGGGCAGCTAAATATTGTATCAATGAAAATCTGCTCTATTAGAGGGATCCATCTCGGGTGCTTTTAAGGTGTCTGGACAAAGAACATTCAATGGAAGTTATGTAGCAGTTTCATTCCAGCATGTGTGGATGACACCATTATTGGAAAACCACTGCCCACAAGATCCTTAGAGCTGGGTACTATTGGCCCACCTTATTTTCTAATGTCTTTTCATTTGTTAAATCTTGTGACAGGTGCCAAAGATTTGAAGGGAAACAGCAGTTGAAGTCCTTGCCCTTAAAACCAATACATGCAAAAGGACCTTTTCAGCAGTGGGGTTTGGATTTCATTCGAGAAATCAATCCACATTCTAGTGGCCAGCACATATGGATATTAGTAGCCACTGATTATTTCACAAAGTGGATTGAAGCAATCCTGACCAGAAAGGCTGATCATAATGTGGTCATGAAGTTTTTGACAGAGAATATCTTTACCAGATTTGGGTGTCCACATAAATTAGTCATAGACAATGCAGCAGCCTTTAGGGAAAAATAATTGGTGGATATGTGTGATTCAATGGGCATTAAACTGGTTCATTCCACCTCATATTACCCTCAAGGCAATGGTCTAGTAGAATATTCCAACAAAATCTGGATAAGGATAATTAAAAATCTGTTGGAGGACAACAAAAAGAATGGGGATTCTAAGCTCAAGTATGCACTATGGGCTGACAGAGTGACCATTAAGAAATCCACAGGAAATTCTCCATTCAAGCTAGTATATGGCACTGAGGTTGTGTTCCCAATTCAGTTAACTCTTCATGTGGCAAAGTTCTTGCAAGAAGAACAAAATGATGAAGAAGACATGGCAAAAAGGATCACTGATTTAGCAGAGGTACACCAAATCAGAGAACATCTAGTTGAAAAGTCTGCAGCACATCAGAAAAAGATCAAGGAAGCTTTTGACAAATGGACAAAATAAGATAACTTTCAAGTTGGAAATTTGGTTCTGAAGTGGGATGCATTGAAAGAAAAGAAAGGCAACCATGGGAAGTTTGATGCTTTCTGTTTAGGGCCTTTTATCATTTCTCAGATTCAAGGGAACAACACCTTCATACTGAAAACTATGGGAGGAGAAGCAGTTTTTGATGGCCCAGTTAATGGGCATTTTCTGAAAATTTATGTGATTTAAGGTCTTTTGGCCTTAAAGTTGTAAATATTTGATTTTATCAGTTTAGTATAAGCGAAGTAGACTCCATGCCCAATGGAACACTAGGAAATTTTGCTAATTTGTTTTTCACAGGAAAGGCATTGATCTGCAAGTTCTTGAGACTTCACTGGGAGGATCTCATCCCCAGAAGGAGCCAGTGTTAGCTCTGCTACATTCTTCAGCATTTGGAGGACCAAATACTAGCTTGGCTGTGTGCTTATGCAAAAAGGGAGCTCACAGCAGTATGTTTCCTTCTTCTCCTTCATTTCCCTTATACTCCCATAGCCTCGCTATCTCTGTTTTCTTCCTAAAACATCTCCATTCCCCGAATAAACCCTCTGAAATCTCACAAAGCCCCTTTTTAGCCCCAGTCCTAAGCGAGAAGTTCAAACCTTCCATAAGACCCGACCATATAACTTGGCACTTTCATATCGTAATCGCAGCTTTCAGGAGGTCTTGTATAAGTCATGTCTATAACATTGTCGATCGCCGATTACCGATTGCCCCTATCGAATGTGATATGATTATAAATGGTTGTTAATGACTCCGTCGGGTCCATAGCTCCATCACAATCGGAAAATCGCATCCATGTGCGTAAAGGCCCAAACCCCTTGACTTTCGCCGATGCGATATTCCTAAAAAATAGTTAATTCCTTATCGGGTCCAGGCTTTAATCGCAATCGCACGTCGCACTATGTAAAGGCCCAAAAAAGTTATCAAAGGAAAAGTCCGATCCGATGACCCCGTCGTGCTTGATAAAGTGACTCACCTGATCACTCCTCCGCTGTCCGATCAGTTCCACCAATATCCAACGGCTCACACCCTGCAAACCAATCTCTGTCGTCCGATCATCCACCAAGCAATCTGACGACATCCTCTTCCCCCGCTGCCATAACTTAACCACGCGTTAACTCGTGATAAAGCGGTTTCCTCCCTATCCCATTCGCCACGCATCATGCGATAAGTGTGATCGTGAGCCCGTGTACGAATACCGCCCGACCCCGAAAGCGGTGCGATAGATACCGCTTACCGCCCATTTCACCATCCCCTCTCATTATCGCCCGTGCTACTCTTCTGCCCGATAGCCGTTGGATCTGTTCGCCCGAGATCCAACGGCTCACATTCGTCTATTCCCGTTTCTGCTCGATTCCTCCCGCCAAGAGATCTCTACCGTCCATTCACTTAATCCAACGGCTGATATTTGTTCTCATCTTGCCCATCCGTCCACCATGCAGTCTTCACGTCCATAGATTGTCCTGTGCACCCGAAGGAAGAAGGAGGCCAGTATCTAGTACCCGGCGCTTTTGCTCCTCAACGACCGCTTTCAAGAGACAGAATGGCCAGGAAGGAAAGGACATACCTCGAGCAATTGAATTCATTTATCAGTTATGGAACTTCTTCCATATTACACTCTACTGGCTCGAGAAGGACAACAGAGCATCCGAGAAGGTCAAATTCATTTGAAAACACAGTCAGATTGTAGCAGAGACCCATATTAGACAATTAAAGCAGTTGGTGGTCCATTATGACCCCTCTGCACATAGAATAGCAGAGCATTTTTGTAAAGAAACTCTATATATACTCAAAAAACAGATGTAATGAGGGTTGATGGTTGTTGTTTGATGTAAGGTTCAACTTCTGGAGATTGTAACTACTTTGATACTTGCAGCGTCTGGTCTTCATTTTCAGCTAATACAAGCTTCTTTTGCTGCTAATTGCTCACTTTCCACTTCTATTCTATTCTAGGCTGTGTCTGTTATGCATTTTTTCATGTGCTCTTGATATTTAGCATTAGAGGGGCTGTCATCCCACCTCTGTGTTCAAATCTTGTATGTATCATTGAATGTGTTATGTAGGTTTCTGTTTATTTAGTGATAGAGAGCTGTCATCATGTCTGTGCATGAGGAAATAGATTTGAAGACCTTTTTACTGGTTGCAGCTGGACATCACATGGTCTTTTGCATCTGCTGGTGTGGTCAGTATTCTCCATGTTCTCCTAATCCTCAAACTGTGAGTAATTGGTGGTCTAAAGCCTTGTAGTCTGGGGGTGTTCATCCATGTCTAGAGTTAAGCATAGTAGAAGTGGTTATCTGGCTTGGACAAGAATCATCCCTTCCATTCATCCATTTCCAACATCTTGTTGAGTTTTGTAATGTTCCCGAGCATCTCCGAGATACAACCTAGGAGAGTTTCTTGGGGTGATAACAGGGTCAACATTTGTAGATGAGGTTGAGTTAGATATAGTTCCCTTGGATATATGTGTTATTGTTTTAGGAAGTCCTTACTTGTATGATAGAAAAGCCATTTTCTATGGAGCTGAAAATAAGTATCAACTCACTAAATATGGAATAGAATATATTGTGAGAGCTCATAAACTCAAAAATAACTATTATGTCATAAACTCAAGGCAGATGAAGAGAATGTAAATTCATGCAAGCAATTTTTAATAATGGTTGTAAAGGAAAAGAACCCTGATAAAACCAATATATTTGAAGGCTGTGATGCTATATAGAAAGTTGATTTAGATACAGTTGTTTCAGAATATGATATCCTATTTCAAGAACCTAAAGGTCTACCACCCAAAAGGGAAATAGTACATGATATTCATTTGCAGCAAGATGCTCCATTACTTAACATCAAAATGTACAGGTTATCTTCTTTAGAGAATGCAGAGATCAAGAAGCAGGTACAGGAGCTGCTCGATAAATGGTTCATAAGACCAAGCACATCACCATGTGGATCTCCAAGCGTGTTGGTGAGAAAGAAATATGGTTCGTGGAGGATGCACATTGATTATAGAGCACTGAATAAAATAACGATCAAGAATCGTTATCCTTTTCCTTGCATTGATGATCTATTAGATTAGATGAAAGAAGCAGTTTACTTTTCCAAGTTGGACTTGTGTAGTGGCTATCATCAGGTCAGAGTAGTAGAACAAGATGCATGGAAGACTGCTTTCAAAACAAAGCAAGGGCTGTATGAATGGTTGGTTATGCCTTTTGGCTTAACTAATGCTCCTGCCACTTTCATGAGAGTTATGAATGATGTACTCAGACCTTTTATTGATGATTTTGTAATTGTATATTTAGATGACATTCTTGTTTTCAGTAAAACATGGGAAGAACATTTGAAGCATGTAAAGTAGACTTTAGATGTTTTGAAAAGAGAAAATATCTATGTGAAGTTATCAAAATGTGAATTTGGAAAAACATATTTAAATTATTTGGGTCATATTGTAGGGGGTGGTGAATTGAAGATAGATCCCTCTAAGGTTGAAGTCATTGTGAACTGGCCTAAACCCAAATCTGCTACAGAAGTTAGGAGTTTCCTAGGAGCAACACAATATTGGAGAAAATTTATTGCTAACTTTTCCTTGATTGCAGCTCCCTTACATGCTTTAACAGGATTGAACAAGGTGTTTCAGTCGGGAGGCAAACAACAGAAAGCCTTCGAAACCTTAAAAGAAAAAATTAGTACAACACTAGTACTAGCACTTCCAGATCTTCAACGACCACTTGAGATTGAAACAGATGCCAATAACTATGCCATGGGAGCAGTGTTGATGCAACACAATAAAACCATATGCTATAATTTTGAGACATTTAATTTTGCAGTAGTTAATTATCCCACGTATGATAAAGAATTTTATGCATTAATACAGAGTGTGAAAAAGTGGAAACGTTACCTAATGGGCAAAGAAACAATCATCCATACATATCATCAACCACTTCAATATTTGCACTCACAAACTAAATTGCAGCAATCAAGACATTATAGGTGGATGGGTTTTCTACAACAATTTCATCTTGTCATCAGATATAAGAAGGGCATACACAATAAGGTTGCAGATATGTTATCCAGACCAATCATAAATGCATCTACTATACTTAAGCATAACTCAGTAATGCATGAAAGCTACATTGAACAATAATCTCAAGATGTATATTTTAAAGATGTATATGCAACTTTAAGTCATGGCAAACAAGTAGAAGAATTGGATTATTATGTTAAGGACCAACTCTTGTATCATTTGGGAAAGTTATGCATTCCATAAACTGAAAGAGTTAACATAATCCAAGAAGCACACACTTCTCTTATATCAGGTAATTTTGGTGTAAGTAAAACAATTTCACAACTGCAAAGGTTCTGCTATTAGCCAAAAATGCATGAAACAGTTTCTAGATATATAAAAGGGTGTACCATGTGTGCTAAAAGCAAGCCTAGCAATAGAAAATTAGGCTTGTACACTCCACTACCAGTTCCTTCTCATCCTTGGGAAAGTGTTTCCATGGACTTTGTTGGGGGATTGCCAAAATCTAGAAGGGGTCATCATTATTTATATGTTATTGTGGATAGGTTTAGCAAAATGTGTATTTTGATACCTTGTAACAAGCGGATTACAGCTGAACAAACAACGAAGTTGTTCTTTCAGCATGTATGAGTTCATTTTGGGTTACCCACTTCCATTGTATCTGATCGAGATTCCCGATTTGTTGGGAAGTTTTGGTTAAATCTGTGGGAATTGATGGACACTAGATTAAATAAGAGCACAACATTTCATCCAGAAACAGATGGCCAAACAGAGGTGGTCAATAGGACAATGATTTAGTTGCTTAGGGGTTATTGCAGCAAGCATCCCAAGCTTTGGGATGAACATTTGTGTTATGTGCAACATGCTTACATCCATGCCAAGCACTCTTCTACACAGAGATCTCCTTTTGAGACTTGTTTTGGTTTTACACCAAAATATCCCTTGGATTTTGTCTTTGGAAAAGACATAGCAGTTGATGGACACAGTGATATAGACAAAGAAACCAAGTTCATTGAACAGATCTAAGAAATTCACCAGGTAGTGTAGGAACAGCTGGAAAGAAGCCAGGCCAAGTACAAGGCTAGGCATGACAAGCATCGAATTGAGCATAGCTTCCAAGTTGGTGATCAAGTCTGGCTGTACATCAGCAAAGACAGAGTGCAAGGTGAAGGTAAGAAGTTGAAGCCAATAAGGTATGGGCCTTTCAAGATAATTGAGAAAATTGGTGAAAATGCTTTTCACCTTGATTTTCCAGCTTACATGCACATCTGTTTAGTAGTTAATGCATAAAACTTGAGACAGTTTGAACCTTCATTGATTGAAGATCCCGAAGAGCAAAGTCAGTTGCCTTCTATTGATGATTTTTTGCCTGACTATCTCAATGAGTTGTAGGAAGATACAATTCTGGACAGGAAGGTGAGAACTACGTGCATAGGGGATGTAGAGTACCTCAGAATTGGACTCAAGAGTTCAAAACCAAGCAGTGCACGATGGATATAAATTGGACAAGTGAGGAAGTTGTATCCTCACTTGATCGATGCTTAGAAGCCAACTTTTGGTGGTCCAAAAGCTTTTTAGTGGAAAGGCGTGATCCAAAATGGATCCTAAAATCCCTCTAAGGCTTCTAAGATTAAAAAACTATCACAAAGGATGAACTTTAAGAAATGGCGGATTACACTATCGGGCCTGAAAAACATGAAGAAATAGTGAAAAAATAGAGCTATCAGAGGCTTGAACAACGATGCATAGGAGCCGTCAGATCTAGCCGATCAACGGTCCAGATTCGATCACCATATCACAATCGAAGATAGCAAGTGGATGCTATTGGAGGCTACAATATGGAAGTTGCAATTGCGATTAAGATGAGTCAACGAAGACTGTCGATCAAGCGTGCAGATCAACGACCCAGGTTATATCACAATATCACATCGACAACATACAAAGGAGCACTTACTAACAGCCTGGGGACTATGCGTATGCGATTGCAATCAATCGCATCGCAATATCACGTCTGAGCATTGCAAAGGAGTGGGGCCGATACAAATGCGACTTGCGATAGCTGGACCTGATAGGGTTATGGGTGATATTTAATATATTTTGAGATCCGGAAAAAGGAATTTTTCTTTATATTTCACATTTTCGTTAAATAAACAAAATACAAAGGAAACGTGCCCGATGCGATGAAGGCAGACCCGATAGGAGAATAGTGAGGGTTTAATGATATTTGAAGTCCGATAAACGATAGTTTGGCAAATTTTCCCGTGTTTTAGTGTATTTCTCTATACAAATAGAGAACGAATATTTTGAGGATTTCGACTGTGCCGATGGTCCCTTCCGTTGCAGAACAAGTGGAAACCTTCCCTGAAGATGTTAACAAATGATTTTTTAATGCTCAGAGGGGATTTGAGGTGATATAGGCCGGGAGCCTGAGAGCCTGAGAAGAGGAAATGGACAGACAACACCAACTGGCTTAAGAGCCACAGAATGACAAAGACAAAGGCAATGCTAAGACAGAGAAGAAGACAAAGGCAGAAAGTGAGAGGGAGTGTTTGTGTACTCAGAGGGACTTGAGGGATTCAAGTTGATCTTGTTGTTTTGTATCTGTTGTGTTGAGACTCAAATTGAGCTCACTATTGTAAAAACTCTGATCTTAAAGACATAAAAGAGAGGTCACCACTGAAGGCTGGACCAGGAGACATAGCCCAGGAGTTTTGGGTGAACTCCTTGATTATCTTGCTGTGTTATATGTGTGTTTCTATTATGTTTCTCTAACTGCTCATTGTCTATATGATTCACAATCTTATCGATCCGTTGCACTAAATGATATAGGCAAATCTCGCACATGATTCTGTAATACCTTAATACTAATCTAAGAACACATTTTTATATCAAAGTTGCTACAAGAAAGGCTTCCTAATGGCAAAAGGGTAATAGAGAAAACTCATGATGAGAATAAAATAAATGTTAGTCATGATTTCATAGACTCTAATGATGGATTGAAGACCCACTATGTTCCAAAGATCGATATGAGGAAGTTTGATGGCAAGGATCCCGTAACATGGATACTACAGATGGAGCAATATTTCGATCTCCATAATGTGCAAAACACACAAAAGGTACGTATTGCAACTTTATATTTGGAACCAAATCAGTTTGTATGGTATCGATGCCTTTTCTCTCGTAAAAAAATTGTCACTTTGGAAATTTTTACGGAAGAAATGATAACACAATATGAGGATACAAAAAGAAACACTTTTTTTAGCCAATTGATACATCTCAAACAAAAGGTTTCAATGATAGAGCACATTTAGGACTTCCAAAAATTGAATATAAGGGTAAAATATATTCTATAGGAGCATAGGATTGATGTGTTCATGGGGAATTTAAAGGATAACATCCAACATGAGGTTCGCCTTTGGGAACTTGATTCATTGGAGAAGGAATTCAGATTGGCAAGAAAAATGGAAAGCAAAAATATGGCAATAAGGAAGCCTACCACTTACAACTATAAATATGGAAGTGTTGTTTCCCCTAGCCTTAAACAACCTACAAGGTTGACACCACAACAATTGGAATAAGAAAGAGAAAAAGGGCTTTGTTACAGTTGTGATATCAAATACACTAAATGTCGTAAGTGTACTGAGAATAAATTATTTTACATAGATTGTGAAGAGGAAGAAAAGGAACAAGAAACGTCAAAAGAAGAGGATATACACCAGGAACAAACCCTAGAGAAAGAAGAAATGAATCCAACCATATCTTGTAATGCATTGGCCGAAATTGTTAGGATATTCCGACACATAGGAAATAGTTAAGTACAACTTGGTCTAGTATAGAGTTAGGTATAGAGTTAGGTAAAGTGTGTTTCTTTACCGTTGTACATTTTGTAACTTACAATCCGATGGTCACGATATGTAGTGATCCGACGGTTCATTCTTTCCTCGGTATTACCGACACTTGATCCGTGGCTTGACACCCGATTGGTCCATGAATTCTATTTAAAGCGCATGGAGGGTCATTTGTAGGGTAATCCGTTCATGAGAGAAACATATGTAAAATTTCATTCTTTTATTAATAAATTGCCTGAAGTGGTCGCGTTGGCTCAGGTCGTGGACTGTTTCCCTCTTTGAGGGTTTTAACCACGTCAAAATACTGGTGTATTGATCTGCGATCTGGTTGTGAGCGGTGTCCTTTTGGTGTTCTGTCTGAGGAACTCATCTTGTAAATTCCTACATGGTATCTGAGCTATTTGAGGGTCGCGTCCGTTGGTGATCCAAATCTGAAGCCGGTAGAACTGCATCCGACTGCCGTTTCCTACATCTGCTGTTTCTGACTGCTTTCGGGCCGAGAGGACTGCTCTGTTGTGTTGGGAGCATCTGTTCCAGTGAGGAACCCCTTTCGTTTCACGCGAAAAGGTTTCCAGTAGCCCTAGCTGCGTCATTTTTAAGATCTGGAGGTATACAGTGTTTATTTGCAGTTTACTGTTATTTTCTCTCTGTTTATTTCGGTTTCGGTTTATTTAGCTTTTTTTATTACCGGATCTATACCTTTCATTTCTGCGTATGCTCTTTGCCCTACGACTCTGTGTGATCTGGCAAATCAGAAACAGAAAGGAAGGATTTTTCTCATGCGTATGCTCTTTTCCCTGCGCCTTAGGGTGATCTCGGAAAATCAGAAACATTGAGGAAAATATTTATTTTCCGGCCAAAGCTAATTTTGAGCCGCAAGGTTCATTTTTGAAAATATTTAGTTTTTCGGCTAAAGCTAACTTCGAGCCATAAGGTTCGTTTTCTTTGCATGTCCGTGTTGGGTTTTGTGTTTTTTGTTTTGTAGGGAAAAAGAGCTTTCTCAAAGCAAGCATGCAACCCAAAGCACCCCCCCCCCCCCCTCTCTCTCTCTCTCTCAAATTTTTTGTATAGATCAATTGGTTCAAAGCTATTTTAAGAGAGTAGAGGTCTTGGGTTCAAGTCTCCATTTTTTGGGGGCGGACTTTTTCATTCCCGCACTTCGTTGGCAACTTCAACAACTTTTTTTCAAAAAGTCATAACTTCTTCATCCGGAAGCCGTTTTCAGAGCCGTTTTTTTTAAACCAGCCTAATTTTTTGAGATCTATCCGTTGGAACACTTATTTTCAGCATCTTTAGCTTCAGTTTCCATTGAAATGGAAAGTCAATACCAAGTTACCCTTGACAGCACCAACTACTTCCAATGGTTGGCTTACATTGAGGATTTACTTAGAAGTAAAGGTCTCTACAGAATAGCCTCAGGCCAAGAAAAGAAACCGAAGGATGAAGATAAGGCTGCTAAATGGGAAAATAGGCAAGATCAAGCACGTGGATTGATAGGGATGTCTATTTCTCCAAATCTTAGATTCCATATTGCAGAAATTGATACTCCCGATGAAGCAATGAAACAAATCAATAAAGTTTTTGGGATTAAAAATGAAATTAGAGCCCATCAACTTGAAAATGAGTTGCTTACATTGGACCCTAATAATTTTTCTTGCATTGAAGATTTCTTGCCCAAGTTCAAGACCCTTAGATATCTTTTGGAAGGTGTTAAAGTTAAGAAAGAAGATAGTAACCTTATCTATTCCATTCTTACAAAGTTGGGACCAGCCTACTCTGTGTTTGTTTCCACCTTCCATTCTACAAGAGAAGCCTTCATTTCTCAAGGAACAGACTACAAGCCCCCTTCCTTTGACTCTTTTTGTGATTCTTTAATAAGAGAACAAGAAAAACTCTTACACCTTGGTATTCTTAATCTTGGAAACTCTTCCAAGAAAGCGTTAGCCACCCAGCAGCAACCAAATTCAAAGAATCCTAAGAAGTCATATCCTAAAAAAAATGGTCCTAAACCAAACAAGGGTCCTAAGCAATTTCAGCCCCAAAATGAAAAATCATTTCAACAAAATGATAAGACAAATAAAAACAAAGGGAAGAAGACTGATAGACATTGCAATTTTTGTAATCGAGATGGCCACTTAGAATCAAAATGCTTTAAGAAGATGGAAGCCTTGGAAGCAGCAATGAAGAAGCATAACATCCAGTTGAGGCAATCTTCAACTTCAACTTCATCTTCAGGAATGGCACTTTCTGCATGTGGTTGTCAAGCATCTCGGTCTGGCTATGCATTAAATGTATCTTCTTCTTCTCATTCTCATGAGTGGCTCATTGATTCTGGAGCTTCTTATCACATGGCCAAAAACAAAGCCATGTTTTCTTCTTTAAATGATTGTAACACCAAAAATATATATGTTGGTGATGATAGATCTCTTAGTGTTGTAGGGACTGGAACTGTTCATCTAGACAATGGTCAGTTTAATGATGTATTATGTGTTCCAACCTTATCCTGCAACCTTCTATCTGTATATCAGATAACTCATTCAGGTGAAGGTAAAATCGTTGAATTTTCACCTCATGATGTTGTAATCAAGGACTTAAGAGATCCTAAACAGATTTTGGCTACTGGCATTGTTGATGATTCTACAAGGTTGTATAAGTTTCACAACTTTGGGTCATCAAATCTTCCCTCTGTATTTGTTGCTCATAACGATGAAGTGAGCAAACTTTGGCATGAGCGATTTGGTCACTTAAACTATCGCTCCCTTCAGCATCTATGTAAAGAAAATATGGTGACAGGTCTTCCTATGGTATCTTGCAGAGATGGTGTTTGTTCCAGATGTGTACTCGGAAAACATCATTGGGACAGTTTTGAAAAACGTGCCTCTTGGCACGCCTCAGCCCCTTTACAGCTTGTGCATAGTGATTTATGTGGTCCACTTCCAGTTGTGTCATTCTCTGGCTGCAAGTATTTCTTAACTTTCATTGATGATTTCTCCAGACGCACTTGGGTATACTTCTTAAAACTCAAGAGTGAAGTATTTAACACTTTTTTGGCCTTCAAGGCCTTTGTTGAAAAACAATCTGGACATCAAATTCTTAAGTTAAGATCTGATAATGGCGGAGAATATGTTAAAAAAACATTCATCAACTATTGCACTGAGAATGGAATTCAAATGCAACATACTGTTCCATATACTCCACAACAAAATGGTGTAGCTGAAAGGAAGAATCGCACCTTAAAGGAAATGGCTAATTGTATGCTACAATCTAAAGGACTTGGTCTTAGTTTTTGGGCAGAAGCAATTAACTGTGCAAATTACATAATAAATCGCACTCCTACTAAGGCTTTAAATAATATCACTCCAAAAGAAGCATGGAGCTCAATCAAACCAGATCTAAGTCACTTTCGTGTTTTTGGAAGTGAAGCGTGGGCCCATATTCCAGATGAAAAGCATAAAGCCTTAGAACCTAAGAGTGAAAAATGTACTTTTGTTGGATATTATGAAGATGTCAAAGGCTATAGACTTATTCCATTTAAGTCCAAAAATGTTATCATTAGAAGAGATGTAAAATTTGATGAAAATATATTGGCCTGCGAGCCTAGTCCGGCGGTTGTGCCACCTCTCCCTATCTCTTCTACTTTTGAAAACATTTCTTCTTCAGATGATGAAAGTGAGGATGACAATCCTCCCCCACCATCTCAGGATCTTCCTTCAGCTCCTCAGCTTCCAAAATGGGTTCGTGCTACTCGAGATGCAGCAGGTGATCTTGCCGGTGATCCTACAGATCAGCGACGTACACGTTCTCAGTTCGAGAGAGCCTCTTCTTTACTGGCTCAAGCTCTAGTAAATTATGATCCTGACACCTTTGCAGAAGCTTCAGGCCATCCAGATTGGGAAGCAGTTATGAATGAAGAATATCATTCATTGTTGGCAAATGATACATGGGATCTTGTTCCTCTACCAAAGGGACGAAAACTTGTTAGATGCAAATGGGTTTACAGAACCAAGTATGGACCAGATGGGAAAGCTGATAAACATAAAGCTCGTCTTGTTGCTAAGGGATTTTCACAGGTTGAAGGCATTGACTACACTAAAACCTTCTCCCCTGTTGCCAAAATGAACTCTATCCGCCTTGTTCTTTCCCTTGCTGCCTCTTTCAAATGGGAAGTCCATCAGATGGATGTTAAATCTGCCTTCTTGCATGGGGACTTGCATGAAGAAATCTATATGGAACAACCCATTGGCTTCATACAAATAGACTCCAGCCTTGTATGTCGACTTAAGAAATCCCTTTATGGTCTCAAGCAAGCTCCTTGGGCTTGGTATGCCAAAATGGATAGCTTTCTTTTAGAATTTGGCTTTTCTAGGTGTCATTCTGACAATACTGTCTACACCAAGAAAGTGGGCAACTCTCTTATCATCCTTGTTCTTTATGTTGATGATCTTATCCTTACTGGTAGTGATCCCAACCTTATAAACCATGTGAAGTCTAGCCTTAAAAGGAAATTTGAAATGACAAACTTAGGACACTTACACTATTTTCTCGGTCTTCAAGTCTTGCAATCCAAGGAGGGTATTTCCCTTTCCCAGTCCAAGTATGCTTGTGATATTCTACGTCATTTTCAAATGGAAGACTGTAAGCCAGCCCCTTCTCCCTTTCAGTCTGGAGTCAAACTTTCAGTCACTTGTACTTCTCCTGAAGTTGATGCTACCTTATACCGTCAACTTGTAGGAAAACTTTTGTATGTAACCCATACTCGTCCTGACCTTTCCTTTGTTGTTGGCCTTGTTGCTCGGTTCATGCAAAACCACCGTGAAAGTCATTGGAAAGTAGCTAAAAGAATACTTCATTATGTTCGAGGTACAATTCAGTTTGGGATTCATTACAGTGCCGAAGCATCTCCTGTATTGGTTGGTTTCACTGATTCCAATTAGGCTGGTGACCCTGATGATCGGAAGTCTACTGCCGGTTATGTGTTCACTCTTGGTTCAGGACCTATTACATGGGCTTGCAAGAAACAAGGTGCCATTTCTCTTTCATTAGCAGAAGTAGAATATCGTGGTGCCATAGAAGCTAGTAAGGAAGCCTTGTGGCTTCGTCAGATCCTATCAGAGTTTGGCTTTGAGCAGCAGCATCCGACTACACTTTGGTGTGATAATCAAAGTGCCATTCAGCTATGCAAAGATCCAGTCCAACATCAGCGCAGCAAACACATTGAACTGCACATGCACTTCATCAGAAAGCTCATTCACAACCATGTTCTTGAAGTGCAATATTGTTCAACAGATGATCAAGTTGCAGACATCTTCACAAAGGCTCTCACAGAGGCGAAGTTCACTAAACTTCGATTTATGGTTGGAGTTCAGGAAGTTGTCACTAAGGGGGGATAGGCTCTAGTGCCTCCTTCCTTCTCCTATTGTGTCATATTTGTAAATCCTTCAATCCTATCCCAAGTTGTTCTTAAGGGGGGATGTTAGGATATTCCGACACATAGGAAATAGTTAAGTACAACTTGGTCTAGTATAGAGTTAGGTAAAGTGTGTTTCTTTACCGTTGTACATTTTGTAACTTACAATCCGATGGTCACAATATGTAGTGATCCGACGGTTCATTCTCTCCTCAGTATTACCGACACTTGATCCGTGGCTTGACACCCAATTGGTCCATGAATTCTATTTAAAGTGCATGGAGGGTCATTTGTAGGGTAATCCGTGCATGAGAGAAACATATGTAAAATTTCATTCTTTTATTAATAAATTGCCTGAAGTGGCCTCGTTGGCTCAGGCCGTGGACTGTTTCCCTCTTTGAGGGTTTTAACCACGTCAAAATACTGGTGTATTGATCTGCGATCTGGTTGTGAGCGGTGTCCTTTTGGTGTTCTGTCTGAGGAACTTATCTTGTAAATTCCTACAGAAATTACCACTCCTAAAACTATCAAGATAGAAGGACATATAAAGAAGAAAAATGTAATAGTGTTGATTGATTCGGGAAGTACCCATAATTTTACTCATTGTAAGATAGCCAAGGAATTAAATTGCTTCCTATATCCAACACCATTGTGTCAAGTGATGGTTGCAAGTGGAGGAACCATAAATTGCTCTAGAAAGTGGCATAATATCAAGCTATCCATGGGAGAATATGTATTGAATACCCCAATGCTTTCCATTCCAATTGGTGGTGATGATGTTGTAATATGAGTTCAATGGGTACAATCCTTGGGTACAATAGATTTAAATTTTCAAGAAATTTTCATGAAATTTTCTTTGGAAGGAAAGGAAGTTGAATTAAGGGGTATCACAGGGAAACTGAGAAAGATACTCAGATCTAATTGAATGAAAAGGCTTCTAAATAAAGAACAATGAGGCATAATTTCAAAATTATGTTTGCTAGAGGTTCCCACATCGAAATCATCTATTTCTCCAGATCTCCAAAAAGTCTTGGAAAATAATTCCAAGGTATTTGAGACTCCCAAAGGCCTCCCACCTATTCATGATCATGATCATGCTATTCATTTGATTCCAGGAAGTGTTCCTCCAAACATCAGGCCTTACAGATATCCTTATGCCCAAACGAGTGAAATTGAAGGTATGGTTGCAGAAATGCTAGAGGCTAGTATAATTCAACCTAGTCAAAGTTATTTCTCTGCTCTAGTAATATTGGTGCACAAGAAGGATGTGTCATGGCGCATGTGTCCATATTATAGGTAGCTCAACAAGCTCACTATTAAAGATAAATTTTCCATTCTTGTCATTGATGAATTATTGGGTGAATTGCATGGATAAATTTACTTCACCAAGTTGGATCTTCGTTTAGGATATCATCAAATCAGAATGAAGTTGAAGAAATTCCAAAAACAACATTTAGAACTCATGAGGGTAATTATGAATTTTTGGTCATGCATTTTGGCCTTACCAATGCACCTTCTACATTTCAAGGTTTGATGAAAAGAATTTACATCACCTAAGCTATCATAAGAGGGCAGGTTACATACCTCAGATATCATAAAACGAATTGATCTGGTAATTCTTGCACGTCGCCTTGTGGATACTTCATGGAGCCCATTTTTCCAATTCTCCAACTCTCCTTTTGAGTCTGAGGTACAAGAAATATCACATTCCAAACTCAACTTGCCCTCTGCAATAGGGCTAATACAATCATGTTCCTTTATTTTCATTTGATAAATATTGTCTATGTCAGATGCACAATATTCTTCTTTGTTCGGTTCTGTATATCTTACTCCTTCTGATGGATCTAAGGGAACAATTACTCTCATATTGTTTCCTTCAAATATCATTTGTCTCTTCTTTATATTAATTATGGTCATATTGTCAAATTCCCAGTCAGTTGCAACTAATACAGGATAAGGGTTATTGTCATCGATGATCTCTATTTACTTCAAAATCAACAGTAGTGTGAAATCCTTCAATATCCACTGTGACACCTGGTAGTCATCCCAGAGGGAAGATATTTTGTTCATTTTCCATCCTTAACTGAATAGGTGACCACTGTAGCTTCGGCTTACCCATTAATTCCCATGTCTTCTTCGTCAAGACATTAGCATCAGATTCCAGATCCAGAATAATTTGATCCATCTCATATTCTCCTATCTGTGCACTAAGCCTCATTTCTCTTCCAGTTCTCTTTTGTCGATGCAAATTATTGACTGCGTGCATCTCACTTCGCGGTGTTTCTTTGAATGCACAAGAATCTATCAATTCCTGAATGCCTTCTACATCCTTTTGATCTCTTAACAATTTCATACAAGTCTGCACAAAAGACTTTTAAATACCTACTTGATTTGTTGAATCCTAGTATTTTGTTAGAGCTTGATCCTATGTCAATGCTTGGTTCTGTATCGAAGTGGATGACATGTCATAGTTACTTTTCTGATCGGGATTTTTCTCTACACTAGAGGTTGAAGCTCCACCATCTATAAAAATTTTCTTTGCTTCCATAAATACTTCTTTTCCCTTATTAATATCAAACATAGGAACTTTCTCGGTAGTATTTCTGACCCATGAATTTTCAGATTCCTTCTTTTCATCCACTTTATCACTACCGGTCACAACTCCACTTCTAGTGACAATGCTAATTTGAGGTTCGTCGATCCTATTTTCGGGAGTCATCATTTGAATATTTTGCGTCAAACATTGATTCCTTTTTTCTTGCATCTTCGCCATAAGTACAAGACATTCTTTAATTACATGATTAAAGGATTTACAATACTTACATGTCGTTGTGGGATTCTGGAACTCTCTCGCAAAATAACTTGGTTGGTCGCAGTTGTATAAAATGATCTGTCCACGTCCTCGACCAACTCCACCACCTTGATCTCTTCCTTGGTAGCCTCCTATACCACTGATATGTCCATTGTCCTCATGTCCACGCTCTTTTTCTTTCAGTCTATAAGTGTCAGCACCGCGCTCCATGATTAGTTCATAAGTCAGACAATTATTCTCATCATGTCCTTCTGATTTACAAAATTTGCAATATAGGTTCCTCGAAGTCTGTACATGTTTCTGTAACAAGTAATAGTCTTCTAAACGATGTTCACCTTTAGTCTTACATATTTCGCACCACAATATGGATCTTGCATTCAAGGGATTCAGTGCTCCGATCTACACTTCGTACTGTTAGCACTCCAGGAAACTCTACTAGGTTGTAAATCAGAGATGCCAGGTAACATGTAATCTTCAATATTGTTCTCTGAACTATTGGAATAAATGACGGTCCAGATCAAGTTGGATAACCATTTCAGCTCTATTTTTACTCAAGACATGCATGAACACCCCCAATAACACAAGGCTTTAGACTGTATATGCTCAATAGTTTGTAGATTTAATGGATAGGTGCAAAATACTGACAATACCAGAAGATTGCATACATGTACACATACGAATGGCTAGCTATAGGAAACAAATGAACTTACTGACTATACTGGCAGATGCATATATAATAACACATATAAATGGCTAGCTACAAGCAGCAAAGAAGCTTGAAAATCTAAGATATCAAAGCAGAGATAAGATGGCAATTATATGGCCTTAAACACAGAGAAAACCTGAACGAATTTGTTCAGGTGCAAGCATAGAATAGAAGAGATATGGACATTGAACATATAACGGTAAAAGAAGCTTGTATTACTAAAGATGCATATGGGAAGCTCGAAGAAACATAGAGGAATAATCTCCAGAAGTTGAACCTTTGTTACATCCTGTTTTTAGCTATTTATAGCTTGTTTACAGTGGTCCTGAGCCTTTTGAGGCTTCAGGAGTCTTAATCTATCCCCATGTCTTGTTTAACTGATTGATTCCCTCCATAGGAAAGCATGGCTCGACAGTTTCCCTCTTCTGACAAAGGAATAACCGCATTCATAATTTTGGGTAGTTGCTGCACTGTCTGGGAGCTCTCCCGTGCCAGAGATGCCCCACAATCATTCTGTTTGTTTGCTGAGCTGTGTTGTGGCTATCCATTATTGCTTCTCGGTTTGGGATGAGCTGCGTGTGCTGCGTTGTCGCCTTTCCTCTTCTAGCCCTATGTCTCTTTCTTGAAATGGCTATTCGGGCTTCTGCTTTCCCCTTTAAAATGTTTAAAAATGAGCGTTTCTATTTTACATAAAAAACACTGTAATACTGTAAATCCCACCCATTTCTGCATCTTTCGGACTTCAAAAAGTCCATACTCATGATTGGTTCCTTTATCGGGTCTGCTCTTGGTTTTCCCTCGCTTCCCTTTGTATTTTGTTTATACAACAAAAACATATGAAAATACATTGAAATGGGCTTTGGTGGACGTGAAAGATTATACATTTTTCTTCTGCAGCACATTGGGTCCTAGTCTTATCGCATCGCAAAAATGGAGCGATCTGCGTTAACTTCAAGCCTTGACCCTGAGTGACTTCCGATCGTCGATAGCGATTATCGCATCGACAGTTCGGAAGCGGGTGCAAACAAATGTGGGCCGTCGGAACTGTCGGTACTAATCGGACGACGGGGAAGCAATCACAATATCGCATCGGCGGAAGTCATAAGGCGGCAAACTTAAACTTGGAATCCCAGCTCTTTTGGTTGTCTTCTAACATTTTTTTGATTATCCTTACCAAACTCTTGTTAGACGATTCTGCTAGGTCATTGCCTTGAGGATAATATGAGGTAGAATGCACCACTTTAATGCCCATGGATTCAGCCATGTCCATCAATTCTTTTTCCTTAAAAGCTGCTACATTATCAGTGACTAGTTTGGTTGGGCAACCAAATCTAGTGAAAATATTCTCATTCAAGAACTTTATGACAACTTGATGATTGGAATTCTTAGTGGGTATAGCCTCATTCCACTTGGTGAAATAATCAGTGGCTACTAAGATCCATTTGTGTTGGTCAATGGAATGTGGGTTAATCTCACCTATAAAGTCCAAGCCCCATTGCTGGAAGGGACCATTGACATGTATTGGCTTTAAGGGCAGAGATTTTAGCTGCTGTCTTCCTGCAAATCTCTGACATTTGTCACAAGCTTTTACAAAAGAAAACACATCAGAGAACAGTGTAGGCCAATAATACCCAACCCTCAAGATCTTGTGAGCCGTGGTTTTCCAATAATGATGCCCACCACAGATGCTAGAATGAAACTGGTGTATGACCTCTACAGATTGTTCTTTATCTAGACACCTCAAGAGGATTCCTGATGGGTCTTTCCAATAAAGAAAATTTTTGTCAATGTAGAATTTGGCTGATCTGAGTCTAGTGGTACAAGCTTGACTTGAACTAAGCCTTGGAGGAACTTCCAACTTCTGCAAGAAATGAACTATGCTGGCATACCATTCGCATGTGGCTAGATTTTCAGCCATGGACTGATTCTGCTTTTTCTCTTCTGATGCTCCCCTTGTTTGCTCATCATCTGAAGTTAAACCCATGAAATTTATGTCTAACAAGCTACAATTTTCTTCGGCCATGAGCTTAGCCAAGCCTTGGCCTTTGACAAGCTTAGTGGGCTTCACCTCTATGTCAAATTCTATGAATTTTGTAATCCATTTTTCCCTCTTTCCATCAATATCTGGCTGACTCAAGACATCTCTCACTGAGGCTGAGGGCACATATGCAATTACTTTGGAATGTAGAATATAAATCCTGAATGCTTTCAAGGATTTTATGAGAGCATAAGCTTGCTTCTCAATAAGGTCATACCTTAGTTCAGCATCCCTTAGAGTTTTGCTGAAAAAGGCCACGGGGTGCTCTATGCCTTCATCATTTTTCTGCAACAAGACTGCTGCTAGTGTATCATAAGAGGCAAAAGAGAAGATACAAAACCCCTTAGTGTAATATGGGCTGATTAGAGTGGGAGCCTCCATGATAGCTTGCTTGATGGCTTCAAAAGAGCCTCTTGAAGCAGCTGTCCATTTTATCTCCGATCCTTTCTTTAGCATGGTAGTGATGTGCTTTACTAACTCTGAAAAGTTTGGAATGAACCTCCTTACAAAGTTGATCTTACCCAGGAAGGATTGAATGTCCCTTTTCGACCTTGGGATGGACAATGTCTGAATGGCTTGAACCCTGGCTGGATCAATCTTCACACCTTCAACAGAAACAATATGTCCTAGAAGTTTGCCTTCTTCTAGAGCAAACTATGACTTCTTTGGGTTGACTGAAATTCCAAACTTTCTGCACTTCAGAAAGACTTTCTTCAAATGTTGTAAATGATCTTTGTGGCTGCTGGAGAAGACTGTTATGTCATCAAGATAAATAAGGACAAACTTGTCCTTCTCTCCCACAAAGGCTATGTCCATGGCCCTCTGAAAGGTAGCCCCAACATTCATCAGTCCGAAAGGCATCTTGGAGTACATGAAAGTGCCCCAAGGAGTAGTGAAGGTGGTATTTTCCTGATCTTCAGGATGTACAACAATCTGATTGTAGCCTGAGAATCCATCTAGGAAAGACATGACTCTAGCCCTCGAAACTCTTTGTAGCAAGTGTTCCATCTTGGGCAGGGAATAATTATCTTTTTTAGAGCACTTGTTTAGATTTCTGAAGTCGACGCAAAGCCTGATTTCTCCATTTTTCTTCCTTACCACCACCAGGTTGGCTATCCACTTCGAATATCTTAGGGGAATTATGATTTTGGCATCCAACAGCTTCTTGATTTCTTTCTCAATCAAAGGCAGTAAGAGAGGGTTGACAGGTCTTAATTTCTACTTAAAAGGGGTGGTGTTCTTTTCCAGTGGGATCCTATGTTGAATAATGTCTAGGTCATAGGTTTTAAGATCGTTGTATTCCCAGGCAAAAATATCAGTGAATTGCTTCATGAGGGAGCAATACTCGGAATTCTGGGCAGGAGACAAATGAGTAGACAGATTGATGAATTTCGGATGGGCTAGGCTCCCTATATTATGTTTACAAACGACAGTCATTCTCTATTTTGGCCGGCTTGTAGGGCACGTCATTATGATCGAAAAGCTTCTCTAGAGGCACCAATCCCTTTGGTATGTGATTACTGGGAAATTGGACGATGCTTTCTCGGCCGATTTCACTTTTTAGCTTGGATTGGCCGAATTCTTCCACGTTTTGATTTTCTTGGTTGATGTGCATTTCAGCAAATTCCTCAACGACTTGTAAAAACCTGTTAACTTCCTCATCGTATTCAAAAACCCTCCAATACTTGACATTGTCTGGCAGGGACGATCTGTATTTTACCTGAACTTCATATGTCAATTTAGGAGGCAAAGGGGGAACAAACGTGATAGCAAAGATAGCAAGGGAGTCGGCAAGCTGGTTCTTCATTCTTGGAATATAAGAAATGCTGAAAACTTTGAAAGAATCTTTGAGCCTCCATACCTCATCCTTGTATTCTTTCAGCCTTGGATGCTTTGCTTGGAATGTTTTATTTACCTGTTGAATGATGAGGTCTACATCCCCAAACACTTGCAGGCCTATGATACCCATTTCCTTAGCAGTGCTTAAGCTCAGAATCAAAGCTTCATACTCTACTATGTTGTTTGTGACCTGAAAGGCTAATTTGAACGACAAATGAATGTATTCATGTGTTGGGGACACAAGGACCACACCTGCCCCCGCAGCTTCTTTGGAGCAAGCCCCATCAAATAACATACCCCAAATTTGCGGGTTTCCATCCTACGTGATCTAGCAAACTGGCTTTTTAAGTTTCGTGGAGGCCAACTGAGACTCTTCAATATGAAGAATACATGCTCCAAAATCAGTATCAACGGCGTAGATGGGATGATTTGTGGGATTCTTCTCATTGATGATGATGTAAGCCAACTGTGCCTCTCTGTATAATCTCTTGCTCTCACCTCCGAAAACTGGGACAGTAGCATAGGTTAGATCATTTTGTAATGATCCACCTAGTCTCTTGATCCAACCTCTAGAAAGTAACATGCCAAATTTGGGAGGTACATCTGCGACCACAATATCCATCATCATGCTTTTCATAGGCAGCTGAGACAAAGTGAAGGCTAGGTCCTTGATTAATCCTAGACATTTCATTTTTATAGAGTCGAAAAAAAACAAATCATGATAAGGCTTAGTGATGTCGAGACCCAACTCATCCATGACAGCCTTTGGCATTAAGTTATGGTTGGCTCCAGTGTCCAGAAGGAAATTGTGAAGGATTTTATCATGAATGTTCAGAGATACATAGAATGATGGGGAGATGTCCTCACCATTTTCAATCATTGGGCTGAGGATGACAGCTGGCTTGTCATCTTCTAGATTTACACAATCAGTGGAGGCTTGGATGGCTTTAGGCTCAAGGGCTTCGAGGATGGATCTTTTGAAGGACTCACTTTTCACTAGTTCAATCAGAGGCATAGGTATTCTTAGCTTTTGAATTTTTGATTGAAAACTGAAAGGAGAAGGGGACTTGTCAAGGCCTCTTACCTCATGAGCTGGAGCTTTGAGGATGATAGGATCAACTGCCGGTTGTTTTTGCTTATTAGCTTGTTGTACTACAGGGTCAGCAGCTCTTTGAACTGGAGTTTCCTTAGCATTATTTATCTTCAACTACAGATTATATCTGCGCTAATCTTCAGCTTGTAGAACAGCCTCACCACCCCATTCTTGGTTAGTCTGGTCATTGCATAATGACTTTTCATAGGTAGCTACGGTCAAAAAGGAAGCATTGCCTTTTTCTTCAAGGAAATGGATCTCATCATCTTCTTCAAACTGCTCTTCCTCCATGACTACATTCTGGAAAGGGGTCTTGACCCTTTGGTCTTCATTGGCATCTTTGCTTCTTTGAAATATCTGCAACTGTTCATTAGCTCTTCTATATGGATTTGGATTTCTAGGAACAAAGGTATTGGGAACTCTCCCTTTCCCAGGGTGCTACTCAACCTTTAATTTGGAAATTTTAGAGGCCAACAACTCAATCATTTTGGTCATTTTATCTATCTTAGGATCAGAGGAGGATGAAGACTCGCCCCTCTGTCTTCTTCTATCAGTGTTTCCCTTGAGTTTTTCTGCAGCCATGATGTTTGATTCTACTTCCAAGGCTGCATCCTACATGTCGGCCAAAGAAGCACATCGCCTCTCCCTCAATAGTAAACAAAAGTCAGAATCAAAGGCACTGGCATAAATGAGTCTAGCAGAGGTAGTGGTGGGTTTTACTTCAGCTGGTATCTTGTTGTACATGCAGTTAAACCTCTTATTAAAATCAGACAACAACTCACCATTTTCCCTCTTTAAATTCCCAAACTCAGTGTGGTAGTAGAGGAGATCCTTCTTATCCCCCCAATGCTTTAGGAATGCATCATCTAAAGCCTCAATATCTACTATAGATCTTGGGGTCAGTTCTCTGAACCATTTTCTAGCCTCTTGGTCTAGGCTTTGGATAAAGACTCTCATCCAGACATCATCTTCACTAATATCTAGATTATCAGCATAGCTATAAAATGACTCAAGGTGTTCTTCAGCAGTGACACCTTCAGTCCCAGTGAACTTAGGCATATACTTCTGATATTCTCCAGTGGGCATAGCATTCAAAGGAGTGGGCAATATTAGAGGTCCATACCTAGCGGCTATGATTCTTTCCATTTTGGTGGGTGCTTGCGGACTTGCCATAACTATGGTGGCTGAAAGAGTACTAGAATTCTGAATGACAGAAGGCAGAGGAGTGATTGACGAGACCAAAGGAGTATGGTGAATAGGAGGTGAGGTTCCCTTTGGGCTAACAACAAAAGGATAAACTAAAGAATAAAGAGCTTTATGAATTTCTGAGAGCTTTTCTTCACTGCTAGTATTAAAATATGTACTCTCAACATGTATTTATTCTATTGCAGGATCTTCTTGAAGAGATATAGAATATTGTTTAGGTTTACCTGAACCTAATGCTCCTTTCTGCAATACTTTCTTCTCCTTGATGGTCTTTTTCAAGTCAGGTACTGGGTCAGCTTGCGATTTCTGAGGATTTCTCCGAGTATGCCTCACAAACTGAGCCAGAATTATGAAGTGGAGTCGCCAATAGGTTCGGCCTCCAGTAGAGTCGCCAGATAGATGATTACAACCAAAGATGTGCCCAGACTCTGTCTATCATCAAAGTTGGGTCTATGCTGTTTCCTAGGGAAGCTGAGCTTCAGTTTCCTCTCCCCAGCAACTGCGCTAATTAATGTTAGCACTCCAGGAAACTCTCCTAGGTTGTAAATCGGAGATGCCTGGTAACATGTAATCTTCAATATTGTTCTCTGAACTATTGGAATAAATGATGGTTCGGATCAAGTTGGATAACCATTTCAGCTCTATTTTTACTCAAGACATGCATGAACACCCCCAATAACACAAGGCTTTAGAATGAAAATGCTCAATAGTTTGTAGATTTAATGGATAGATGGAGAATACTGAAAATACCAGCAAATTGCATACATGTACACATATGAATGGCTAGCTATAGGCAACAAATGAACTTATTGACTATCCCGGCAGATGCATATATAATAACACATATAAATGGCTAGCTACAGGTAGCAAAGAAGTTAGCAAATATAAGATATCAAAGTAGAGATAAGATGGCAATTATCTGGCCTTAAACACAGAGAAAACCTGAACGAATTTGTTCAGGTGCAAGCATAGAATAGAAGAGATATGTACATTGAACATATAATGGCAAAAGAAGCTTGTATTACTAAAAATGCAGATGGGAAGCTCGAAGAAACAAAGAGGAATAATATCCGGAAGTTGAACCTCTGTTACATCTTGTTTTCAACTATTTATAGCTTGTTTACAATGGTCCTGAGCCTTTTGAGGCTTCAGGTGTCTTTATCTATCCCTCTGTCTTGTTTAACTGATTGATTCCCTCCATAGGTAAGCATGGCTCCGCGGTTTTCCTGTTCTGACAAAGGAATAATCGCATTCAGATATTTTAGGTAGTTGCTGTGCTGTCTGGGAGCTCTCCCGTGCCAGAGATGCCCCACAATCATTCTGTTTGTTTGCTGAGCTGTGTTGTCACTGCCCATGATTGCTTCTCAGTTTGGGATGAGCTGTGTGTGCTGTGCTGTCGCCTTTCTTCTTCCAGCCCTATGTCTCTTTCTTGAAATGGCTATTCGGGCTTTTGCTTTACCCTTTAAAATGTTTAACAATGAGCGTTTTTTGTTTTACACAGAAAACACTGTAATACTGTAAATCCCGCCCATTTCGGCTTCTTTCGGGCTTCAAAAAGTCCATACACATGATTAGTTCCTTTATCGGGTCCGCTCTTGGTTTGCCCTCGCTTCCCTTTGTATTTTGTTTATACAACGAAAACATATGAAAATACATTGAAATGGGCTTTGGCGGACGTGAAAGATTATACATTTTGCTTCTGCAGCACATCGGGCCCGGGTCTTATCGCATCGCAAAAATGGAGCGATCTGCGTTAACTTCAAGCCTTGACCCTGAGCGACTTCTAATCCCCGAAAGTGATTATCGCATCGGCAGTTCGGAAGCGGGCGCAAACAAATGTGGGTTGTCGGATCTGTCGGGACTAATCGGACGGTGGGGAAGCGATCGCAATATCGCATCGGCAGAAGTCAAGGGGCTTGGGCCTTATACATATGCGATCGCCGAGAGCGATTGAAGCCCGGACCCGACTACATCATTGTAACATAATTTAATAGCAATATCGCATCCGATAGGGCAATCGGTAATCAACCATCGGCAATGCTAAAGGCATGACTTATAAAAGATCTCCGAAAAGCCGCAATTGCGATTGCGATGGTGACGTGTTATGTGGAACTTTCCTGATATTTTTAATAAGCAACAATTCTTTGTATTTCGGCTTCTCTTTCTCCTGAAAGCTGCGATATTATGATTGCGATAGAATATGGCTATTCGCTAAATGAAGCGGCCCCCATGTATGCCTTGAACCCTTTTGAGCACAACCAAGCAGATCAAGCTTGTCTCTGACCATAGAAAATCCTCGTTGCATAGTAGAGCTAACACGTACACCATACTTCTTCTGTAACTTCTTTGCTTTTCTTAATGTCTTGTAACTATAGGGTTAGGTTCGCCAACTGATTCTGAATCTATTGCATGCCTGCATTAGTATCTCCTATAGGAAAGGCTTCCAATTTCATTGCAATTTCTAAAGCTTTGGCTTGAGTTCCTATCTTTTGCTGCATCAATGGCCATGTAATATGAAGTAGTGGCGCAACTATAAACCATTCTTGATGTTGCTACGGAGCTATGTCAAAGCTTACTTGATCCAATAACACCTTAAATCTCTTATCAAACTCCCAAACAGACTCAGTAGGTTTTTGTTTGATCTCTTTGAACTTGGTGATGCAGTGTGACTCGGACTTCGGCTTCTTAAATTCTTTTATCAATGTTGTTTTAATATCTACGAATGTTCTATTCTAATTATTTGAATACTTCATATAGCATGTCAATGCTCTATCGTAGAACGTCATAATGAGATGCGCTTTCTTTATATTCTCATCGTTCATTTTCTTTTTTGTCCATACCGTGTCACGTAAAAACCAAAACTGTTATGGATCCTCCAATCTAGTTCCTTTGAAAATAGGTAGCCTAATATCATCAGCCATACTTCTTGGAGGGGGAGGGGGAGGGGGAGGTGTAAGGGAAGAGGGGTGGGGGGTAGGAGGGGGAGGGGGAAAACCAAAAATACTCTGGCTATTATTTTATTCTGGCTTCGGCGAACTTTTAGGCTGAATATTGCGAAGTTACTTGGGGGTTATCAGGGTGGCTTTCTTCACTTCCAGATTTGCTCAAAAGAGGACTATAATCAGTCTCTATGAAGGTCTTTGGGTCTTTTCCACGAGATCTCTTTCTGGTATCTACTTTATATCTCTTTCCACTTCATGTTACTCTGATCTCTTGTTGGGATCTTCTTCCAAACATAATTAAACTACAAATCTGATTGCATCCATAAAACTCCCTTTTCACACAAAAGCATCCTAATCTAGAGTTTTAGAGATTTTAAATACTTACATCGTGGTCCCTTGAAGAATCATCATTTCACTTCGTTGTAGGACACAGTCATGTCTACCACGAACTCAGTAATGCATCCTCCCAAGATGTTATCAACCCAGAAATCGACAACCCTTGAGGTCCTATTGTCAGTGCTCTTGAGTCGTTGTATCAGTTCAGGAGTCCATACCGTAGGTTCGTCACCCTTAAAATAGTCCTTTCTTTTGTCCAACCTCAATATCCTCTCGTACAGTTCAATAGGAAAAGAGGCGAAGAAAATTTTGTATTGATCTGTGAAAATATACTTCTGTAACTAGGATTTGGATGTCATACGAGGGTTTATGTTCTCTTGATTTGCAAATTATTGCTCTTTAAGTTCTATCCAGTCTTGAATTTCTTTCTTCGACGGGTGCCACATCCACATATCCCTCAAACAGATCTCGGTCCCGACGGCAGAACCATTTTTTGGCTTGGTTTGGGCTCACCCAAGTTTGATCTATACTGCGCACCCACCAAACCCTCAATCACTAGCCCTTTCGGCAATGACCTACAAGTAGATTGTAGTCTCACCCAAAGTGACTATGGGAGGATGAAGAACTAGGTTTCTACAGCCTTGAGGGGCTAGGAGATGTGGTATTATTATGTTTTCTTATTATTCACATTCATAAATCACTTCATCGTATTAGATTAAACACTTAAACACATCATATAAAGCCATAAACCATCATTGTGCTAGAAGTAAATTGCAATTGTAATAACTAATACTTTACAACATGTAATAAGAAAATATATACATGAAGACACCAAATTACTATGGTTCACCCCAATGTGGGGCTACGCCCACAAGAAGTGTTGCTTATATAAAGAATCTTTGTACAACAAATAGTTATTGGCCTGTGCACTAAGCTCCAGTCTATCTGCGCACTCAACTGCAAACTCATGCCTCTGCGCACTCAGTTGTAGAGCCTCGCCTTTTCTCCAAATTACATATCACAAAAATACAACCATAACGCTAATCTAGATCATTTCAATGATTCTCTTATTTATTATTTCACCCTATATATATTATTACATTAAAGGGTTACATCATCAAAATACCATGGTCCAAATACCATGGACTAACTAAAACAAGAAACTATGGCCCAAAATTCTTTATAAAATCGTGATTTTACAAAAAGGAGGGGCTTCAACCCACCCTGAAGCCCTTACACCATGTGATATATTCAATTGCGTTGTCTACTTTGCACTCCGCTGCATTCTCCACTGCACGCTCCGCTCCACAAACTGTGGAGTTTTTGCCAAAATCTAGGCCAAGTTGGGTTGTACCCAACATGTGTCGATTATTTTGTGTTATTTAACAACTTCCTCATAAAAAGTCCAATTACGTTGATGTTTTCACCATTTGAAACTTGTTAGTGTTTAGAATAGTATTGATACATTGAGAATTTTGTTTGCAATTTTTCTACCCCAAAAATGCCATTTAATGCTTCAAATATTATCTAATAGTTTTTAGACCCCAAAGCACCAAAATATGAACTACCCCTAAAATGGGTCTTACAAGCCAATATCTCTATTTTTTCATAAAAAAATATGATCCTAAATTATATAGTAATTAATTCGGCTTCACACCTCCTCATTTTGGAGATCTTTTGGTCCCCAAATATTTGACTAAAATATTAGGGGGAATTTTCCTCTACATCACCCTAGAGTACCATTTGGGCTTGTCTATAACTTGTTCTTTCAACCGAACCTACCAGAGTTCATGTTACCTCCATCTGGTTATCTATGTTGTCTTTTGCAAAGTTGTATTGATTGATAATTATACTTGAGTTTCTAGTTCTACATCCTCTTTTGTAGGTAAAACTTATTTGTTAGTTTCCTAGTCTAATAGGGAAGACTCATAGAGTTTTAGATTTTTCCCACACTATTGAGAGGGAGAACCTTACCCTTATAGCGAAGGTCCTCACCTTATTGAGTTGTGTGTAAGATCAATATACTATTTTATTTCCTCAATCTAGCTAGCTCAAAATAAAATAAAAAATAATTACAGTATATGGAGGTACATATAGTGCGTAAGCATTATCACCTACCTTCTCCGACACTTAAACATCACCATATCATATAACCTTAATATTTCACAAGGACCATGTAGATTTTCTTTATTTAGATGTAACCAATACATGCGTCCTACTTCAGGTGTCTTCTCAATTTTGTATTGGCTTTGTTAGGCCTTATATTTTTCTTGTGACTTTCTTGATGTCTCATGAACTTCAAATGGATTTGCTTGATCTTATCAATGATTTTTTCATAATTCAACTTCACCTATGGTGTCTTCCCTCAATCCTATATATTTTTTCCAAAAGAAAAAACCAATAGTCTGTATACTAATATAAGTTTGTTCACATATATAATAATTTTCAGCCAAACACCATTCTAACAATTAAAATGTAAACACATTAAAAGTATCACATCTCACATGTATAAATTTGTCCCTAAAAGAGTCTAACATGAACAAAAACATATTATGCTTCCTACATCCCATAAATTTATAACATCTATACTGAAATATGGCAATATGAAGATCCTCTTGTTGAAATAAAACTTATGTATATATGATTTTCTTGTTCCTTTTTAGATTGTCATTGAAGCATGAAGGATATAAAATCTCCTCGGGTATATATCTATGTCCTACCTTTGAAAGAGTGTCGACAACACCATTATGTTCTTTATGTATATGGGAAAATGTCACCCCGCAGAATCTACCAATCAAAAACCTTATCCTCTTCTTCTAGTTTATGAGCATAGGAGGATCAGATGAAGATTTCTCCTCTGCCTAATCAATTACCACCTTTAATTCACTGAAGTCGTCCAATGACTATGGATAACTAATGAGCACAATATAAGTCCCCCCCATAGAGAAATAGTATCAAACCTAGTATTCGAACCCCTAACGTTGTTCCAATGGAAGTGATAAAAATCACTGGTCTTTATGAAAATAAAAGCCCCACTAGCATGCATATTATACTAGTTGCCCCATCAAAGAAACCCACTGGATATTTGCACCATATATTTATTAAGTTTATGTATCTCGAAGGCCCCTGATATATCATAGGTCCAAGTTCATTGAAATATGCAAAAATATTCATACAAATACAATTTACGTTAAGGGGGTATTTTCAAATATATTTGTGTTCCTACATCTCTAGATGTCCCAAAATATGTAAAGGGGTAAATCATGATATTCCTTGTATTCCAGCATCTAGTCCTGTAAATAGGATTCCAAAGTTGTGGTATTATAATCAACAAATATATTTAGGATGTTCATCACACCATACCAAATGGAGACCACAAAAGGAGACTTACGAAAAAAGTGAACCACATCCTTAGGCTCCTCCTTACATAGTGAATATTTTTCTGGACCGATGAAACCTAGTTGGCACTGTTTCATTGATGATGAGTTGATGTTTGGAATTGATGTCAACTTGATAGCCTATGTGGAGATGCGTTTGTTGCAGGCACATTAATGTTGTTGTTGTTGTTCTGTTGCAGTGATTGGTGGTTGGCATTGATGTCGACCTGGGAATCTAGTGATAGTGATTCTCTTGAGATCGATGGCCTAGAAGAAGATAATCAATGTTTTGAAGTTGATTCCTCATGAGGTGAGCAAGGTGTGTTTCTACTGCAGGAACCTGAGGATGAAGAGCTTAAGAGATTAGTAACCCTTGAAATGGAAAAAAAATCTCAGACAAGGTTGATAAAGAAGCTTACATTGGAGAAAAAAGATCTAAAAAAGTTTCTTTAGATTCTTGAAGAGAAAGAGGTTTTTTTCAAGGAAGAAAACTCTGATCTAAAAAATCAATTGGAGAAGGCAAGGAAGACAGAAGAAGAAATTGGCAATCATCTTAAGAATCAGATAAACCATTGTAAGAAATTATAAGTAGAAAAAGAAGAAAGAAGATCAAGCCAAAAAGGCGAAAATGAGGCAAAAATCGAAAAGCTCAAAGTAGAAACTTCCAACAACAATGAAGCAAATTATCATCAAGATCAGAAGCCAAAGAATGTGACAATGAAGGGTATGAAAAATATCATATGTTTTAACTGTCATAAATTTGGTCACATTTCAACTAATTATAGAAGCAAAATGACAAGATTTTCCGAGTAAAGAAGTAGTGAGATGAGAAGAATTCTCAAGAAATCAATCAAGGAAAAGTAGTAAAAATAGCCCCATCAGTACCCAGCTAAAAATAGTTATTTTATGGGTATTCTTATTTATGTAATTGTTATGTGTAAGACAACAAATTATATCTTTGTGTGTGTTTTTCTTAATGACATTAAATCTGAATGTATGACCTGAGTTTGGCCATTTAACTTCACATACTTTCGTGGAAAATCTATAGCTAAATCTTATGTTTGAGTACCCTGTACTTGCACTTGACAAATAATCAACGACTAAACTTTGAAAATTAAAAAAAAAAAAGGTGTGCATTTGATTCAATTTTTGCCCTGCCCATGACAAGGAAATACCGGCACAAATAAAAGTTTGGTTATTTAAAAATAAAAAAGGGGAAATGGAATAGTATGTAATGAGTTGATTTAATCTAGTTTTTCACTAGTAAATCTTGGTTGGACCGAATTATTTTTCGAGCATGAGTGCATTTTATTGGCAGCTAAGAATAAAAGTGGTATGTCCAATTGGTGTGAAGAAGATTGAGCCAAATGGAATTCTGGAGGTATGCATCTAACGTTTAGTGGGTCGCACAAAGTTTTGGGTGTATGAATGTCTTTATATCCTAATAATAGCTAGGAAGTGAAATAAATGTAATTTTTAATGGGTGGCACAAGGTTTTGGGTGTATGAATGTCTTTATATTGCAATAGTTAGGAAGTGGAATATGATTCGGTCTCCAAAGGGAAATGGTTTGATTTGGTCTTGCAGCAATAGTCCCTAACTGCTTTTTCTAGTCAAATATGGTTTAAAATGGTTTAAAAGTTGGTTTCATAGTTAATTGATTTAGTCTTTATGGACCATTGCATATTAAATATTATAATATCGACCCACACAACATTATATTGAGTTATGAATGAAGGGATATTTTTTTTTTACAATCTGAGCAATGTAAAAACCCATAAATTGTTTTTTAAACCCATGAGAAGATAATTGTGAAAACCATCATATGTGGATGAGAATCCAATGGAGTACAAATTATTTTCCTCAATATATTATAATCCATTTGTTCAAGTGACCCATGGTTTTAGGTTGTAAGTGGTCTTTCTTAGAAACCATGGGTTGTTTATATAAACCATGGGTTGATTTCTAATGATGAGTGGAATTCACATATGGATATATTTGGTGAATCATCATTGGAATTAGTAAAGCATGAACATGCAATTGAAAGTGAATGTATAGGTTATAGTGATGCTTTAAAACTAGAAATTAGTGCCATAATCATTTTTGGCACTCTCAAGTATTATTTATTGGGGGTTGTAAGTCTTGATTGGTTTTGAGGAAACCATGTGCTGGTTTGAGAATGCTTTTATTAAATCAACTAGTGCTTAAATATTTGATGGAATTTATATTGGTATGGAGTAATGTTTTTATGGGACAAATGGCTTGAGAAAACCATCAATTGAAATTCTAAACCATAGACAGTTTACTTTTGATGAGCAATCATGCATGGATAATGGTGCATGAAAATTTGGTAAAGAGAATTTATTTTATGGGTGAGAATTATTGGAATGAATCAACCATGAAAATTTTCCAAAATTAAGCGTGGAATTAAGATAATTGCTGCCATCATAATGACACTCATAATGTGTGATGTCATGAATGTTGGAATAGCTCAGAACTTCACTTCAGTTACTACACAAAATGTTCACAAGAAGTTGTTGATGACCACCAAATTCTTGTAACTTACTTTATGGTAAATTTTACAGTGAAAAAGGATTTGACTTTGTGTGCATTTATTAGTATAAAAGTCAAATGTTGGGATGCATATTGTTGGTCGAGATATATGACTGGCAACTTGCATTCATGATTTTTTTTATATGCTACAACTTGTCTTTTCCTTATGATGTGATGAGCATACTGCTCCAGAGAACTAAGAGTGTTATTGCATTGGTTGAATGAGAGGATTTATTGTGGGATTATGTTATAAATATATGTTGCTTGGTTATATCGTAAAGAGAAGGCTTGGCATTTGCGATAGAGGTCATTTGTGATCTTGTTATATTTGTTTTTGTTTTTCCTTTCTCACGTTTCTAGAGACCTTATGTTCATGATGATGATGTGTTTGATGAGCTTTGTGGCAAAAGTTGTAGTGTCTTATATCCATTGGCATGGGTGAGAGTAGATTGACTAGTTGTGGATGAAAACTGATAGGGTTGTACCTTGGTTAGTTATGACAGTTTTATGTTGGACTGTTGGTATTTTTAGTGTTTGTTGTTGAGGACCTTTCATCATGTTCTCTATGTATTTCTACTTGGCCTCAAAGAATTTATCATGTATCTATTGTTGTTGGAGAGTATCACCTATGCTATCATTATCCTTGCTCTTGTTGTAAAAGGACATATTGTAATTCCTATGCTCATTCATGTAATATGTTTCGAGAAGGATATGTAATGTTGTGAACCAACCATAGTTTGGTTCGAGATTCCATGTGTAGAAGGTTACTTTGGCAATCATTGTCATGTAAAGAGTCATGTGTCTGAGGAATTCGTACTTCAACCATTTGTAGGCTTGGATATCAGTATCACAGTCTAGTATTTCATATTAAAGCCCTGTAAAAGTGAGTGTTGTTTTAGTTACTGTCATATTCAGCCAATGATCTCATTTATAAGGCCCTGTAACAAATTTTCAAAAAAAATTGGTCATGTCATTGGTTGGATAAAGAGTGTAAAGATGTCAAACTTGGTTCCATAGAGTCATTAATGTGGTTTATTGTGACAACCATATATGAGCTTATGTATGTCCCATGTATTAGTCATGTTATGCAGAGTCAATCTTTTGGTTCATGTGGTGTAGATTTCAACAAGAAGACATTCTTTGTAGGATGATGTTGATGCTCAATGGGAGAATGTCTAGTGTATAGTTGGCTATCAAATGTGTTTGTTAAATTGATGCTCAGATGTTGTTAAGTAATGGATATGGTCTGTTGTTGGTGATGTTGATGGTTGAGTTTGTTGCTGCTTGGGAGGATGATGTTACTACTCATGTTAAATTGTTGTTGATGTTTATGATGTTTCCTTGGTCAAGAGAGAGGTTAATAAGGTTGGAGTTGTTGATTGAGTTTGTTTATACTTGGATACATCCATTCATTGCTACTGAGTTGATTTTTGTTGTTGTTGTTGGTGCTTATGATGTTTAGTTTTTGTCTTGGTTGGAGAAGTGTTTTTAGAGCTATTGATTGGTGATGATATTGTTGCATTAGGAGAGACAGACTTGTGTTATTGTTGTTTCTTATTTTTGCTATCATACCACCTTAAGGAGTGAGAGAGTATAATTTTTTTGTTGCATTATGACCAGTTCCATCCAATTTTCAAGGGGAGTTATTATGTTTATAGTAGAGTGTTGATGAGGTTAGCCCTTTTCCATTGATGTCAAAGGGGGAGTGATTGAGGAGACAAGTTGTTCAAAGGTTAGTTTGATCGTTTAGCTAGGGTTTACATCAATGCCAAAGGGGGATATTGTTGGTGTTGATGATGATTTGATGGTTGGAATTGATGTTAACTTGATAACCTGTGTGGAGATGTGTGTGTTGCAGATACATTGATGTTGTTGTTGTTGTGTTGCAATGATCGATGGTTAGCATTAATGTCAACCTAGGCATGTATTGCAGATGATTGTATTGTAGATGGCTTGAGTGTGTATGGTTATGAGAGATGAGTGAATGCATTGCTTATGTGAAGATGTTATGATTATGTTGCTTGGCTTGTTGATTGCAGGGTGCTTTGACAATTGTGATGGTATTGGTGTGTGTGGAACAGGTAGTACTTTGGTACAGATGATCTTGGTTTTGGTAGTACAATGGTACAAGTATCATAGATATTGACATAACCATGGTATTTTCTTATGGTATTGGTTTGCATATTACCATGATACAGGTGCCTTGGGTATTGGCATAACCATGGTATTTGCTCACGGTATTGGTTTGGAAATTATTGAGGTTAATTTCACATATACTTGTGTGAGAGTGTGTTGTTGGTTGATTGATGGTGCGTAAGTGTGAGAGTGTGATACATTGTTCTCGACAACATATTTTACACGTGTAGTTGTGTCAAGTAGTGTGTGTAATACAACCTATCATTTCGAGATCGGTGAAGTTGCTAGGTTACTCATGTTGAGTAGATTTGAGAGCCTAGTTTGAAAATTTATGAAACGTGGTTCGCATGGATGAAGTGAAGGTCTGGAGGCTTCAGAGTAGATAGTGATTCAACATATTTAATAGAAGGGACAAATTTATCCATGCAATAGGAGTTGGATAGTCCAATGGGAGTTTGGTGAGGATCGTTGGTCGTGGGGGCTTCCAACAGATAAATTTCTGTAGATTCGTGAGAGAAATAGATTTCATGTCTGATAGGTGCTAGTATATTATGAAGGAAGTCAATTCTTCCAACTTATGGTTGTAAGATCCTCTATGTAAAAAAAAATTTCAACACCTAATAAACGATTTGAGCAGTAGCAACAACGAGTGATTTTTTTCCCTGCATAAAGTTTTCCACCATAAAACTTTTTTGTTCTCTTGCGTGCATTATTAATATTGTTCATGGTGCTTTCATATGTTGATTTTATGATGATTTATTATGTTAGTTGATGGGCTACTGATTCTTGGTTGTTTTGATAAAAACATTTTAAAAGTTAATAAACCCTCGCACTACTGATTCACCACCTCCCCCCCCCAGTAATGAGTTCAATTCCAACATGCACAAATTATCCCATGTCAGTATTTTATTTTTCCTAGCCAACCATATAAAGAATTTGAGCTTTAGGGGAAGATTTCAGTCCCAAATTTTTCTAAACCACCATCTATCCCCAACATTTTGATGACCATGAGTGATATACCTATAAGCCCTTGCAGTAATGGTCTAACCCATCATAGATTTTCCATCCCAATTGAATATATCCTCCTTCTCCATCAAAGTGATACCAACCAAATATAAGTGGCTCACTTACCTTTCCCATGTATTGGCAAAATCACCATATAAACTTAAGTCCTCAGAGAATATGCAAGATGAATATAGGAAGGTGGAATCGTGTGATACTTGAATTTGATTTAAGAAATAAATACCCAAATTATGAACAAACCTAGTAAGTGTGATAAGCATATAATAATTACCATCGATACCACTAACAAGATCCAACCCAATCTCCATCGAAGCGCCTATTCCAATCTCCCCTCTCAGATTCTCAATAAACCGTTGTTTAAATTTCATAAAATTGTTCCAAATATATGAAATAGAGCATGAAACCCAGGCATCATCCTTTATCCACTCCAATGCATACTAGTTTTTAAGGTATTTATCCTTTACAATCCCCTGCCATATGCCAGTTCCATTTATGGAATTCCATAAGCACTTTACCAACAAATCCCATCTGAAGTTCTCAATATTTTTCGAACCTCGCCCTTCGTCCTCAATCCTCATGGAAATGTCCTCTAAGCGAACAAGATGAATCCTTTTAACAAAATTGGAACCCGCCTAGATAAAATAAAATTGGAAATAAGAGAGTTTATCCACCTGATGATTTTTTTGGGCATCACAGATGCATCCAATAAACAACAATACTCTGCAAGAAAAATTGCACTAGGAACTACCTACCTCCAATAGGAAACCATTTATGTGTCCATGTTGACAATTTACGTTCAAAATTATCAATCAACCAAAACCAATCTCTTAACTCATAATTATTTGGTTTCAGGATGAACCTTAGGTATTTGAAACCTCTGTTCATCAGGATCATTTCCACACCAAATATATTATCAATTTACAAAATAATGTCCTTCTCAGGAATTGAAGTAATCGGTTGAGATTTAGTTTTTCTCATATAGAGACCTGAAGCATCATCGAAAGAGAAAATAATCTGGTGCAAATATATCCATTCTCCAACAAAGATCTTCCTAATAAAATGAACATCATCCAAAAATATAAGGTGAGTAATGGAAATATTTTTGGAGATCCAAAACCTCAAAAAGGACCCCCTGGAATGTGCCTTAGTAATTATCATCCTACTTATCTCGTCAATTACCACTAAAAGTAAGGGAGGGGATAGTGAACATCCCTACCTTAACCCCCTTGATGCCTTGAAAAAATAAGAAGGCACCCCATAATTAAAACACATTTTTATTACAGATGTGATACATGACATAATCTAATCGACAATCCTCACCAAAAGACCAATCTTATGTAAAATCATCCTCAAATAATACTAGTCCACGCAATTACATGCTTTGATCAAATTCAATTTCAACGTAAGTGCATCCCTATTTTTAACCTTAATAGGATGCAGACATTCTTGTGAAATAACCACTACATCCTTTATCTACATGTTATTTAAGAACTCAAATTGTTCTGGAGTAATAAATTTTGACAATGTATCTTTTGACCGAGATGCAATAATCTTGGAAATAACTTTATACACGATATTGCATAATGAAATAGGTCTATAATCCATAAATTTTGTAGGAATGAATTCTTGAGAAGTCAAATTGATAAAGGTGGAATCCAATGCACTAGAGATTGAACATGGGGTCCTCGAATCCTCCACTAAAAGTGGTAGATCCAACCCCATGATATCTAAGAAATGAATAAATAGTTCCACTGGACACCCATCTAAACCAGGGTTCTCGTCCTTGGAAAATGACTTAAGAACAATAACCATTTCATCCAGTGCAATCGACCACCCAATAATAGCATTTTCTTCCTCATTGAAAATACTAGGATATGATTAGATGACCCTTAACTGATTTGTTGAGAAATCAAGTGTAGTAGATATTAGTGCTTAATTCATCTTCTCGATAATTACTTGTGAATGTTACATTCATTTTTATTACTTATAATGTCTTCTTCATCAAGAAATTATACAAATGTACAAAATATAAAGATCACAAAGAGACAAGAGACACCAAAAATTATGCTACTATCTAGGGAAAAACCCCACAAGGAGAAAAACACAACAATATTTCTCGAATCAAATAAAAATGAGATATCAAAGGCCAAGACTGATCAGGTGCTAAAAAATCTGCTCAAAATTCAAAGTTTTTGGATTGGTGTGGAACATGAATGACCACGTAGTGCTCGTCGCCCTGAATCTGGTGCAACTCTTTTCTTGCGAAATGGACTCCGTATTCTCCCAGAAACATGTTATGTTCACTTCTCTAAACATGCAAATTAAAAAAAATGTAGGCAGCCAAGTCAACAATCTGTACTGTTGACGTGGCGCTGACTGGGCATGTCTACATGGTAAGGTGACTGTGCATTAACTATTTTCCTCCTGAAAATTAGGTGGTGCCAAGTGGCATGATTTGATTGGTGATGATTTGGGCGATTTTCATTGGTGGGTTGGTGGCCAACCACAGGCTGCCACGTGGCCCAACCAAAGGCCACCACATCGTAACATGGGGGCCACCAAAAATCTTGTTAAGGGTCGAATGGATTGCGCGAGGGTCAAACACCAAACCTATGTCCAACAAAGCTTTCCAACTACCAATGCGCCACTATATTGCTTATTATATATTGGCATGTGGATTATATTTAAACTCCATGTTTGTGCCATTGGGAAAAAGGGCTATCCCACTAGGGCAAGCCCCTAGGCATGTGCACCCAACAAGAACTGCGGGCGATGGAGAGTGGGGGCCCGACCGGTGGGGGTGGGTCGTTGGCCTTAGCCACGGGCACATGGCCTCCCACATGAACCAAATTTTCGCACATAAGGCGTCAGCAGAAAAATTATCCATTCCACGATTTGCACCTATTTTCGCCAATTTGTTGCTTGGTTAGCAGAAATTGGGGTGAAAATGTAGGATAGGCACCGTATTTGGGGGAATTTGTAGAGTGAATAGTGCAAGAGCTAGGGGAAGCCGTAACTTCTTCAGTTTTTTACCAATTTGGGAGGAGGAAGAGTCTAGACAGGAATTTTGGGAATTCTAGAGCCATTAGAGCAAATTTCAGAGATGTTTGAGCATTGTAAATTGATGTATTCACACTTTTGAGAATAATAAAGATGGCTAATCCATTGGAAGCTAGAACAAGGAGATGTAGCCCAGGCGGGGTGAACTCCTTCATCATGTGTTGTTGCGATATTGTTTTGGTGATGTTCTTGTCTGGTGTATGTTGTTTTTCATTCATTTGTTTATGTTAATTTGTACATGAAATTTATATAAAAACACTCCAAAAAACTCATGATAAAACTTGCAATTAACCTCATGAATCCTTAAGCACTTTTATATATTCTAAAGAGGAATTTAGTACAACAAAACTAATTTTCCCATTCAGATCAAGTTTGGTATCAAAGATCTTGGTTTTCTTTATGCAAGGAGGATTTAACTGTTTTCAAGTGAATGTGATGCTTACAAGGTTGAAGCTCAAAAGAGGAGAAGGAAAGCTAGTTGAAGGTCCTGAAGTTGGGACAAAGATAAGGAGAGAAAGATTGCCACAATCTCCACCATTGGTTCTACCTTAAATTTTAGTTGAAGCTTCAACAAGCATGTCACATGCAGGAGAGCCTGCAAATATGTTAGAGGATGAGAAGGTTTTTAGGAAGGCTTTCTTTAACATGACAGAGATGGTGAAAGTCCTATATGAAGAGAGGAATACAAGACTGTAGGGTGAAAGCTCCAAGCCTCCAAAAGGAGAAGGTTCTTCAGGAGGAGGAGGTAATGGAAATGGAGGTAAACCTCCACCATCTCCACCATCATCTTCATCTTCATCTTCACAAGCATCTTCATCCTCTTCCACTAATACAACCCTTACTCATACTCATCAACATACCTCAAAAGGAATTGGTAAAACACCCCTATTAAAACTTGATGTTAAATTTGAACTACCCATGTATAATGGTGAAGTGAATGCAGAGAAGCTTGACAATTGGGTTTGACAGTTGGAGGTCTATTGCAGAATTCAAAACCTTCAAGATGATGAAATAAAGATTCAACTAGCTTCCTTGAGACTGGAGGTCGTAGCACTAATATGGTGGGAAGCCAAGACACAATAAGAGATAAAAAACATGGTAACATCTCAATTTCTTGGTCTGATTTCATTGCTATGATTAAAAGATAGTTTTATACTCTAGCATATATGTAGAAAACCATCATGAATTGGCAAAACTTTAGACAAATTAAAGGACAAAATGTGCAAGATTACACCCAATAATTTAGAATAAGGTCTCTAATGTTAGGTGTAGATTTGCAATCACAAGACACGTTGTTGAAGTATATAGGGGGTTTACACAGTTACCTTAGGCATATGATCCTTATGTTTAATCCCAATAGTTTAGATGATGTTTGTGTACAAGCCACCCATCTAGAAGCAACAGGGAAAAAAATAGGGTAAAAAGAAGCCATTTAAGGGTGAGGAGAAAGAAAAGGGTTTCAAAGGGAAAGAAAAAAAAACGCAAGCATTAAGAGAACGAGAGAAAATAACATGCAAACATTGTTTCAAAGAGGGTCACGATGAAGACCACCGTTGGAAGCTTCATCCAGAGATCAGGCCTAAGAAACTCAACAAAGGAAAATAGAAGACAACTGCAATCATTCAAGAGGATTTTGGATCCCATTCGGGTGATGAAACTAAAACTAAAGCCATGGGTATAAAAGGAAAAGAATCCATTGCTAGCACTAGTACATCAAATTGTCACACTAGCACTCCAAATGAAGAAACAAGGATTGAATTATTTCATGTGAGGGTTATTGCAAAACATACAAAAATCGACACACTATTTGATAGTGGGTCTCAAGCCAACTTGATATCTGAAGACTTAGTCAAGAAAATTAATCTTGAAACAATTCCTCATCCCAATCCATATCCATTGGGTTGGATATGCAAGGACACAAACCTATAGGTTACAAGAAAATGTATTCTTCGGTTTGCAATCATAGCAAACTTCATTGATGAAGTTGAATTAGATGTTGTACCGCTTGATATTTTAGGAATTGTTTTGGGTAGTCCTTACCTCTATGATAGAAAATCAATCTTCTATCACCATGAAAACAAGTACCACTTGTTCAAAGATGGTGTGGATTATATTGTGAGAGCTCATCGTAGGAAACTAAATCTTTCATTAGTTAATGCAGGGAAAATGAAAAGACTAGTGAATTCAAGCAAGAATTTAGTGCTTGTTATGATCAAACCAAAGAATGATGTTGATTATGAAGCGTTTGAAGGTTGTGATACAAGATTGAAATATGATTGTGTTGATGTAGTTAACTAATATGTTGAGATGTTTCAGGAACCAAAGGGATTGCCTCCCAAGAGGGGAATCCAACATGAAATACCATTGCAGCAATATTGTCATCTTTCTAACATTGGCATTTATAGGATGTCAATAACGGAAAACACAGAAATGCAAAATCAAACCCAAGAGTTTTTTAACAAAGGGATCATTCAACCATCTCCTTCGCCATATGGGTCACCTACTGTTTTGGTTCCCACGAAGAATGGAAAGCATATCACTAAATGGAACTTAAGGAGTGGCTATCATCAAAGTAGAATTGTTAAAGGAGACAAATGGAAGACGACATTCAAAACGAAGCAAGGTTTGTTTGAATGGCTAGTTATGCATTTTTGTATTTTCCATGCTCTTACTACTTTCATGCATATGATGAATGATGTATTCGAGCCATTTCTATATGAGACAGTCTATTTAGATGACATCTTAGTTTTCAGAAAATCTCTTAATGAACATGTCATGCATGTGGGAAAAGTACTTGATGTCTTAAAGAAAGAACAATTGTTTTTTACGATGTCAAAGTGTGAATTCAGTCAAATTTCTTTGGTGTGCTTGAGGCATATTGTTGGAGGAGGTGATTTGAAGATAGACCCCTCCAAGGTCGATGTCATGATGAATTGGCCAACGCCCAAGAAAATCACTGGAGTAAGAAGTTTTTTGGGAGCAAACCAATATTGGAGAAAGTTTATTGCTAACTTTTCTTCTATCGCAACTCATTTTCATGCATTGACTAGTGTGGAAAAGGTCTTCTAGCGGGGAGGAAAGCAAAAAAAGAAATTTGATGTCTTGAACGAAAAGATTGGTTCAGCTCATGTACTTGCAAGAAACTATTCCTTGGGTGCATTCCTCATGCAATATGGTAAGCCCATTTCAAGTCGTTTAGAAATTTTCAATGGTGCAGTGACAAAGTTGCAACAATCAAGGCACTTTCGACGGATGGGATCCTTACAGCAATTCCACTTGGTCAACAGGTATAAGAAAGGTATATACAATAAGGTTGATGATCTTATTTCTAGGCCTATTGTTAGTGTAGCTACTTTACTCAAGCATAATTTTGTTTTGCATGAAAGTTATGTTCAACAATATGCATACTTTCAAAATGTACATTTAAGATTGAGTCAAGAGAACCAAGTAGGGGGATTTGATTATCATTTGCGTCATAATTTGTTATACCATCTTGGCACGACAATAATCGGGTAGATCACAAGTTCCAAGGCGGTGATGAAGTTTGGATTCACATTAGCAAAAAGAGGCTCCACGGAGAAGGTAAAATGATGAAACCAATTCAATATGGTCCATTCAAAATTCTGGAAAAGAATGGTGACAATGCCTTCAGGTTGGATTGGCCTTCATATATGTAAATTTATGTTGTTGTTAATGTGGAAAATTTAAGGTTGAGCCTCCTTTGATTGAAGATCAAGGAGAAAATGTCCAGATTCCTTCCATTGAGGACTTTTCTCCTGAATACCTTGATGAACTACAACAAGACACCATTCTTGATAGAAGAACAAGGTCTTCAAAACGAGGGAGTGTGGACTACCTTCGAGTGGGGATCAAAGGAAAAAATCCTTCCAAGGCCAAATGGATCGAGATTGGAAAGGTGAGGGAACTGTACCCTCACCTGCTGAACAATTGAAAGTGATCTTTTAGGGTCCAAAAGCTTCCAATGGGGAGGAGTGATCAGGTGCTCAAAAATTTTCTCAAAATTCAAAGTTGTCGGATCGATGTGGAACTTGAACGACCATGTAGTGCTCACCTTCTTGAATCCGATGCAACTCATTTCACGCTAAACGGACTCTGTATGCTCCCAGAAACATGTTATGTTCACTTGTCCAAACAGGAGAATTAAAAAAAAAAAAACAGGTAGCCCATTCAGTAGTCTGTACTACTGATGTGGCGCTGACTGGGCATGCCTACGTGGTAGGGTGACTGTGCATTGATTGTTTCCTCCAGTGAATTAGGTGGTGTCAAGTGGCACGATTTCATTGGTGCTGATTTGGGCTATTTTCATTGGTGGGTTGGTGGCCAACCACACGCTGCCATGTGGACTAACTAGAGGCCGCCACGTGGCAACATGGGAGCCACCAAAAATATTGTTAAGGGCCAAATGGCCCAGGCGAGGGTCGAACACTAAACCTCTATCCAACAAACCTTTCCAACTACCAACGTGCCACTATATTACTTATTATATATTGGCATGTGGATTATATTTAAACTCCATGTTTTGTGTAATTGGGAAAAGGGACTAGCCCTTGGGCGTGTGTACCCAACAAGAACCGTCGGTGGAGTGCAGTGGGGGCCGTTGGCCTCAGACCCAGGCACATGGCACGCCACATGACCCAAATTTTCAGACTTAAGGCATAAGCGGAAAAATTATCCATTCCACAATTTCGCTGATTTTTCACCAATTTGTTGCTGAGTTAGTGGAAATTGGGGTGAAAATGTAGGACATGTGCTAGATTTGGGGGAGTTTGTAGAGCGAATAGTGAAAGAGCTAGGGGAAGCCATAACTTCTTTAGTTTTTGACCAATTTGGGAGCAGGAAGAGGCTAGACAGGCATTTTTGGGCATTCTGGAGCCATTGGAGCAGGTTTCAAAGCTTTTTGACCATTGTAAACTGATGTATTCACACTTTTGAGAATAATAGCGAGGGTCAAGCCATTGGAAGTTGGACCAAGGAAACGTAGCCCAGGTGGGGTGAACTCCTTCATCATGTGTTGTTGTGATATTGTTTTGGTGATGTTCTTGTCTGTTGTATGTTGTTGTTCAGTCATTTATTTATGTTAATTTTTACATGAAATTTACATAAAAATACTAAAAAAACTCATGATAAAACTTGCAATTAACCTCATGAATCCTTAAGCACTTTTACATATCCTGAAGAGGAATTTAGCATAGCAAAACTAATTTTCCCATTCAGATCGAAGACCAATACCAAGTTTGCCACAAAGATTCCAATCCTCCAAGTCCCCTCCAATAGTCAAAGTCAACGTTGATCAACAAGCTCCAAATATTGTCAAAACATAGATTTTCGACCCTGCAATAGAAGTTGAATTTCAACCTAGAAATACCTCAAAAAATGCCTCATAAATTTCTCACATGTGAGCTGAATTAAGGAAGAAAAACTTTGATTTCTCTCTCCTTAAACTTCAAACTTCTTCTTCTTGTCTAGGTGCAAAAATAGATAAATGATGTGATGATGAATGAATTTATCCAACAGGTCGAATTTGACTCTTATATATAGCTGTCCAGGAGGCTCTAATAGGTTCCACCAAGCCGATTTGAAGATCTTGTGGGCTTATGACAGAAAAATAAAATTTGACTTCTCTTTTTCAAAATGTCTAAATGGGACGTGACTCAAATAAATATTCTTTTAACTCAATAAATTCCTTTTTACTCTTTTGATTTTAAGCATGAGGAACATGCTTTAAGAATATAAATAAATGAATATAATAAATACATCAACGATATCTTTATCTTATGAAGACTGAATCTAGTTACAATTTTCAACATGATTACCAATAACCACCATCTCCTTGGCATAATATAGGCTTCCAAAAAAATGAATAGCCTTATTAAGTAGATCCTTAAGAGAGGTAATATGCCTGCCCTGAACATCCTTCAACTCCCAAATGGTCTTTGCTCTTTTCCTTTGTGTAGAAAAATAAAGAAAAAATTTAGTGGTTTTACCCCCTCCCCCCAAGCGATCCAAACGACACAACTCTTAAGCCACCGTTCATCCTCTTGTTGTTTCAAGATCAGGCGCTTACGCCCTTCCAGATCTATATCCAATTTTTTCTATTCATCGGAGAAGGACACTGAATTTGATGGATCCGAAACCACTGAAAGTTTATTGTCAATGTCAATTAATTCTTGGATATTGTTACTCTTTTTTTCTTTTCCCCAACTCTGAACCGCCTTCTTTAGATCAATTAATTTACGGTTAATCACATTGATCCAAGAAGTCTCCATCTATTAATATCCTTTAACCAAACAATATAAACCAATGGTTCAAAATCCTCGTCCTTTAACCATGCGTGATTAAATTTAGAAGGAATCCATTTTAAGTCACATTGCCTCACCAGTTACTGTACATATAGTACTTTTGGACATGAAGGTGGCAAATATCCCAAAACAAGCCTCAAAAGGGGTTTCATTGGTGAAAGTATTGACTACTCCATTGAAAATAAATTAGATTTTCATCATAGATAATTATATGCTTTTGATTGTAATCTCTCAAAGTTCAACCAATATCTTGTTCAACACTTCATTTTTCCCATTTGTTTAAAGATGGAAAACTTCATGTAAATAAAAAATTATAAATCCATTCAACTAAAAAATATCTTTATTTAAAATAATATTTTAAGTATGCTTAAATATTTTGGAAATAAACTCTATAGGTGTTTACTTTATCATTAAGAAGCAAACCAATGATTAGCATGAGTGTCGATCTAACCTTAAATAAGGAGAACCACGATATTGTACTAACAATCAATAAAATATAAATTATTAAAATAAATTATCAATAGTCTAATAATTGTTACAATATAAGAGGTTCAATATTAAATTATTAAAATGGTGAATAATAAATAATAATAATAAAGGTAAAAAAAACTAATTTAATAAAAAGTAAATATAAAAAAATGAAAAAGAAAAAATTAGTTTTATATCAATTTATGTTTTGTATATGTATTATAATATATAATAAATATATTATTATATAAGTTATAACATAATATAAAATTTTATGCGCTATGTTCCATTAAACCTTATGCCCACTCATACGGCATAAAAATAAAAATTGATTTATTATTTTTTATATACGATTTATTAATAAAAATAAATTATATCTTACAAACAAATTGATTTTGTTGTAAAAACAGTAAGCCAATTATAATTGATTTATCATTATTTATATATGATTCATTAATAAAAATAAAATTATATCGCACAAACAAATTGTAAACTCAATGAGCCAATTATTATCTGGCCCTTTTGACTTGCGCGCAGACACGGACCATCATCTGCACACATTTTGCTTTACCTCTCTCACCGAGCTCTTTCTCGAAATCACTTACCAAAATTATTGAACACATGACCCGTTATCACTCCAGGAAGCTCTCTTAGGTTGTAGCTCGGAGATGCCTTGTAACATACAATCTTCAATGTTGTTCTCTGAACTATTGGAATGGATGATGGTTTGGATCAAGTTAGATGACTGTTTCAACTCTATTTTCACTCAAGACATCCATGAACACCCTCAGATTTACAAGGCTTTAGACCACTAATGCTCAATAGTTTGTAGATTCAATGGATAAATGGAGTCAATACTGACTATACCAACAAATACATACATAAGCACATACGAATGGCTAGATACAGGAAGTAAATGAAGCTTGCAAATCTAATTTATCAACGCACAGATAAGATGAGAGTTATCTGGCATTAGACACAGAAGAGAACATGAATAACCTATTCAAGTGCAAGCTTTACAGAAGAGAAAATGGGAATTGAACATGTAACAACAAAAGAAGCTTATATTGTTGGAATGAAGATGAGAAGCTAGAGGAGCCGAGTCTCCAAAGCCTCCAAAATTTGAGCCCTTGTTACTCTGAATTTTCAAATATTTATAGGCCTTTTACAATGCTCTTGAGCCTTCTGAGGCTCGAGAGGTCTTAATCTATCCTCTCTGTCCTTTTTTTAATGACTTGATGCCATGACCAGACACATAGGAGCTTGGAGGCCTCTTTTTCTAACAACAGTGACCAAATTCTGGTAAATGTGCCGCGCCGTTAGGTGGCTCGCTCGTGCCAGCAATGCTCCATGATCATTTGTTGGTTTGGCTATGTTGCATTGTTTCCTTTCCCCTTCCGACCTTCTGTCTCCTGGTATTTGTCTCTCGGCCTTTTTTCTGTGATGGAATGTGTCTTCGGGCCTTTGAAATCCTCTCAAATAATAACAATGACTATTTTCTGTTTTATACAGAAAAACGTTGCAACACTGTGAAATCCCGCCAAGCTCTATTTATTTTGGACTTCAAAAGTCCTTAAACACTATCTATTCCTCTATTGGGTCCGCCCTCAATTGCTATCACAAGTCGCTTCGGCCTTGTTTCCAAGCTTCCCTTTGTATTTTGAAATACGTTAAAAACACTAAAAATCATGAAAAAATGGCTTTGGCGGACCTGAAATATTATATATTTTCATTTCTGAACCCCTTTGGGTCTGGGTTTTATCGCATTGGCACTGCCCCTTTGTATTTCGTTAAATAACGAAAATACACAAAATACATAGGAAAATGCCTTTCGGCGGATTTCAAATTTTATGCAATACTATGTATATAACCATCGGGTCCGGTTAATCGCACCTCTGTGAAACTCTGATGCGATATCGCGATGCGACTAGTTGCAATCGCATATTTCTCATGCCTCGAGCCGATAAGCGCTCCTTGTATTTTCCGATAGCGATCCTGCGATGCAACATGGGCCGTCGATCTATGCACTTGATCGATGGTCCACGTTGCATCACCGATCGCCATCGCAAGTTCCACACATCTGCGCCAATATCCGTCGATCAGATCTAGACCATTGATTGGCCAGATCAGACGGTTGGTGTGCATTTTAGTGTTTATGCCTCCGATACTTGGTTTTTCACTGTCCTTATGTGTGTTTTGCCTCCCGATAGTGCTTTTCCACCATTCCAAGGGTTCTTCACCTGCACTGGTTTTGATCTTTGGCATGATTTTACTGGTTTTTGAAGACTTAAAGAGCATATTTGGACCCATTTTGGGCCACATGCCAACAAGGCTAACACTGGCTCCTTCTGGGGATGAAAGCCTCCCTGTGAGGTTTCAAGAACTGCAAAACAATGCCTTTTCTGTAAAACCAAAAATAAAATCTACCTCCTAGTGTTCCATTGGGCATGGAGTTTATTTTGCATAAAAATAAAAACTGGAAAACATATTACAATATTAAGGCCTTAAAGCCTTATATGAAGTAAAGTTTCAAAAACCGCCCATTGACTGGGCCATCAAAAACATCTTCTCCTTCCAGACTGTGCAGAATAAAGGTATTGTTCTGCTGAATTTGAGCGATGACAAATGGACCTGTCCATAAGGAGTCAAACTTACCATGATTACCTTTCTTTTCCTTCAATGCATCCCATTTGAGAACCCAGTCACCAACTTGGAAATTGTCCACTTTTTCCTTCCTGTCAAAGGTTTCTTTGATTTTCTTTTGATGAACTTTTGACTTCTCAACCAGCTGCTCTCTGATCTGCTGTAATTCAACCAGGTTATTCATTCTCCTTACCATGTCATTCATTTCATCCTATTCTTCTTGAAAGAATTTGGCCACAAGGAGAATCAACTGGATAGGAAAAACAACATCAGTGCCATAAACTAGCTTAAATGGAGAATTTCCTATGGACTTCTTGTTGGTAACTCTGTCAGCCCACAATGCAAACTTCAACTTGGAATCCAAACTATTTTTCTTGTCCTCCAACAGTTTTTTGATTATCCTTACAAGACTCTTGTTAGATGATTCTACCAAGCCATCGCCTTGAGGATAATATGAGGTAGAATGCACCAATTGAATGCCCATGGATTCACACATGTCCACCAATTCTTCTGCCCTAAAAGTTGCTGCATTATCAGTAACAAGTTTGGTTGGGCAACCAAATATAGTGAAAATATTCTCATTCAAGAACTTTATGACAACTTGATGATTATCGTTCTTAGTGGGTATAGCCTCAATCCACTTCTTGAAATAATCAGTGGTTACCAAGATCCATTTGTGCTAGCCACTGGCATGTGGATTAATCTCACCTATGAAGTCCACGCCCCACTACTAGAAGGGACCGTTGAAGTGTACTGACTTTAAGGGTAGAGATTTTAGCTGTTGTCTTCCTACAAGCCTCTAACATTTGTCACAAGACTTCACAAAAGAAAACACATCAGAGAATAGAGAAGGCCAAAAATAGCTAGCTCTCAGGATCTTGTGGGTCGTAGTTTTCCAATAATGATGTCCTCCACAGATGCTATAATGGAATTGGTGCGTGACTTCCACAGATTTTCCTTTGTCTAGACATCTCAAGAGGATCCCTGACGAGTCTTTCCAGTAGAGCAGGTTTTCATTAATGCAAAATTTGGCTGATCTGAGCTTAATGGCTCAGGCTTGACTCGAACTAAGCCCTGGAGGGACTTCTAGCTTCTGCAAAAAATGAACTATGCTGGAATACCAATCACAAGTGTCTAGATTTTCAGCCAAGGACTGATTCCACTCTTGCTCTTCTGTTGCTTCCTCTGTACACTGACCACCTAAATTTGAACCCACGCAATTTATGTCTAACAAGATGCAATTTTCCTCAGCCATAAGCTTAGCCAAGCCCTGACATTTGACAATCTTGGTGGGCTTCACCTCTATGTTGAACTCTATGAATTTTGCAATCCATTTAGCTCTCTTCCCATCAATATCTGGCCGAGTTAGAACGTCTTTTACTAAGGCTGATGGTACATATGCAGTCACTTTAGAATGCAAAATATAAATTCTGAATGCCTTTAAAGATTTTATGAGAGCATAAGCTTATTTTTCAATAAGTTCATACCTTAGTTCAGCGTCCCTCAGAGTTTTGTTGAAGAAGGCCATAGGATGTTCTACGCCTTCATCATTTTCTGCAACAGAACTGCTACAAGTGTATCATAATAGGTAAAAGAGAACATATAAAAATCCTTGGTGTAATCTGGGCTGATTAGAGTGGGAGTTGCCATGATAGCTTGTTTGATGGCTTCAAAAGAGCTTCTTACAGCATCTGTCGATTTTAATTCTGATCCTTTCTTCAGCATGGAAGTGATGTGCTTCACTAGTTTTGCAAAGTTTGGAATAAACCTCCTGACAAAGTTGATCTTACCCAGGAAAGATTGAATGTCCCTTTTTGACCTTGGGATGGACAATGTCTGAATTTCTTCAACTCTTGTTGGATCGATCTTCACACCTTCAGCAGAAACAATATGTCCCAGAATTTTTCCTTCTTCTAGAGAAAACTATGACTTCTTTGGGTTCACAGAAATTCCAAACTATTTGCACTTTAGAAACACCTTCTTCAAATGCTGAAAATGGTCCTTGTGAGTGCTGGAAAAGACTGTTATGTCGTCAAGGTAAATAAGGACAAAATTTTCCTTCTCTCCCACAAAAGCTATGTCCATGGCCCTATGAAAAGTAGCCCCAGCGTTCATCAGTCCAAAAGGCATTTTGGAGTACATCAAAGTGCCCCAAGGAGTAGTGAAGGTGGTATTTTCCTGATCCTCTGGATATACAACAATCTAATTGTTACATGAAAATCCATCTAAGAAAGACATAATTCTAGCCCCTGAAACTTTTTGTAGCAAGTGTTCCATCTTAGGTAGGGGGTAGTTGTCTTTTTTAGAGCATTTGTTCAAATTCCTGAAGTCAACACAAAGCCTGATTTCTCCATTCTTCTTTCTTATTGCTGCAAGGTTAGCTATCCGCTTTGAATACCTTAGGGGAATTATGATCTTGGCATCCAACAGCTTCTTGATTTTCTTTTCAATCAAAGGAAATATGAGAGGGCTGATAGGTCTTAATTTTTGCTTAAAAGGGATGGTGTTCTTCTCCAATGGAATCTTATAATGAATGATGTTGGTGTCATAGGTCTTAAGATCACTGTATTCCCAAGCAAAAATATTAGAAAATTGTTTCATCAGGGTGCAATACTTGGAACTTTGGGTAGAAGACAAATGAGTGGACAGATTTATGTACTTCGGATGGGCTGGGCTCCCTACATTATGTTTGTGAACAACATACTCATTTTCTTTTTTGGCAAGTTGATAAGGTACATCATTATGGTCAAACAGCTTCTCTAGGGGCACCAATCCTTTGGGTATATGGTTACTAGGCAGCTAAACAATGTTGTCCTAACCAATCTCGTCCTTTAGCTTGGACTAGCTACATTCTTCAATGGTTTCGTTTTCTTGGTCGATGCGCATTTCAGAAAATTCATCAACGACTTGTCAAAACTTATTAATTTCATCACCATCTTCAAAAACCTTCCAGTATTTGACATTGTCAGGCAGAGATAGTCTATATTTCACCTGAACTTCATTAGTCAATTTAGGAGGCAAGGGAGGAATAAACGTGCTAGCAGACACAACAAGGGAATCTGCAAGCTAGTTCTTCATTCTCGGGATGTAAGAAATGTTGAAATAATAAAAGAGTCCTTGAGCTTCCATACCTCATCTCTGTATGCTTTCAGCCTTGGATTTTTTTCTTGGAAAGTTTTGTTGACCTGCTGAATGATAAGGTCTGCATCTCCAAACACCTTCAGACCTTTGATGCCCATTCCTTTAGCAGCGTTTAAGCCTAATATCAAGGCCTCGTACTCTGCTATGTTATTTGTGACCTGAAAAGTTAATTTGAAAGATAATTGAATGCATTCTTGTGTGGGGGACACAAGGACTACACCTACCCCTATAGCTTCCTTAGAGCAAGCTCCGTCAAAGAACATGTCCAAAATTTGTGGGCCTTCTTCCTTTGTGATCTAGGAAACTGGTTTCTTAAGCTGCGTGGAGGCCAACTGGGATTCTTCAATCTAAAGAATGCAAGCTCCAAAATTAGTGTCCACATCATAGATGGGATGATTAGTGGGATTCCTTTCATCATTGATGATATAGGCCAACTGAGCTTCTCTGTATAATCTCCTACTCTCACCTCCAAAAACTGGGACAGTAGCATAGGATAGATCATTTTGCAATGTTCCACCTAATCTCTTGATCCAACCTCTGGAGAGCAACATGCCAAACTTGGGGGGTACATCTGCTACCACAATATCCATCATCATGCTCTTCATGGGTAGCTGAGACAAGGTGATGGCTAGGTCTTTGATTAATCCCAGACATTTCACTCTTCTAGAGTCAAAAGAAAACAGGTCATGATAAGGCTTGGTAATGTCAAGACCCAATTCATCCATGATAGCCTTGGGAATTAGATTATGGCTGGCTCCAGTGTCTAGAAGGTAGTTGTGAAGGATTTTGTCATGAATAGTCAGAGAGACATAGAATGATGTGGAGTTTTCATCATGATTTTCAATCATTGGGTTGATAACAACAGCTGGTTTGTCATCTTGTAGATTTACATAGTCAATGGAGGCTTGGATGGCTTTAGGCTCAAGGGCCTCAAGGATAGATCTATTGAAGGACTTATTCTTCACTAGCTCAATCAGAGGTATAGGAATGCTTAGCTTTTGAATTTTTGATTCAAAACTGAAAGGAGAAGGAGACTTGTCAAGGCCCCTTACCTCGTGAGCTGGAGCTTTGAGGATGATGGGATCAACTGCTGGTCGTTTCTGCTTTTTAGCTTGCTATATTGTAGGGACAATAGCTCTTTGAACATAAGTTTCCTTGGCATTATTCATTTTCGACCTTAGATCATATCTGAGCCAATCTTCAGTTTGCATAACAACTTCACCATCCCATTCTTGGCTGATTTGGTCATTGAATAATGATTTTTCATAGGCAGCTGAGGTAAAAAAGGAGGCACTGCCTTTGTCTTCAGGACAATGGATCTCATCATCTTCTTCAAAATTATCTTCTTCCATGACTGTGTTCTGGAAAGGGGTCTTTACCCTGTGGTCTTCATTGGCATCTTTACTTCTTTGCAGAATCTGTAACTGCTCATTAGCTCTTTGATATGGATTTGGATTTCTAGGAGCAAAGGTATTAGGAACTCTTCCTTTCCCAGGGTGCTGCTCAACCTTTAATTTGGAGATTTCAGAGGCTAATGACTCTATCATCTTGGTCATTTTATGTATCTTGGGATCTGAAAATGATGAAGACTCGCCCCTCTATATCCTTCTATCAACATTTCCCTTGAGCTTCTCGGCAGCCATGATGTTTGATTCTACTTCCAAGGCTGCATCCTGCATATCAGCCAAGGTAGCACATTGTCTCTCCCTCAACAGTAGACAGAAGTTAGAATCCAAGGCGCTAGAATAGGTGAGTTTAGTAGAGGTAGTAGTGGGTTTTACTTTAGCTAGTATCTTGTTGTACATACGGTTAAACCTCTTATTGAAATCAGACAACGACTCACCATTTTCCCTCTTTAAGTTCCCAAACTCGGTGTGGTAGTAGAGTAGATCCTTCTTATCCCCCCAATTATTTAGGAATGCATCATCTAAAGCCTCAATATTTGCTATAGACCTTGGGGTCAATTCTCTGAACCATTTTCTAGCCTCTCCATCTAGACTTTGGACAAAAAGTCTCATCCATACATCATCTTCACTAATGTCCAAGTTATCAACATAGCTATAGAAAAATTCAAGATGTTCCTCAACTGAAACACCTTCAATCCCAGTGAACTTAGGCCTATACATTTGATATTCTCCAGTAGGCATGTCATTCAAAGGAGTGGGCAGTACTAGAGTTCCATACTAGCAACTATGATTCTTTCAATTTTGGTAGGTGCTTGTGGACCTGCCATAGTTGTGGTGGCTATAAGGGTACTGGAAATCTGAATGACAGAGGGCTAAGGAGTGACTAATAGGACTAAAGGAGTATGATGGATAGGAGGTGAGGTTTCCTTTGGGCTTACAACAAAAGGAGAACCTAAAGAATAAGGAGATTTATGAATCTTTGAGACTTTTTTTTTCACTGCTAGTATTAGATGCTATACTCTTAACATGTATTTGTTCTATTGCAGGCCTTATTTTGTTTAGAACTACCTGAACCTGATGCTCCTTTCTGCAACACCTTTCTTTCTTTGATGATTTTTTTAGGGTCAAATACTGGGTCAACTTGTGGCTTCTGAGGATTTCTCCGAGTATGCCTCACAAACTAAGCCAGAACTATGAAGTGGAGTCGCGAAAAGGTTCTTCCTCTAGTAGAGTCGCCAGATAGATGATTACAACCGAAAAAGTGCCTAGACTTTGTCTATCATCAAAGTTGGATTTGTGTCGTCTCCCATGGAAGATAAGCTTCAATCTTTTTTCCCGAGAAACGGTGCCAATTATGTTATCACTCCAGGAAGCTCTCCTAGGTTGTAGCTCGGAGATGCCTGGTAACATATAATATTAAATGATGTTCTCTAAACTATTGGAATGGATGATGGTTAGATCAAGTCAAATGACTGTTTCAACTCTATTTTCACTCAAGACAGGCATGAATACCCTCAGCTTTAGAAGGCTTTAGACCACTAATGCTCAATAGTTTATAGATTTAATGGATAAATGGAGAATACTGATTGTACCAGTAGATGCATACATAAGCACATATGAATGGATAGCTACAGGAAGTAAATGAAGCTTGCAAATCTAATTTATCAATGCAGGGATAAGATGATAGTTATCTGGCATTAGACACAGAAGAAAACATGAATAACCCATTCAAGTGCAAGCTTAGAACAGAAGAGAAAATGGGAATTGAACATGTAACAACAAAAGAAGCTTATATTGTTGCAATTAAGATGAGAATCTAGAGGATCTGAGAGGTCTTAATCTATCCTCTCTGTCCTTTTTTTAACGACTTGATGCCATGACCAGACACACAGGAGCTTGGAGGCCTCTTTTTCTAACAGCAATAACCAAATTTTGGTAAATGTGTTGTGCTGTCAGGTGGCTCGCTCGTGCCAGTGATGCTCCATGATCATTTGTTGGTTTGGTTGTTGCCTTTCCCCTTCCAACCTTCTGTCTCCTAGTCTCTGTCTCCCGTCCCCTATTCTGTGATGGAATGGGTCTTTGGGCCTTTGAAATCCTCTCAAATAATAACAATGATTGTTTTCTTTTTATACTAAAAAACACTGCAACACTGTGAAATCCCACCAAACTCTATTTATTTCGGACTTCAAAATTCCTTAAACACTGTCTATTCCTCTATCGGGTCCGCCCTTAATCACTATCACAAATCGCTCGGCCTTGTTTCCAAGCTTCCCTTTGTATTTTTTTTTAACTAAAACGGTTATTTTGTTGATAGATCAACAGTTGGGCCGCAGCCTAATCAAACGACATTACATGGAGGCATGAATACATAAATCATTAATACGCGAAGAAAACTTCCCTTCTTTGTTTTGAACCAAAATGACCCAGAGTGTGAAGTCAGAGTATTCGATATCTATGTAGTTTGGTCTATGCAGTGCAATTGAGCTATGGTATGCTTGTCCACGCTAGTTCTTCTGAGTTTAAAAAAAAAAAAAAAACCTTGAGCTAGCCTGCATCCCTCATTGGATTTGATGTATGCTTCCTTGTTTGAGCTGCAGAGGATGTGAAAAAAGGACGAGGAGGTAAAATGAACCAGCAGGCCCCGCATCCTCTGGAGAGTATTGTTGAGAGCCAGATTGCTAAAATGCTCCTCTGTGTTTAATGTTTTTATCAAGAGTTTTGAGTCCTTGAAGATCTGAAGAGCTTTGTGTCCCTGTTCCTGTGCAAGCTGGCAGCCTTTAAGAAGCCCGAGAATTTCTGCTTGGTTGTTTCTGTTCTACCCTAGTCCCCAACTGTAGCTGTCTATTCGGGATCCGTCCTGAGAATAGACCACACCTCCTACACTAGAGATCCTTGGATTGCCTTTAGAGGTGCCATCGAAGAAAACTGTTACCTTTCCCTGCTTCCTCTGCCAGGTTTAGAACTATGCATCTATTGTTCTAATGCGCCAGTCACGGTTGAATGTGGGGCGGGTAGGTGCTTTTTTACTGTCCCAAACGAGAAGGGTTCCCAGCCAGTTTCATTCCTTAGTTATGAGATTGTCATCTAATTTGCTGGGGTGGTTTCCAAGAGCTTCCATCAAGGATGCCTTAGCTCTGGCCACCACTGTCAAGGGTGAGAAATTTACATTGTTAAATATCCAGTTATTTTGGGCTAGCCAGAGTTTCCAACAAATGAACTCGCAAATGGAATGCCAGATCCGGTTCCATAGTGATTGTGCAGAGAGAGTCCTAGGATACCTTGTGGTCTAGGTGGAGAAGAGTTCCATGGCTATACCCTGGAGAGGGGTGGGTGTGTTGAGGCCGTGAAGGACAAGGGTCCATACCATTTGGGCAAAGGCACAACTTACAAAGAGGTGATCCACGTTTTCTGGTGCAGATCTACACATGGTGCACCAATGCGGCCCTATTATGCCTCTGTGGGTAAGATTCTCACCTGTCAACACTTTCCTGTGAATGAGAAGCCAAGTGAAAAAATTCACCTTGGGGATTCCGTATGTGTCCCATGTATGCTGCCAGATGGAAGAGTTGTGAGCTTGATTTTGTGTGGGAAGCAAGGCTGCAAAACCAAACGTAGATGTGTAGACTCCAGTCTTCCCCCACCTCCAAAGATCCGAGGCATGTATGTTAACAGGTTCTGAGCCTTTCAACTTGTCCAAGAGAAGGTTCTTTTGGTGAAGTAAATGTGCTAGTAGATTGGGGAGGACCCAGTCCTCCCATTTTCCTTGTTTGTCCCAGGTAGAAATGTCGGCAAGACTGAGCAGGCTGTTCTGGGAGATCCAGTCACGAAGGTCGGCTAATTCCACTGAATGTTTTAGTGGGGGATTGCCCATGATTTTGTCTTGCCATATCAAGGTATTTGCTCCTTTTCCCGGTACTCTGTTAAGCTGGTTTTGGAAGGTGGCAAGCCCTTTTCTACATAGGTTCCATAGCGACATGCCTTTAGTAATACTATCCACTTGGAGGCTTCTCAATGGGACTCCTTTGAAGTATTTATTCCGAAGTAATTAGCTGACTGGATGGTTTTTGTTGGAGTAGATTTACCAAAGGATTTTTCTCCCTAAGGCAATATTGGCCAGGCCAGGGTCTCTAATATGGAGACCTCCTTCCAACTTTGGCCTTTTCACTGTGTCCCAACAGACTAAGTGGAATTTCCTCTCGTTTCCTTTGCCTCCATGCCATAGGAAGTTTCTAAGTAGCTGTGAAATCTGATCCGTGATTGTCTTTGGAGCCAGAAGGAAAGAGGACTGATAGGTAGGGAGGGAGGAAAGGACAGACTTTATGAAGATTAGCTTGCCAGCATAATTGAGCCACTTCCCACCCCAAGCAGCTATCTTGGTTTTGATCTTTCTAATGACTTTAGTCCAGAGTGAGGCTCAGTTAGTCCCCAGGGTCAAAGGTAGTCCCAGGTATTGTATTTTGTCCCAGGAGGCATAGCTCGGAAAGTCCAGGATTCTAGCAATTCGAAGGATGATTTGTTCCTCTGTATTCCAACTATATGTTGCACTTTTTATTTTATTGATAAGTGCTCCTGAAATGATACAGAAGCTTTGCAAGGTCTCATTGAATTCTTTTGCTATTCGTGTGGAAGCTCCTCTCAACAGAAGAGAATCATCTGCGAATAAGGCATGGTTGATGATTATATTCCGGTCGTTGGTCGGATGCCCGGGAGAGAACCGTTGTTTCTTTCCGCTATCAGTTTCCTACTCAAAGTGTCTGCCATTATAATGTACAGAAAGGGTGATAGCAGGAATCCTTGCCTTATCCCCCTTGAAGCTTGGAAATAAGAGGGAGGTCGACCATTTACCAACGGGGCTATCCAAGGTTTGTCAATGCAGGCCTTGATCAGGTTCACAAAGGCTGGGCTGAATCCAAAGGAGATGACGGCTTTGTAGAGAAATGATAGTTTTACTCTATCAAAGGTGTTGGTCATGTCCAACTTGATCAGCATCCTTTCCTCCTTCCTCTGATGGTTGGAATGCATGGTTTCCTGTACAAGTATCACATTGTCCAAAATATGCCTTCCTGCTATGAACTCTCCTTGACTGGGAGAAATAAGATTACTTAGTAGGGGCTTCATTCTGTTTGTGAGTAGTTTATCAAGTATTTTGTAAGAAACGTTACATAATGAAATGGGTCTAAATCTGTCAAAGGTAGCTGGATTCACTTATTTGGGTATTAAGGCAAGAAAGGTGGATTTGGTGCTGCCTCCCACTTTTTCCATTTTCTGGAAAGCCTTTGCCATTCTTAGAAGGTCATTTTTGATGATTTTCCAATAGGCTCTATAAAAATGTGTTGAGAAACCATCTGGGCCTGGGGCTTTCTCCGGCTTTATGTCCCATATTACATTACTGATTTCTTCCTCTGTGAAGGGCTTCATAAGATTTGAGTTGTTTTCCTCATTAACCAAGGAAGGGATTTGGGAGAGGAAGTCATTGTAGATCGCCTCATCTCCTATTCCATCCTCTGTATATAACCTATGGAAATGATTTTCAGCAGCTTCTTTAACTTGGGCAAAACCTTGATGATAGTCCCTTCTGCTGGGGTGATTTCTGAAATGTGATTCCAGGAGAGGCGGGCTCTGAATTGCTTGTGGAAGAAGGTTGTGTTACGGTCACCTGCTTTCAACCATAGGCTTTGGGACTTAAGTCGCCAAAATTCTTCTTCTTTTTTGAAGGAGCTAAAAGAAGCAAGTTGGGCAGCTTGTTCCTTCTCCAATTCTTGCATGGTTATATCTCTTCCCTCCATCTCCAGTTGTAATTCTGCTAACTATTGGACAGTTTCTTTTCTATGTGTGTTGAGAGTGTTGGGAGGCGTTTTGACCCATTGTTTCAGATCTATTTTGTTTGCTTTCATTTTTTGCTCCCATACATAACTGGGTAACCCGGTGATCATGATAGAACAGGCCTTGGTAACAAATTCTATAAACCCTTCCTGTTTATCCACAAAGGGCTGAAGCAGAATGGTATATGTCCCAGATTTTATTCCTCCTCTAGTTGTAAGAGGATGGGTTTATGGTTTGAGGTGAGCTTTGGTAGGATTCTCAATGACACTATTCTCTTTTCCATCAGAAGAGTGCTTTGCACCAGGAATATGTCTAGCCGGGCTGAGATGTGTGCTGTCCCTATTCTATTGTTGGTCCAAGTGTATCTCCCCTTCTTGGGTTTAAGATCAAGAAGATCCCACTACTGAATTATGTCCTCCACAAAGGGTAACAATGGATCTCTGCTATTATTTCCCCCTCTTTTTTCTTTTAGATCTAGGACGATGTTTAGATCTCCCACTATTACGATGTTCATAGGAGAATAGCTATCTACAAAGTCGAAGAGTCTTTGCCAACACTATTTTTTCTCATGGTAAGGGTAGGGAACATATAGGTTAAATAGGGCGAAAGTGAGCTTACTTACTTTATGTCAAAGCTTGGTGTAAACCCAATGTTGAGTTTCGAAAGAGTTTTCCAGCTGGAACAGTTCCTCCATCCAGACCATGGCAATTCCTCCTGAGGTTCCCCTTGCGCTTACGACCTTCCTAGCTTTGGTCTTCCAGTTCATTCTGCTTAAATCTAGAAGGGCTTCTCCTTCAATTTTTGTCTCTTAGAGCATGAGGATCTCTCGGGTTTCTATTTTCATAAGATCTTTAATAATTGTTGCCTTCATGGGGTTCCCCAAGCCTCTACAGTTCCAAGAGACTATACGAATTATTTATTTGGGGTAGTGGAGGAGATGCCTCCCTTTGATGGTCTTGTTCTGGTATTTCGGCTTAAAGACATTTCTAGTGTGGATTGACTTCCTTGCATTTTTTGCCTCTCTGTTTCTTCCTCTCTTGCTTCCTTGTGGGATTTCCTCCCTGTCCGCTTCGGCGGTCTTTCAGATGTCTCCTCTTCCGATGAGCCTATTGTTTTTGAGGGCTTCTTTCTTATCATGTCTACATAAGAGGTTGACGAAGAATTCTTTCTGAGGAATCAGTTTGGGCAAGGGAAGATTTTGCATTTCCTTCCTCGTTTAATGGGGGATCAGCCTGTTGTTCTGCGTCGCTTGCTGTAACAGGGGTTTCTTCTTGTGTGCTGAGGGCTGCGAAGGAGTTTAAGGGCAAGTTTGTTCTAGAGTTGTTTCCCCTTCCATCTGTGTCTCTATGGATGGTGTTATGGGTCCTGCTTGAGCCCCTTTCCCTCTCATTTTGCTGGGCTTCTTTGATGTGGCCGTCTTCTGCATTGTTTTCCATTGGTCTCCTTTCCTTTTCTCTGCTTCTTCCTCAGTTTTCTTTTTACAGTTTCTTGCGAAGTGTCTGTATCCATGGCAGTGCCTACACCTGAAAGGCAATTGTGTTGAAAAGTGTGCAACAAGAAATGATAAATTTAGGAAGTGCTAAAAATAGAACTGCTAAAAATAGCACTTCTAAAAATAGCAGTTTGGCCAATGAGCATTTTGGCCACCTTGGGTGAAAGGTGAAACTGCTAAAAATAACATCTTCTAAAAATAGCATTTCTAGGTCCCTTCCTATTTATAGCAGTCCCTGGTCTATCTATAGGAAGTAAATTCGAATTTGATCTTACCAACAATTTAAAATATTAATTGATTAATCTCCATGAGTTAATTAGTTATGGAAAATTAAACTTGAAGTCTTTGTGAGAACATGCAATAGTTTCTCCACTAATTGGGGAATGTGTCCTTGATTTGCTCCACTGATTAAGGAATTAAGGACGAGTTATATATTGAGAGGATCAGTTGACTTAATTTAACAAGTTGTTAAATTAATGAGATATAGTTTGTTGATGCTTGCATGCATGTGACAACCATTATTTTTAGATAACTGTGTATTCACTCATGGATAACTGATGCATGTCAGTTCTTTCAGAGACTCAGTTAAGATCAGAGAAGGGACAATGTACTATCAGTTGGATGAATATTTTTCCTATAAAGGAAGCTCATCCATGATGAGGATTTATCTCCTTAAGGTTTGTGCAGTTATTTCAGAGGTCAATGTTGTGTATGAGGTGAGAATCACACAGGTTGCAGCTGGAGGACCCAGGAAAAATTGTGCATAGAAATAGGAGGCTTGGAGGGTAGAGGAGAAGGTTTGTGAGAAGCCTTTGACTGTCTATGAGCAGCAGAGGGATTGTACTGAGAGCTAGATAGCTTTCGAGCTAAGGCTTTGTGTAATCCAGACTATATTTCCACTTGTATGATAACACAAAGGTGGGGTTTTAGGCAGGTGCTTTCCCTGGGTAAATTCTTCTATGTTATGTGTGATTGATTCCTTCTTATCAGTTATATGTGTTCTTATTGATGTTGCTCATGGTTGATTAAGCTTCCGCTAAATTGTTTGTAGAAGTAGATCAAGTGTTTTGCTTTAGTACATTGCATTACCAGGTGATCTACAGGTGGGAAATTTCTACATGGTATCAAAGCTAGCTGATTTGTAGAAAAAGTTCTACATGGTATCAAAGCTAGCTGATTTGTAGGGAAAATTCTACAAAATTCTACATGGTATCAGAGTTAGCTGATTTGTAGAAAAAGTTCTACATGGTATCAAAGATAGCTAATTTGTAGGAAAAATTCTATGAAATTCTACATGGTATTAGAGCACAGGTGATCAAGGAGAGAATAGTATATTGAGAGGAGATTTCAAAGTTTTGAGATTTGGTCCGAGAGTTTGCAGAGCAGATATGATAATTTTTGTACAAAAATTTCAGAAATAAATAGCATATTTGGATTCCTTGTGGAAAAATACCCAAAATCAAAAAACAAATCGGTTGAATCGGAGTTCGGATGAGGGAGATATCGCTGATTTAAAATCAGCTCTTTTCTAGAAAATTTCGTGACGGCGGGAAAGTGGAAATAGATTGGTGTGCTAGCCAAGAACCTGTATGCACTTTAGGTACAAGATGCATGCAAAGCCTTGAGGAGAAAGGCAAAGGTTAGATACTTGGTGGTTGAGAGGGAGAGTAAATTACCTCTCAACATGCATCGCCAGAAGAAGTCTCAGACAATTGTGGAGGAGCCACAATTGGTGCAGTAGCTTCAGGAGGTTGTGGAGCAGCCATAATAGGAGAAGCTGAGAGGAGATCGAGTAGAGACATCTATTCATGCAGGGACCTCCAGTAGGGGAAACTTTGAGCCAGGTGGGTAGAGGGATCACATGCATCCATACCTCCAGGTAGGAGGTGGGGCGATGTGGAGTGATCGTCCCATGGAGGAGGGGCAGGATCCTTGAGGTACCAAACCTATTGGATGAGACCATGCTACAGGAGCCTCAATGTGGAGTAGTAGGAATTGACTGATTAGGTAGAGATAGATGTAGATGGAGCGACAAAGAGAGCTACAGTGTAAGGAATCCCAGGACAACATAGAGCATGCAGGCTGCAGCAATGCGAGAGGCACAAGTGTGTTGCATTGTGCAGAGTAGCACAGAGAAGGGTGCAACGGTGCGAGATGCATGGAGATGTTGCAGTAGTGCAAAGGTTAGAGAGGGAGAACTTGTCAGCAGTAGGTAGAGCTTCAGCATCAGAGTATGTTTCTAGCCCAACAGAGAGGTCAGTTGGGAGTTTTTTTGTTCCGAGTGTTGCTGGAGCAACCACACTTGGTAGATGTGTTGCATGCAGAACATTCCAGAGTTACAGGATCGGGTTCGAGAGGAAGCCTTTCTTGTTGAGAGGGAGTGTTGAAAAGTGTGCAACAAGAAATGATAAATTTAGGAAGTGATAAAAATAGAACTACTAAAAATGGCACTTCTAAAAATAGCAGTTTGGTCAATGAGCATTTTGGCCACCTTGGGTGAGAGGTGAAACTGCTAAAAATAACATCTTCTAAAAATAGCATTTCTGGGTCCCTTCCTATTTATAGCAGTCCCTGCTCTATGTATAGGAAGTAAATTCGAATTTGGTCTTACCAGCAGTTTAAAATATTAATTAATTAATCTCCATGAGTTAATTAGTTATGGAAAATTAAACTTGAAGTCTTTGTGAGAACATGCAATAATTTCTCCACTAATTGGGGAATGTGTCCTTGACTTGCTCCACTGATTGAGGAATTAAGGATGAGTTCTATATTGAGAGGATTAGTTGACTTAGTTGACTTAGTTTAACATAGTCAAGTTCAGTTAGATTAATTTAATAAGTTTTTAAATTAATGAGATATAGTTTGTTGATGCTTGCATGCATGTGACAACTATTATTTTCAAATAACTGTGTATTCACTCATGGATAACTGATGCATGTCAATTCTGTCAAAGACCCAATTGAGATCAGAGAAGGGACAGTGTACTATCAGTTGGATGAATATTTTTCCTATAAAGGAAAATCATCCATGATGAGGATTTATCTCCTTAAGGTTTGTGTAGTTATTTCAGAGGTCAGTGTTGTGTGTGAGCTGAGAATTACACAGGTTGCAGCTAGAGGACCTAGGAAAACTGCGCATAGCAATAGGAGGCTTGGGGGGCAGAGGAGAAGGTTTGTGAGAAGCCTTTTACTATCTATGAGCAGCAGAGAGATTGTACTGAGAGCTAGATAGCTTCCAAGCTAAGGCTTTGTGTAATTCAGACTATATTTCCACTTGTATGCTAATACAGACATGGGGTTTTAGGCAGGTGCTTTCCCCGGGTAAATTATTCTGTGATATGTGTGATTGATTCCTTCTTATCAGTTATATGTGTTCTTATTGATGTTGCTTATGGTTGATTAAGCTTCCCCTAAATTGTTTGTAGAAGTAGTTCAAGTGTTTTGCTTTAGTACATTGCATTACGAGGTGATCTATAGGTGGGAAATTTCTACATGGTATCAGAGCTAGTTGATTTGTAGAAAAGGTTCTACATGGTATCAAAGCTAGCTGATTTGTAGGAAAAATTTTACAAAATTCTACAAATTGCTTATAATCCAGTTCTTGCACGTGAGACCATTCTGCCACTGTTAGTTTTATGGCTTCTGGAAGCCCCACTTCCAGGTCAACCTCGACACATATTCTAGCACAGGAGTAGTGTCCCTTCCTGTCTGCTCTGTCAATGTATTTCCCAAGGGTGTTTATGATAGATTCTAGGCTCTTCGGGCTCTAGCAGTGCAGTGGTAAATGAGGAAGGCGCACCCAGACCGGGACTGCCGAGGGCACATCTTGGCCTGGGTTAAATTCTGGTGTCCATTTGTTCAAATACAGACCTTGGGGGCCCATGAAGTATGGCCCATTTCTAAATATGAGGTTCCTATCTTCAATGCTATCAAATATGAAAACAAAATGACCTTTACCAATGAAATGGCATTTAATTCCTTCTGAAACCAGCGGTTGCCAGTTGCGTTGCACCCACGATTCGATGGCTCTTGGGGATGGCCATAGCTTGGTGAACTGGCCGATGAGTCCTCTCTCTGCGATGTTTAGGGCAACTCGACAGGGTTCTTCAGCTATAAGAGCGACGGATGGGATTGCTTCCATCTTCTTGACAAACTTCTACTGGGTGGCTGAGATTGGATGCTTGCTGCAGTCACCCACCAGCTTCTTGAAGGCAAGAAGCTCAGAAGGGAGGGGGAAGGGAGGATCAGAGCCTCCCTCTGAAGCCATGGATGCAAGGAGAGGGTTCTCAGAGGGGCGCATGCATAGGTTCTTAGAAGCGCGCTTTCTCCCTTTGTATTTTAAAATACGTTAAAAACAGTAAAAATCATGAAAAAATAGCTTTGGCGGACCTTAAATATTATATATTTTCATTCCCGAACCCCTTCGGGTCTGGGTTTTATCGCATCAGCACTACCCCTTTGTATTTCGTTAAATAACGAAAATACGCAAAAGACATAGGAAAATGCCTTTTGGCGGATTTAAAATTTTATGCAATACTATGTATATAACCTTCGGGTCCGATTAATCGCACCTTTGTGAAACTCCGATGTGATATCGCGATGCGAATAGTCGCAATCGCATATCGCTCATGCCCCAAACCGATAAGCGCTCCTTGTATTTTCCGATAGCGATCCTGCAATTCAACGTGGGTCGTCAATCTGCGTGCTTGATTAATGGTCCATGTTGCATCGCCGATTGCCATTGCAAGTTCAACACATCTGCACCGATATACGCCGATTGCGACCACCGATTGTGATCCGCTGATCAAATCTGGACCGTTGATCAGCCAGATCGTACGGCTGCTGTGCATTTTAGTGTTTATGTTCCGATACTTAGTTTTTCATTGTTTTTATGTGTTTTTTGCCTCTCGATAGTGCTTTTCTGCCATTCCAAGGGTTCTTCACCTGCGCTGGTTTTGATCTTTGGCATGATTTTATTGGCTTTTGAAGACTTAAAGAGAATACTTGGACCCATTTTGGGCCACATGCCAACAAGGTTAACATGACCCATGAAAATTGAAAACCATATTCCAATGCTTTTAACGAGTATTGAAATTTTTCCAGAACCTCACCGGTCAGACTATTTTTAATGGACCTTTTGGTTTTATTGGTTCACAATTTCAATAAAAAATTGTACCAGTCAATAATTACGTTTTTTTTATAATTTACATTTTCAAAAAAATATATTTCTTAATCGAGTTGTTTTTAGGGAGATTTTTTGGAAATTTTTTTGGTGGGTTTTTTCGGTATAATTTCTCTAAAATTTGGCAATGATTTATTGAAATCACAAACTTGATGGGTAACCTAACCTCTACACAATCGAAGTGTCTTACTGGTTTATTCAGGTGCTGAATCATATATGTAGTGAAAAAACCATTTTAAATAACACAAATCAAGATTTCATGTCAAAATTTTCTGTCGAATTCCCCCACCGTAAAGTCCAAAAAGTCACACTATAAACAACTCTTTTGTTAATGTATTCAGTTTTTAAAATTTAAGGAAATTTGTTTAAATTAAAAATTTTACCCATCAAATATTATGTTTTTTTTCTATAATTTAAATTTTCAAAAAAATATTTGATAATGTATTTAATTTTTTAAATTAAAAAAAATTGTTTAAATTGTTGTATGTTTGTTGTTTTTTGGTATATTTTTTTTAAACAATTTTGTCCAAAATTTGATAAGGATTTGTTGGAATTACAATTTTGATAAAGATTTTTTGTTGGAATTAAAAGTTTTTATTATATAGTATATACAATTTCACTACTATAAGAGCTTTTCAAAGCATTAAATCTATTTATATATTCAAAAATGCATTTTAAACAATAAAAAATTGCAGAGTCATTGAATCCATTTATACATTCAAAAACACAATTTAAACAACAAAAAATTACAATCTCATAAAAAACATATTATATTCAAGTTAGAAAGACAAATACCTAAACAATTAGACTAAGCTATTACAAAATATTTTCTTACTATGAATTATGCCCTTCATAATAACTAAAATGAAGATAACTACATACATACATAATAGATAAGGATCATAACCAAAATAAAAATGACTGCGTACATACATGGCGCAACTAGCTTGACGAAGGCCATAGCTAAAAGGAAGATGGCCACATTGTACCTCTTTAGAAGTGGGGATAAACTGCATCCCCTCTAATTATAAGGCCATATGATTAACCTCATTTTAGCCAAGGGATTATTTTGGAAAAGAATATTAGCCTATGGTTAAAAAATCAAGATAAAAGATGTAAATGCCAAGATGGATTTAGGAAATATCATTCGAATGTGGACCACCTTGTTACTCTCAAGATCATCGTGGAGGAGCGTTGCAATAATAAAATTGATCGCTTATGTTGTTTCATTGACTTTAGAAAGGATTTTGACATTGTTCCTCTGACAAACCTATGAAAGAGCCTCGAAGAGATGGTTCCTCTTGAGTTGAGGGTTGTATGAGAACATTATTGCTAATCTCAGGATCTTTGAGGGTTGGTCAAAAGAAATTAATTTTGTTCCTTGTGCCCTGCCCTTTTTCGTATACACATTAGTAAATCTAGAAGAGTGTTTGGAAGATACAGGTTGTGGTCGCCCCACACTCATTGGTATAGTCATAACTCTTCTCCTTTATGCTAATGGTATTTCTCTTTTGGCAAGGAAACCTTACAATCTTGTCAAACAACTAAGGATCCTCCAAGATTTTCCTTCCAATATTGGTATGTCTATTAATATTGACAAAACAAAAGTCATGATAATCAAATCCATAGATATCACATATGATACGACAAAAAAAAATTGGTAGAAGTTCATACAAATATCTTGGAATCGATATCCATCACAAGCTCAACTAGAGTTATAGAATTGAGAAAAGGATAAATGGAGGGTGGAAAGCTTGTAATGGACTTGAAAACAATTTTTAGTCAACAAATTTTGAGATATGTGATAAAGAGAAGCTCTTCTTTGGGACTCTTGTCACCCCTGTTATACTATATGGATGTGAGGTTTGAGGATGTATTATCTCTAGAGAGTTATGGAAGAAGATAGAACAAATTCAAAGGTAGTTTATAACCGGCAATATCAAGATTAAAAGAAACGCACCCTATCCTATCCTCCTAATCAAAGCAAGACTTTCCCGTATTGAAAGCATGGCCATGATCTAGGTATCTTATGTATACGAAGAGGTTAAAGAAAATGGAAGACAAACTCAAAAATATGAAATACGAAATTTAGGAATGAACCACACAGCTCACAGGTGATTCGAGCTGCACTTGGAGGTTGCCCAAGCAATGCTGCTAAACATTCATTAAATAAACGATAAAAATATATAAATATTATAGGAGTCGATTTAGTTAGGGAGATCAAACAAATTCTCGGAAAATAGGATCTAACTGCTAAATACACACAATCAAAACTACCTAATGAATCCACTTTCCATTATTTTCAAGTTTCCCCTGAATGAAGAAAGGATTTATTTTCACACCTAAGATCTCCCTAAATAACTCAAATTTCATCTTCTCAAGGGGCTTTGTGAAAATATGAGTGACATTTTCACAAGTATTACAATATTCAAGAAAAAATTCTTTATAATGTATCTTCTCTCTAATAAAATGAAACTGAGCATCAACATGCTTTGTTCTTGCATGATACATTGGATTTCCTGCCAACTTGATTGAGCTCTGGTTGTCACATTTTATCACAATAGCCTTCTTTTGTTTTTTTCTAACATCTAGAAGAAATCTCCTCAACCAAACAACTTCACAAGTTGATGCACTCAAAGCTTTATATTCTACCTTAGTAGATAACAATGATACAGTTGGTTTCTTCGTGCTACTCCATGAAACAATCATGGATCCTATGTTGAATGCATAAAATGTAGTAGATCTCCCATCATCCAGATTGCCATCCCAATTTGAATCTGAGTAACATGTCAGCTCTACATCAAATGAATCTGTTAACACCCAGGTTGTTCCCTTTGACTCCCAAGGGAATACGGCCGGGGTAACCACTAACCAAGATTTGGATTACAGTTTCTAGCCAAACTGCAATCAGAGAGGGCTCTCTCTTTAAGATTTGTCTTTGTTTTGTGAAGATTTTAGGCTAGTTATGAGTTCAGTTTTGTTTAATGTTTTGGTTGAGTGATGTCTTTCAGTACTTAAGGTGGAAATCTTCAGACAGTTTTTAGTCCATTGGGCAATGGAGTCAGTGGCTACAGGTTGTTTGAAATGTTGAGTGAGATTGTTGAAACTGCAGGGCCATTCAAATATTTCATGAAACAAACTTGAAATTGTGATAGTGAAGCATGTTTAACCAGTGGAAAGCAATTAAGAATTTTCCACTAAGCTGGGGGTGTGAGAAAGAGATATATTGCACAGGAGCAGATTTGAATTCCTAAACAATAACCACTGTGAAAGATATAGTCTGAAAGTGCAGCAATTAAGAATTACACCTTATAACTATAACTGAAGAAAACATTTATAACAGCATAGATTGAGGTCAGGGTATTTTGTGAATAAGTCCTGAAACTATTCTTTTTCTTTGCCATTAACTGTGAAACATAGAACATGAATGGGTTATGAAGAAATAATTAAAACACATAACGAAGAGTTTAAAGGAAACTTATTGTGCCATGAAATACGCAGGAATCCTCTAGCATTCAGCAAACACACACAACACCTCAGACAACCCAGAACTTTGGAAATTCCATCAGCTTTTGTATTAATACTCTGAACATTTACAGCATAAGATCTCTGAAAGAGGAAATCAACAACAACCACCCTGCAAGCTTATGCGAGGGGGAATATATACAATCGGTTACACAAAAATATCTGAACCGCTGAGTCACTTGAGAAATAAATACGTTCACCAACTTTATAAAATAGCAGATAAGGAAGTTATTACTACTCTAAATACAAAATGAATGTTCTTTAATTCTGTTAGAAGTCTTTTTGACCTTTGGAGGCCACTGAGTCGGCTGAGCGTTCTGTATTAATGCTGACTGATGTGTCTTTATGGCTTTGCCATGCTGTAGCTTTCTCGGTCCTGTCATCTGCAACTGTCAATGCTGCTTTAGTGGCCGAATTGGTTTGCTGAGTTGGCTCAGTCTATTCTTTTCCAAAAATACAGAATGCATCAAATTTTCCTGTACATGATGACTTATGTTTTTTGATTACAAAATTTGATGAACGGCTCCTGCTTACAGTATCAACTGTATCATTTTGGTCCACCATTCCTGAGTGGGCAATTGATGTCTCAAAATTTCATCTAGGGTCTCATCTGCCTTTGTATATTTGTAGAAGTTTGGAGGCACTTCAAACAAATGTTTGATATCATTCATAATAAAAAATAAGTTCTCTACTCTGTCATAGAGACTTTGCCCAGATGCTGGCCCTGTTTCTTCTGAGGTGCTTGGTCTTACAGTGATCTGATTGGTGGCAAATGTGTTGACCCTTTTTGCATAGTTCTCATGTGAAAGTAGCCTCCCTGCGCTGTTCAGTAAGCCAGGAAGACCTCTGCTTTGTAATGCTGCAAACTTATCCATGAATTTGTTTACTTCTGTCTGCATGTCCTGGCTTCTTCTTTCTAGTGTTTGTACCAGGCTTCTTAATGTAAGGACCCTCTTTATCAGCAGGATAGTTTCAGTTCTGTTGGGGATTCCTATTGCTGCCAGCTGAGGACCTGTACGGTTATTAAGCACGTTAATCATTCTGTTGGCTATCTCAGGCATATTGCCTAGAGATGCCCTTGCTCTCTGGACTTCCCTGTGTGCTTTGCCTATGAGCTCCATTTGCTCATGAATAGTCTCAATATACTGCCATTGATCTGTGATTGATTGGCCAATGTTGGCCCATAAAACTGTCTTGAGCTCAGCCACCACTTTGTCAAGGGTGAGTTCTTTCTCCAGCTCCTTTATCTTCTCCTTAAGGGCCTTTATTTCCCTTCCTTTTTCTGCTACACTTTGCTTGGATTTGTCATATTTTTCATTCAGCTTAGCTAAATTCTCTCTGGCTTCATTTAGCTCTGCCATTTGGGCTTCTAAGGCCTGGATTTCATTCTTCAGTTTCTGCATGTCAAGGCTTGGAGCCTGCTCTGATGTTGGTGCTGGTGCTGATGTAGATGGCACTGTTTGAGCTATTTGCTCTGTAGGAGGAGCACTAGTTTGAGGGGGTTCCTCAAGGTTGATTATTTGTGGAGGTGGCTGAGATGTTTGGCCTACTTCCTTTTGTTGTAGGGCTGCCTACAGTTCAGCCTCTGATTCTCCCAATTTTTCTTCTGTCTGGATCAGCTGTTTGTATAATGATATCAACATGCTTGTTGCATCTTGGTCATGCCTCAGCTAGGCAACCTCTTCTATTTGTGGGTGAAGAGTTGCTGGGATCTTAACCATTTTTCTTAGTGCTGCCATATCTGCATCTCTTAGTTTCAGCAGCGCTTGTATAGATTTGGTGTCCTTGGGATCATGCCCAACTTCTATGATGATATCCTCCAATGCTTTGATTCGGTTGTCCTTTGCCTGAGAGGATGCTTTCTCCAAGTCAAGTTGGGCAGCTGTATTATTTAGGCTGTTTTCCAACCTATAATTAACCAAAGTTTTGTCTGCAAGAGTGGCATATACCATCTCACCCGTTTGCTTGTGCACTTCAATCTGATCCATAGGGTGGATGTCTTTTGCAAGGACCTCCAGGTTGGTCCTTATATAGTCTGCGGCTGACTGTGGCTGCAGCATGGTTGGCATGAAATGACTCATTATCATTTTTCCCTCTTCTACATCATATGCAGACATCAACCTCTGCTGGTTTGTAGGAGCCATTTTCAATAGGTGATTGTACAGCTGTATCCTAAGTGGCTCATTCTTCTTTTTGATCTCAATAAACTGTTGTTTGATGCCTGTTTCAGCTCTCCGTTGCTGGCTTGAGGAGCTGACTTCTCCTCCAACTGTTCTTTCTTGTTCCTGCTGAAAGGAACTTGTAGATGCCTCCATACTCGGTGGGCCCATGCCCAATGATTGCCCAATAGGCATTTCTTCCTCAGAGAGGGGATTCATTCTGTTCCTTTTCTCCACTTGATTTGTGGATGTGGTGAGGGGAGTCTACTGCTCTCTGTCCCTCTTCTTTCCCTTTTCTTCTTTCTGTGGAGTTTGTAGCACTGAGGCCTCCACTGTCTTTTCTTGCCTAGGAGGCACATTCTCTTGAGCCTGTTGCTCAGTGGACATTGGGGCTTCAGCTGTTTTCTCTTGCTGCTGTATTGGCTGCCCCTCTTTTTTCCCTTCTTCTTGCTGTTCTACTTGCTTTTCTGCTATAGGAGGTGGTTGTTCTTGCTCCATCTGCTTCTCTTTGCCTTTGCTGGAAGCCTGATAAGTAGCCTTGGCTGCTTGCTGATGTGCTGTCGATGATGATGCAGCTGCTCCAAGCTGCCTTTGGTATGAAGAGGAAACCTGCCCACAAGTTTCCAAGTCAGCCTCTTTCTCAATATTTTTTGCTTCTCTTTGTAGCATTTGCTCTCTAGTCATTGGCTCTTCTAGAGTGCCCTCTTCCCAACTTAATAAATTGGCATATTTCTCAATGTGAGGCAATCTGATGTGAGCATAGCCACCCAATTTATATTTTACCCTCCTTAGAGAAATGAAATGATTAGGGTCATAAGGTATCCAGCGGAAACTAGTTTCTAATTTGAGGCCCTCTAGGATCCTATCTGCTTCCTTCCATCCCTCCTCCCTTTGGTTGTAAAGAAATGGGCCTAGCTGGTTCCTGACCTTTAGTTGCACTTTCTTATTTTTGCTGTGGAAATGGACCTGGTCTGCATTCCCAAACTGTCTGAAATATTCCAAGGCAAATAGTCTCATCGGGACATATCTTGGCAGCCTATAAGGGTTCAACTCACAGCCATATATTCTGATTACTGTATGGTGTTGGTAAAAGTACCAATCACCAATGTTGTAGGCCTTTGAGAGGTGAAGTATCCTTTGCATCTCATTAGTCAATCTTGGAGGAGGGACACCAAATAACAAAGTCATAGCTGGATGAATGAACAGGTCTATGAATTCACAGTATGTGTATGGTGAACGGGAGGTGCAATGAAAAACTGAGGTCCAAAATACTACAGACCTTGGATTTCCCTGGGCATCAAGTTTCTTGAGAGGAATAGGGAAACTTTCTGGTTGATAAAATAGGAACAGATGATAGATGTATGAGGTGTATCTGAACACCTTTTCCCTTTCTAGATTCATCAGTTGGTCATGAATCTTGTTTGCAATATACTCAGCATAGTCATAGTGCACAGTAGGAGGCTTTCCAGGAGAAAATATGGACAACATGGCCATTATGGTGTCATCAACATCCTCAACTCCCTTGTACCCCAGGACATAGCTGATCAAATCCACTAGCATCTTCCCCAAGTCATTGAGATATGGATGTCCAATAGGAGGTGTTCTCAGAGCTTCAGAGCTTGGCTGAATAAATAACTGATTAATCTTGATGACCTGGGCATTGGACAGCCTGCCCCCCTTCTTTAGTAAGTCCATCATGGAGAGAGGAGTTAATGGTCTTGCAGAATGAAAGTTGAGCATTTGATTTATGGCCTCAGGGGTGACATGGAACAAGACTGCACCTGATGTACTGAGGACAGCTCTTTGACAGGGATCATAGTTCTCATGGCATCTATGGATCAGGTCTGGAAGGACATTGACTTGAGGGAGGTTGTAAATGGGCAAGTTGGAGTCCCAAATCCCTAAAATATCAGCTCCACTGAGGTGTTGAGCTTTTAATTCATTTAGCATATGAATATTAAACTTAGAATTTATTGAGAACAATTCTATCATCTGATAATCTTTATCCCCTAGGGCCTTCCATTCTAACTCTCTTTGTGGGGCATTCAGAGGTTGAATATTCAGGGCTACTGGTGTTTCCATGGTTAAGTAGTACTATGACTTGTACTAGAACTGGTGTTACTAAACAGAGCAACACAGAGGGGTATCTCTGGAACAGAGAGGTGAATTGCAGAGGAACAGAGGGTAACTGGTAGCGTCAGCAATTGAAATATTGCACAGAGGACTGATAGAGCAAATGCCAGGCCTAGTGAAACTGTATTCACGGTGAATTAGCGGAGCTTGGGTCTTGAGTTCACGAATGCGCGAACTGTCGGTGAATTTAGGAAAATTTGGCTAAATGCGGGTTCTACAAAGGAATTCTGACCCAACAATTGAAAATAGACACTGGTTACTGGAGGTTTGTTGGTAGTTATAGTGTTCTTCACTCTTTTTAAGCTATCTTTGGAGAATTATGGACAAAACCAGGTGCAGAGGGAACGATTTGGATAAATACCTTATGAATTGCCGGCAATGGTTACAAATGCAGGTGTAATGGACGTGCCCACGGTCTTTGTATTGGTTTCTACAGGTTGGCGGCTAACGGTCGTAGTATGCATGCAGAGCAGAACAGTTTTTGTTTTGCAAAAAGTAAGAAAAACCGCGATTTTCGGCAAAAATATGGACTTTTGGGTTATTGGCGCATGACGTCATCGAGTGACGTGGCGGCCTGTGAGTGGTCCACGGGGATTGCACAGGTGGCGGACATGTCGGAGCGCTGGCGGGCGAGGGCGCTGATGCGGCGGTGAGGTGGCGTGACGTGGGCACGTCGTGGTGGTGACGAGGACGTGACGGGACCAGCGGTAAACCAGAAGCGGTAAGTGGTTTTTCTCGGACCGCTTTGGATACGGAAGCAGTATTGTCAGAGGGCGACCCAAGAAAATTTGGGGGCGACGTGTGGCAAAGGCCTGACGTCACCCTCTGACTGTTTCTCAGGAGGTAACTTACGGTCATCGGTGTCGACCCGATATGGATAAGGGCCGTCGGATGGGAAAACCTAGATCCGACGGTCGACGGGTCATCAAGTTGTTAGGACAATACGACAGCAGGCGGGGAATAAAATAACATTATTTTCAAAATACGCGCCCAACGGAAACATTAGAAAAGTGGGTTTTTTGACGGTGTTACGGGCAAAGTGGATTATGCGCGGGCTCATTTACAAAACCGGGATTAAAGTTATTAATCCAAGCTGATCTTGGATTAATCCCAGGATTAATTTATAGCACTCTGTGGGTCGCGCTCTAATGTTTAGCGCTCAAAACATTTGAAACCAATCATAGAGCTATAATGCTCGGGGAAGGGGATATGTAATTTTTTGGGTTTTTTGTATAATTTACATAGTAGTAAGGGGAACAAGGGGTATAGGGAGTTAAATAGTAAGAACTTAGGGGTTAATATGAGTGGAAGATGGGGATGAGAAGGGATAACACTAAGTTTATATGATATCAACCTAGTTTAGGAAGTAGATCAAAATGAAAAGAATTTTAGACAAGAAATGTGGCTCTTAAAGAAACAAGAACCAACACAAGACCTTGGTTACTTTCATGAACATGGCTGGTGTAGGGATGTTAGCAATGAATGTGAGGGGGGGGAATTAGGAAGTTAGATATGCTTCTTTGTATTGCTGCAAAATGATGGAGAAGAGGAGCTTCTCCATCCATTGATGTTTCCTTTATGTTAGACCAGCAAAATTCAATTGAAAGGAATGACATTTCTGCGACCCCATCTACCTACCCATCTACTTGCCTAACATTTTTTGTTTCTTCATGGAGGGTGCACTTAGGCTTGCAGACCCTCATGTGCCTTTTCTTTTCCTTTGGCTTTTCTTTTGATTTTCTATCTAGAACTACCCTTATTGCTTCCAAGGCCCCAGATTAAGCAGTTGGGAACCTTAATTCTCTACCTAACTACTGGTCTGCCAAGATTAAATAGTTTGGACAGACTTATTTCTCTATTCTACAACAAGAAATTGACACATGGCATGATCCAGATTAGGTTGTTGGACCACCCATCCAAAATTCAGTCAACATGAAGCTATGTACACATATTGCCTTCTCTTGGAAATATGGGATCTTTGCATCACCAAAGCAGAGCATATTTGGAACCTCTTTTGCCAATCATGAGATATGAAACCTATTGGTATAGGTATCTAACAGAATCAATATACTTAAGACCAAAATCAATTGTTCCTTTAAGGTACATGAGTACATCTTTCATTGCTCTCTAATGGCTTTCTAGAGGTCTTGCAAAAAAGTAACTTAACACACTGACAAAGTATGTTATATCACGTTTGGTTGTAGTAAGGTAATTCAAGCTTCCAACCAGTTGTCTATACAATGTACCATCATCTCCTTTGAACCATCATCAAAATGAAGTTGCACATTCTATTGCATTGGAAAAAAAGCAACTTTACACTGATCCATTTTAAAATTCTTAAGAAATTTTCTGACATACTTACCTTGAGAGACAAAATTTTGACCATCTCTCCAAACCTCAAGACCTAAACAATAATGGAACTCACCAAGATCTTTCATCTCAAATACTTGTGACATTTTTGTTGAAAATAGCAACGAGAAATGCTAAAAATAGAAGTGCTAAAAATAACACTGCTAAAAATAGCAGTTTGGGTACCAGTGCTAGATTGAGCAACAGGGAATGAAAAATGGAAGTGCTAAAAATAGCATTCTATTTTTAGTAGTTTAGGTTGGATTCCTATTTTAGTCATTCCCTAAACTAAAATAGTGAAGTAAAATTCGAATTTGAACTTAACAGCTATTTGAAAATAAATTAATTAAAAAGGAGCGAGAGAGCGATGGCGGCGAAGCATGGATCTAGGGTTTCAGGAGGGTTTCTCTGCGCCGCCGCGGCCCCAACAGACCTGCTCCGCTACGGATTTGCAAGACGGCAGGCCACTGGTTACTATGAACTCGACGCCCCCCTAGGGTCCTGGATCGGATCTGCAGCGGAAAAGGATTTCAACGAATCGATCCACAGGAAAATACGACTGGTACGCTTCCCCTCCTTCAGGGTGCAGATAGTTCACCTCACGGCGGCAACAGAAAGGTTTCATTTGGAATATTACACCCCAACTCAATCGGTTCTAGCCAGTCGCACTGTTACACCAATATCCGAGAACGCATTGCACAGACAAGGAAAATCTGTCTGCGATTATGAAGGAGTGAGGCGTATACCAGCTTCGTTGCCCCATTTCAGTACGCCGTGGGTTCGATCGGCCGTCCCAGGGCGAATCTTAAATGAAAAAGCTGTAGATCTAGAAAGGGGGAGGAGTAGGGACCTGGTTTCGCGGTGCTATGAAGCCCCTATACTCTCTGCAGCGCAACAAATTTTCATCAGATCAACAGAAGGCAGACATTTTTGTCTGCAGATCTGGGGAAGCATGAGGGTTCTGGAGCTTAAAAAAAAAATCCAGGACAAACTGGGAATCCCAGTTGCATTTCAAATCTTAATATTTTCTGGGATATGCATGCAGGAACATCACACACTCCAGCACTACAGGGTAGCAAAGGACTCAACAATTATCCTCAATCACCGTCTGCGAGGTGGGTCAAAGGGATCTACATCAAAACCTACAGGCACCTATCGTGATGCAGCCAAAGGGAAAGAATCTCTAAAGGGGAAAGAACCGACAGCAGTCAATATATCGCCGGGGCAGTATATCGTGGATCAAATGCCAGAGAGCCCCTCCATCTCGCTGGATATTCCAGAGGTAAAGTGCATTTTTTCAGATCTGAAAAAAAATGCTGTTATTTGTAGATTTAACGGTTTCTGGCCTAGAACTGAGGCTTTGTATCAATGGATCCACACGGTCTGGACAAAAAACTGCCAGATCCACCTATGCTCGAAGGGCTTCTTCATAGTAGTATTCCTCGTAGACGAAGAAAAGGAAAAAATTCTCAGTGAAGGACCATGGTTCTGGGGCAGTGCGGGATTATTTGTCACCCCATGGTTTCCAGAGTTTGATGCCAATACTATGGTGGTATCAAGGATGCCAGTATGGGTAAGGTTGCATAATCTCCCAATACACTTTTGGCATTTCAAGACCTTATCAGCTATAGGGAATACCCTTGGAAGAATGTTAAAGATTGATACAGATAGACACTTAAAAGGAATTTTTACTTTTGCTAGGATATGTGTCGAGGTAGATCTCAGTCAAGGATTACCTGAAAGCATCATCCTGAATTTTAACAATATTCAGTGGAAACAACCTTTGGACTATGAGAACACAGCATTCAGGTGCAGGGGATGTCAACAAACAGGTCATTTGCTCAATGCATGTCCCAGCAAGAGCAAGCCACAACAAAGGAAGCACAAAGGATGGCAGAACTTAGATGAAGTCTTAAAGAGGAGAACCGCACGAAAGAAAGCCCCTTCGGTAACAGAAGAGGAAGAAACAGAAGCAGAAGAGGATGATACCACCATAGAGGAAGTTGAAATAGAGAATCAGAAGGAAAATAGAGCAGTCAACAAGGATCCACAACCACATACAAATCAGGCAGAGACCCAACAAAACAATGCAGAGATGACAAGCGTGGATCAAAGCATGGGAGGCAACAAACGACATCACCACTCAGATACTTCAGATTCAGATAAAGAATTAGGGCAGCCGAACAAAACAACTCAGTTAGTCATTGCTACGATCGAGCCCACTCTGGGTGAGTGGCGCAAGGTCGAAAAGAAAAAGGGGCGAAAAACATGAAGCATGAGTTTTGCTCATTGCTGGAGACATTTTTTCCCTCTTTTCTTTCTCTTTTCCCTTCTCTTATTCTTTGTGCACATTAGTCTTCTAATGTTGCGTGGGGTGCGTCAGCACTCGTGCCCAAGTGGCAACTTTCTGAATGCTTCATTGCATCTGCTAGTGTAACTTTTCATTAATTCTTTAATAAAAGGTTACCGTCTTTTTTCCTTGGAAAAAAAAATTAATTAATTAATTCTCCATGAGTTAATTAGTTGTGAAAAATCAAACATGAAGTCTATGTGAGGACATGCAACAATTTCTCCATTGATTGAGGGATTTATCCATCAGTTAAAGAGATAAGGATGAGTTCTAATTTGAGTTGTAATTAGTTGGCTTAGTTAACTGAGTCAAGTCCAGTTAGATTGATTTAAACAGTTTTTTGAATTAATTGTGAGTTTAGTTAGTTAATGCTTGTATGCATGTAACTGTTGCACTTCAGATAACTGAATATTCTCTCATAAATAACTCATGCATGTCAGTTATGTCAGAGACCGAGTTGAGATCAGAGGAGGGACAATGTACTATCAGTTGGATGGATTTTTCCTATAAATGAAACTCATCCATGGAGAAGGATTTATCTCCTTCAGGTTTGTGCAGTTATTTCTGAGCCAAGTGAGTAGTGTGAGGTGGGAATTAACACTTGTGGAAGCACTGGACCCTAGGAAAAACTGCGCAAGGAAGTAGGAGGCTTGGAGGACAGAGGAGAAGGTTTGTGAGAATCCTTTGACTATCTATAAGCAGCAGAGGGATTGCAGAGAGAGCATGATAGCTTGTGAGCTGATTCTTTTTGTAATTCAAACAATATTTCCACTTGTATGATAATATAGAGTTGGGGTTTTAGGCTGAGGCTTTCCCCGGGTTATTTCTTCTATGTTATGTGTGATTGATTTCTCCTTATTAGTTATATGTGTTCTATTGATCTTTCTCATATTCGATTATGATTCTGCATAATTGTTTGTAGAAGTAGATCAAGTATTTTGCTTTAGTATATTGCATTATCAAATGATCTACAGTGGGAATTTCTACAATTTTCACCTTAATTCCATCAATTAGTTTAACTAAATTTCCTGTGATAATTAAATCATCGACATACAAAGAAAGCGATACTGCATACACCTTTGCATCAAATTTGGTATACATATTTGGATCACTTTGACCCCTCATAAAACCCTACTGAAGAAAGAAGGAATATATCTTCTCATACCATGACCTAGGTGCTTGCTTCATACCATACAAAGCTTTCTTTAATCTGCAAACTAAATGTTCATGCCCCTTTTTCACAAAATCTTTAGGTTGTGTCAAATACACCTCCTCCTTTAACTCACCATTCAAAAAATAAGATTTTACATCTAATTGGTGCAAATTCCAATGGTAATTTGTAGGTAATGCAATTAACAATCTAATGGTATTTAATTTAGCTACAGGTGTAAATTTTTCTGCATAATTAATGGCCTCCATTTGTGAGCACCCTTTTTCCACCAATCTAGATTTATATTTGTCTCTAGTACCATCTGCTTTAAAATTGGGTTTGTAGTATGTACAACCATTTACATCCTATGGGCTCTTTATCTTTAGGAAATTTATTCAATTCCCAAGTCTTATTTTTAATTATAGATAAATATTCTTCCTCCATTGCTTTTCTCCACTCTTCATGTTCATTAACTTCATTAAAATGCATGGGTTCTATGACATTCAAAACACTGATCATCAGGACATAGTCTTTATACCTTTCAAGTAGGAAAATCTATCAAGTAGATATCCTTCACACCTCACTGTCTTCACCCATGTTTTCTGAAGGTACTTCTCCACCTCTAGGTGAACTTAGGACTCTGGTGATGTCCATATCACTAGATTCTTCCTCAAGTTTCTACTAGTCACTATCTTTTGCATCTAATTTGTTGTCTTCAACTTCAGGAAGTATGTGCCACCCACTTCATAGTTGTTATCCTTGTTGCCTTCATCTCCCTGTTCATGGAAAAATACATCTCTACTTGAAAACACTTTGTGAGTAGAGGGATCAAACATTTTATAAGCTTTAAATTATGAACAGAATCCTACAAAAATTCATTTGATGCCTTTAGCATCAAGTTTCTTTCATTTCTCCTTCGGAATATGTGGAAATGCCTTACACCCAAATACCCTCAAATGATGAACTGTTGGTTTAAAACCATATAAGGCTTCGAATGGGGTCTTAATATCAAGATACCTTTTTGGATTTTTTTCTTTAAATAAAAAACAATACTAATGGTCTCTACCCAAAAATCATTTGACAGGTTCTTACCTTTGACCACACTCCCAACACACTCCACCAACGTCCTGCTTTTCCTTTCTGCAACATTGTTCTGCTATGGAATGTAGGGTACTATAAATTGCTACACTATTCCATGATCCTTGTATTACTTGATGAAGTTCCCCAATCTGTATTCTCCCCCTTGATTTGAAAAAGGGATCTTTATGGACTTCCTTGTTTTCTTCTCTCCCATGTTTTTGAATTCTTTGAAATACTCAAAGACATCACTCTTTTTCGTAAGTACACCCACGTGTACCTTGTTCCATCATCAATAAACAATAGAAAATAATAAGCACCTCCAAAGGATATGGTTTGCATTGGTCCACAAACATTAGAATCCACAAGTTCTAATACATTTCTTCTTCTCCTATCCGAACTAGAAAGGAATTCACGTGTATAAATTTTTCCTAATGCGCAACCTTCACAAGCATCATATTCATTCTTTAACATAGGGAATCCTTCAACCATTATTCGTTTATGCAACAACAATAAATCATGATAATTGATATGACCATATGTCTGGTGCCAAAGAATTGTAGCTAACATAGTAGTAGAGGTCAGATCTTGATGACCTTTTATGGTGACATCAAGCTTGTACAATCCTCAAACTTTGAATCCTAAAGCAATTGGTTTGCAGTGATCCAGCAAGTCCTTTACTATGAAATGTGTTTTCAAGAATTCAACCTTAAAATTCTAATTTGTGATTATGGACATAGAGATAAGGTTTTTCTTGATCCCGAGCACATAAATAACATTATGGATGTGCCTAACGCTTCCATTTGGTAAAATCACTGGAGTATGTCCATATCCCATGATATGTTGCACACAATCATCTCCAAGATATATGTTTCCACCATTACTTATTTCCTTGAAGTTTTTGTACTAGTCCTGATTGCATGTCATGTGAATCAAATATCCAGAGTCAACAAGCCAAGCATTAACATCATCTGTTTCAAGAGACAATGCAACATTAGACATAAACAACTTAACATTTTTAAGATCAGAATTTAGGCCTTCTCCTGAAAAATGTCGTGAATGTCTTTTGTGCTTATTATGCCTAGTTTCATCACTTCTCTTCTTATAATAGTCTCTAGCAAGATGCCCATTTCTACCACAATAGAAACATTTTATTTTAGAATCATTTTTCACAGATGACATTCCTTGATTTGGTTTTGGAAATGACCTTTTTGAGATATACTTCCACCTATACTTTCTCCTCCTTGTTTCCCTTTGAAGAACTTTTTTTCGCCAACAATGCTAAATCTAGATTCGGAGGTTTTAAATTCTTGTGTCTCTCTTCTTCCTGCATTAATATACCTATCAAATCCTCAAAATTTGGTGCTTTCTCCCTTACTGCAAGACCTGTAATAAATATCTGATAGTCCTGTGACATTCCATTTAAAGTGATTGTCACAAGGTCAGTACTAGTTACTGATCCTCCTATGTCTCCCAGCTTATCTTTCAAGTCTTTAATTCTTGAAACAAAAGGACTAACAGATTCATTTTCCTCCATTTTAATATACAGGAGCTTACTTTTCAAAAAGAGGACTCGATTTGTATTTGTACTCTCATACAAAACTTTAAGTGTAGTTCAGGTTTCATTAGAATTTTTACACTCATGAATGTGAGGGATTATATTATCTTTAACTGGCATACTAATATCTTTGCTTTGTTCTCCCTCTTATCCCAGTATTGAATCAATGTAGTTGTAGCACCTGCAGTAGGTTTTTCTTCTTCTCCCTTTGTGATGGTCCAAGCACCATAGCCTTCTAGCAGTGTTTGTAGCTTGAATTTCCAGTTAACATAGTTGGATTCGTCTAATTTATTGGCCCCATTTAGGTATGTCTCTCCAAGGGGATTGGCCATCTTGACAAAAATCCCAATTTCTAACGACGCCAGACTTCTTATTCCACACTTCATTAGCACCACCAGTAGCTCCACGAATCCCTGATCGACAGATCCATGACTCCAACAATGACTAGGCTCAGCGTCTTTAAACAAAAAATAAATGAAGCTCAACCAATTAATAAATTCCACAAAAAATGGATTTGCTCACTCTTACCAGAGACATAGTCCGCAGAAGTGATAAGTTTTTCGTTATCTGCGCACTTTTTATTTTAATAAAAGATGCACAAATCTACTCACTTTTTCTTCATAAAAGCTGCGCAATCTGCGCAATTTTCCTTAATAAAAGTTGTGCAAATCTACTCACTTTTTCTTAAGAAAAATTGTGCAATCTACCAAATGCGCATTGTACAATTGACTGAGGGTGCACAAGTCGGATCTGACCTTTCTTCTCCTAACAAATCCCAACTCGGCTCTCCTTCACCAGTCCACACCAAGATCTATTATGCTCCATGTACATTAGGATAGTGACTCGATCCTCAAACGGACAATGCATGATTTTCTATGTTCCACCAAGACTACAGAACAAGGGTATGCAGGTGCAGGGAGATGCAGAGGGGGTACATGCGAAAGTACCTTCAAATTTTAGGTAAATTTAGGGGGGATGGGGGGATGTTGAGGTATATAATTTTTTTATGCTTTCATTATTGAATATGAATTTGAATATGATATTCAAATTCATATTCAACAATGAAAGCATAAATACATTGATCTGTACATAATTGAATTAAATAATGGAATGCACTGATCCATACTAATCATTCTTATTGATGCATACATCATTCATCCATACACCTCGAGATTCAATAATAAAATATATTGATCCATTTTATTATTAATTATCCATCATTATAGAATCTACATTGTTTTAAAAACTAAATTCATCATTGGTCATTCTAGATTCTAAATTGATTTTAAATTAAAATACATCATTCATCATTCTAGAATATAATTAGTACTAAGAAAAATAGATCATAGTAGATACGGAAATATGAAGACTAGAATAGTGAATTGATATAACTCAAACTCAAAAATAGTAGAGTGACGAGTCAAAGAATTAGTCTAAGGTCATCAATATCTACGGTCAAGACTCGAAAGTTAAAACTGAAGATTAAAAATGGACAATGAGCATTGACGGAGTGCTACATAGTAGGTCAAATAGTGTTGCACAGTAAATCGAGTAGAGGTAAGCTTGGTAAGTCGAATGAGTGAGTTAGGGGTTGCAAATTAGTCTTTGATATTTGTTATGTATTTTTCATTTTCATTTTAATTTAATTTTATTAAATTTTTGTTTTTTAATAAATTTTTTATTTTAATTTTTAAATTTCAAGGGTTATTAGACAAAATTGAGGGGGACATGTTCCCCCTCAAAAGGGGTGCTTCTAGGCTTGGTGCTCTTGATTAAATACTAGTTTCAGACCCTCATACATGATAGAATCCAATGAAAACATTACAATCCCCCCAATCCTAAAATTCTAAAAATTGTTAAGTCTGATGGATTTTGAGTGGGATCTAAAACTCTACTTTCTCCATATGGAATCGAATGAAGTTAGAACCACTCTCAAATATCTTGACTCAATTAATGGTAATGTTAAATATTTAAGCAAAGGATGAAAACTATAAGAATTCAACATTATCATTAATTAAATAGCATTAGTAGGGCCCTAGGGTTGAAGATTAAGCTTCCTCACACATAAATTATTGTTTTCAAGGGAAATTAATGGCAGACGCGTAGCCCTTTTTGAAGGTGGATGCCTACAAGCACCTGTTTTGGGGAAATGTGTCACCCACATTGGGGAAACATTTCTCCTTACATCTCCTTACATCTTCCTAAAGGGGGGATATGGGGAAATGTTTCCATAGGCATCCCCTTGTCTTAGGTGTGTGGTAAGCGTGCCCACAAGAACCTGTTTTGGGGAAATGCGTCGTCTACATTGGGGAAACATTTCTCTCTTCATCTCCTTGCATATTCCTAAAAAGGGGATGTGGGGAAACGTTTCCCTATGCATCTCATTGTCCTAGGTGCATGGGAAGCATGGAGTGCATGCACCCCACCCTGGGGGACGCATTCTTGTGGAACACTGATGATTTTCTCATTTACATAGAGGGGATATGAAGAGATAGTCTTGTTTTTTTCACTATAATAGGTCATAGATGCTTTAGGGGATTTATTTATTGCTCTATTGATGCTCCTGGAAAATTGTAAAAGTATCCCATCAAGCAACTCAAAGTAGAAATACATATGGTAATGTAACCACCCTTTGAGTAGAATGTGCAAAACTCTGTTAATGACATAAATTGCTAAGTAAGCATATCAAAATTTCTGAAATATTGGAATAAAACCCAAATAAGAAAACCAACACAACTCTTTGTGATTTTTAAGCCAGATGGCGCTATTGGGGATTACCATTGAGAATTTGTTAATGAATAGAATAAAATGGTGTAAAGTTTCTTTGCAAAGGAGAAAATCTAGATTTCAAGCTATACAATACTTTCTAACTGCATGGGTGTTTGTATGCTTGTCAAGTAATGATTGATTTAAGATTGTGAAAAATTGGTTACCCAATTCCTACTGCAACAAACTGATGATATTTCTCCTATTTGTTAATTACTTGAAAAAATTACTTGTAGTTTCCTACCACAAATATCGAAATACATACATTGTAGCCTACACAAAAAAACACTGCGGAAACTAAATATTGTGAAGGAGAGGAATAAACACACACACACATTACACTGTTGTTTTTGGACCAATGTCCCTGGGAAAATCCAACTTTAGAAAATTGGTGCAGTAGCTGAGGGTTTTATTATTATGCAGTAGTAATCTGAGTACAAATCGTTGGATGCCTAAACTAGTTATCCAATACAGAGAATAACTGGCAAAGAGTTAATGAGAAAAATCTCATATTGTTTCTGGAGATCCGACATTGATTAGGGGCTGACTGTTTGGCCCCACGCTGCCTCTGTGTCAATCCTACGTAGATCTGCATCACAATCACTGGGCATTGTGTCACCTCATCCTCTATTCTCTTGATGTCTGGAAATTCGACCCTCTGGCCCTTCGGTCTCACACCCTGGCTTCTTGGCACTATATCTCGACTCTCCCTCTAAAGCTTTGTGCTATCTCTGCGCGACACTCTGCTGCCTCACTGAATTTCTCTCTGCCTTCCACTCTCTGTATCTGGAAATCTCTCCTCCAGACTATTATCCCTACCCTTCACTGCTAGAAGATCACTTGTACTTTTTCCAGCAACTCAATGTTGCTACTCTCGAGAAATTCAATCTTCGATCTCTCTCACTCGATATGTTCTCCAAGTGCGCATCAAACTCCTTCTTATAATCTCTCGTTGGGACTCCAATAGCCAAGATTAAAACATAATCAACGACTAAGATTAAAAATGGGAGTTGATCTTCGTCTTCTTCTAAAATATTCACACCAGATTTAATTAATACCCTTTAATTAACTGAATTTACTAAGTTTAGACTTAGGGAACCATTTAAAAAAACTAATTATTTTAATTAAACCATCTCTTGGTGGAATTTTCCAAAACGATTTTTGGGTATTGGAGAATTCATGTGTCTTTGCCTCTATGCAAAATGTTGAGGCTAAAGCACATCCGATGTTACAGAAATCAACACTCCCTCTTAGTGAGCAATGTGCTCTAGTGCTGCAACCCATTGAAGCATCACTCTATCTCTGCACCATCTCCTGCTGCACTGTTGATGTCTGGCCCTGATGCCCATCAACTACTGTACAACTCTGTTTATTGCATTCACTTTGCTACTGGCCTTGGTGAACTGTTGACAACACTGCATCTGCAATGAAACCCTCTCCATCTGTTGCTGCTGCAACTGCAACATTTGCAACCGAAAAGCATCCAAAATACTAAAACAAATGTGTTCAGTATGATGCATATGTCATTCGAGTTGTGACTGCTACTAGCCTTTATGCTGTCACTGAAGCCACTGCGCTACTGTTGACTCTGCACTACTGCCAACTTCACTCTGCATTGCTAAGAATCTGACCACTACTAACTACTGCATCTGTCACTCTAGCACTTGACTGCACCAACTGTCACTGGTCCATCCTACTACTACTGACTATGGGCTCCCGTAGCAAGGTCGTGATCCAAGAGGTGGACTCCCCAAGGATCTTGCCCATCCTGTAGCACTCTGGGCCTACAACTCCAGATCACCCCACCTCACCCCTGGAGGCATCTCAATGATCATGGAAAAATCTTCCTCTAGTCTGGAGGACAACCTATCGATATTAGCGGATGCAACCTATTGATCCTGCTTCTCCTCCTTGTACTTCTTTCTAAGAGGAAAATGAGTGTTGTAGTGGCCCAAATCGCCACACCTGAAGCACTTGATCTTTGAAATGTCCTTCTTTATTCTGCACTGCTCTTGCTTCCCCTTTGATGAAAGGGCCACATCCTCCTCTTCCTTCACCTGCTTCGTCCCACTGCTGCTACTGCCACTGATGGTGGTTTTCTCCATATTACACCTCATCTCCTGCTGCTGCAGATCAACCCACACACATTACCAATCTAGCATTTTTTCTCCACCCAAGATACTATGGACAAAACCTTGCCAATGTTCAGAAATGCTATTCAGTGCCAATTGTACAAACTCTTATGGTTGGGGCGTTGACCCTACTGAAGCCAACTAGTCTCAGACATCCTGAAGCCTTAAAGGAAGGGGTCTACACGATCCTCTTTCTGCATCCTCGTGCATCTCAACTTCTCTATGTACATCTTCTACTGCTCGTAAGATCCTTCGTATAGCATAACTAAGGCTTCCCACATCTGCCGGGAAGTATCCTTGCCAACTATATGGGATACTACATGATCTCGAACCTCTTCGAGAATGATCCTCTTAGTTTTTAAAATCTCAACCTTGTACTTCTTGAGTGGATCTGCATCAGCGGGTACAACTACCACACTATCGACATAAGTTTTGAGATCGCTCCTCTAGAAGGCAGGAAATCCTGGCCTTCTAGATCACATAGCTGGATGCTCCACCCAACCGATCTTGATCTCTTAACCCAGATAATGCCATCTCTTTGAAAAAAGTCGAACTGCTACCTCTTTTACTCTGCGCAGCTGCTACCCAGCTATTCACACTCCCTTCTGGAGTGAGAAATTCCACACACAGTTATTGTTGCTTTGCTAAGAAAATTTGAACTTGTTGGATACATGTTCTCCAATGAAGGAATTCCCTCGGTGTGTGATTTTCTCTGCTAACACTTTCCTGCCAACCTCTGCTACAAAATAATTGTGTCCTAGCTGGAGATCTGATCTTCAAGTAAAATATGCTGCTCCCTTCTGCCTCTGGAAACCTCTAATCTGGAAATCAAATTTCTCTATTGAATCACTCAGAGAAATCGATCTTCCTCAAAACTTCGACCTCATTTTCCCAAGGACTGCACTGCCTTTGGGGTTTCGAATTTTTGCCAAGATAGGAATTCGAACCTCTCTTCTTCCTTTCTTCTTTGAGCTCTCTGACTTACAAATCGTGCTTTGATACCATGTGAAAAATTGGTTACACGATTCCTACCTCAACAAATTGATGGTATTTCTCCTATTTGTTAATTACTTGAACAAATTACATGTAGTTTTCTACAACAAATATCGAAATACATACACTGCAGCCTACACAAAATAAATACTGCAGAAACTAAATACTGCATAGGTGAGAAATAAACACACCCATTATATTGTTGTTTTTGGATAAATTTCCCTGGAAAAAACTCAACTTGGGAAAACCGGTGTAGCAGTTGAGGGTTTCATTATTATACAATAGTAATCTAAGTACAAATCATTGGATGCCCAAACTAGCTATCCGATACAGAGAATAACTAGCAAAGAGTTAGTGAGAAAAATTTCACACTGTTTCTGGAGATCCGATACTGATCAAGGACTGGTTGGCTAGCCCCATGTAGCTTTTGCGTCACAATCACTGGGCACTGCGTCAGCTCCTCCTTTGATCTCCTGTTGTTTGGAAATTTGACCCTCTAGCCCTCTGGTCTCACACCCTAGCTTCTAGCACTAGATCTCGACTCTCCCAGCTGAATTTCAAACTCCCTCTGAAGCTCTGCCCTATCTTTATGCGGCGCTGTGCTACCTCACTCAACTGCTCGCTGCCTTCTTTGCCTTGCAGTCTCCGGATCTGGAAAACTCTCCTCTAGACTACTATCCCTGCCCCTCATTGCAAGAAGATCACTTGATATTTCTCTGGAAACTCAACACTGCTACTTGTTGAAATGTGGCAATAAGAATATTCCAATTTTAATTTGTATTTGAATTAAAATTCGAATTTAGTCTTACTAGCTACTTGGAAATAATTAATTAATTCATTATAGATTAATTAGTTGGAGAAATTCAAGTTAGAAGTCCTTTTGAAGTCATGCAACATTTATCCCTTAAATTAAGGAGATTATCCCTTAATTAAGGAGATAAGATTGAGTAATATTTGAGTTGTAATCAGTTAGCTTAGTTTACTGAGTTAAGTCCAGTCAAATTAGTTTCAAACTTTTTGAGGAACTAATTGTGAGTTATTAGTCAGTTGATGCATGCATGCACTCAACCAGTGTACTCTAGATAACTAAAGATTCCCTCATCAGAAACTCGTGCATGTCTATTCTGAGAAAGACCCAGCTGAGCTAAATGTCAAGGACAGTGTACTATCGGTTGCATGTGTTTTCCTATAAAGGAAACTCATGCATGCATAAGGATTAATGCACAAGAGGATTGCACATTTCTGACAGGGTTTAGGATCAGTGTGAGAGATCATTCTTCCACTTGGTAACAGGAGGATCACCCAGGAGAAACTGCCGAAGGAAATAGGAGCTTGGAGGGCAGAGAGGAAGGCTTGTGAGAAGCTTCGATTACCTGTGAGAATCCAGGAGGATTGTACTGAGAGCTGGCTAGCTGTGAGAGCTAAGGATTTGTATAATTCTGATGTATTTCCACCTTGTATGATAATACAGATAGTGGGTTTTTTAGTTGAGGCTTTCCCCAAAGTATTTTCATGTGTATTGTGCATTGATTCTTCTTCTTCTGGTTATATGTGTTCAGCTCGATCTTGCTCAATCTTTAAGCTTCCGAAAATTGATAGTAGAAGTAGATTATAGTATTTTGCTTTGGTATTTTGCATTATCGAGTTAATCTACAGTCAGATTTTCTACATGATCTTAGAGGTAGATATGTAGAGAATTTGCAGAATTTATACATGGTATTAGAGCCAAGTTTTACAGAGCTATGAATAGTATACGGAGAAGAGAATTCGAAGTTTGAAGTTTGGGGTTGTAGGTGCAAATCAAATTCATATCATACTTCAAATTGAGATGGGACATTATGCGACTAATTGCCCATCGAAGAAGTCCAAGAATGGATCCTCGGTAGGATAGGAAGGTGAGGCATTATCCTCTCAGTTTGAAATGGACTTTACCCTCATCACATGCATGGTGTCATCGATGATGGGTTGTGTCTGGTATATTGACAGTGGAGCCTCATTCCACATGATCGGCGATAGAAGTTTACTCAGTGCCTTGGAGGATAAAGGCCTCAAGATGCGCATAGAGATGGGTGACGACAGACAGTATAGTGTTTCAGGAGTGGGCACAGTTGCTTTTTAGAGGGAGCATGGAGCTCCTCTCACCTTGACAAATGTGATGTATGTGCCTGGACTGAAGAAGAAATTGGTGTCAATCACGATGTTGGAGGACAAAGGCTACGATGTTGTCTTCAGTAAAGGAAAGGCATTCCTAAGACACAGACACGGGTTAGACCAAGATGATAGGGATTCAGGTGAAGAATATCTATAAACTAGAGGTATATGATTGTGCAACATTGAGCACGAAAGCATAATTGGTGCAAAGCCAAGACATTGGCGAGTTGTGGCACAGGCGGTTGGGGCATTTGCATCATGGGGCTTTGAAGATAATGCAACAGATATCTACAGGACTTCCCAAAGGTAAACTTGAGCAAGTTGACACATTCAAAGGTTGTACCTTGGGAAAGTACACCAAGTCTTCCTTTCATTATCGAGACAGTCGAGCAAATGCTATCTTAGAGCGAGTCCATATTGATGTGTGTGGACCGTTCTTGATGACATCCACAACGAAGCAAAGGTATCGTTGGCTTATTGGGGCTTAACCCAGGTTCAGAAGTGTTTTAGCTAAGCAAATCCCGAAACTACCGACCCTTTCGGCAACATTCCGTGGAGCGCGGATTGAGGTCTCACCCGAGGTAGTATGGGAGGGTGCTGGAACTAGGTTTCCACACCCTAGGGTTGTCTTGATGAGGTATGGAATGGTCGCAAACTAATCCTGCGTGTTGGCGCTGCTCCACACAGCTGTCTGACCTTCGCGTAGCTCTGTACAGAGTGTGACAAGGTGCAGCCTAGATCCGTTACCCTTTCGGTGATTTTGTTATAGATTTGACTTAATTTTGAGGGCCCAATATTCTTATTTACTCAGTTAACATTTATACCTAGTGTGCATAATCATAAACGATAAAGAGATGCATAAACATATAACAGAAGCATAAACATACAGATCGACAAATAGATGCACAAGATTTCAGAATCAACTTAGCTTTTATTAACCTTTTGTTCCAGTACAATCCAATTCTACCCTGTGCAATTAGTTGCAGGGGTCCGCGCACATAGCTGCAGACTCTACCAAGCCTCTGCGCACAAAGCTGCAGAGCCTCTTTCTACTCCTACACCCCAAGACTCAGACTTACAGACTCAGAGCGAATATCACATTCAAAAACCCATAAAAATCCAGATCAAACTCAAAACTGAATTGCCTTCTACACTTAGAGCCTTGCTCTATTTATACATTCCCATGGTCTGCGAACCATGGGTAGGTCGACATATTCTAGATTAAATTACAATATTTTAGGGCGGACAACCCTAGACTCTCATGCTCTGCACCCGCATTTTGTGGGATCTTTACATTACATTGACCAAACTCGGACTCTAAGCCCCAAAACTCCACTTATGGGGGGAATCCACTGCCCAGCAGGCCCCCAACACAATCAACATGACTCATCCCAAGTCACTCGGCTGGTGTGGTGATCTTTTCTCGGAGTCCATCCAGCAACTTCTGTGCTTTGTGGACTTCTACCACACATTCCTCCATTGTCCGTTGTATCCATTCTATGCAACTCTCTGATGCATCGTTGTCATAGGCACCCTTTTGCCTTTGCACATAGGTATCCTGTATCTGGGCCAACATCCCCTTGATCATGGCGGTAACCATGAATGCTTCCTCGAGCCCAGGCTGGATGCATTCTTTAAGCATTGCTTCTTTCTGACATGCAACATCCACCTGTGCCTTAGAGCCTGGGCCTCCCTCATTTTAGCCAGTTGCTGAGTAAGGGCAATTGTCGACGTGGTTCCCCGGACATTGTCATAGGCCTGCTGCAATTCCTGCGCTTCTGTCTCCAACTGTTGTAGCATTTGGTCCTCCTATAGTGAAGTGAACGTGAAGAGGGACTAGTCCAACAATCTCATGTAGTCCTGCACAAAGTGCTCTATCTCTTGCAACCCTAATTTAATGGCGCGGTGGTGCTACTCTCTAACTTCTAGAGGTGTAGAGGGTTGTTCCTTCATTCGCAACGCCGTGATCTACAAGTTCAACTCCAACTGGACCTTTGCGGCCTCCTCCTGAGTCCTGCAGACTCCAGCTGCCAGTTGGTGAATATTTTCCATGATGGGGAGTGTCGTCGGCATGACCAACTGCAGAAGGCTACTACAGGCCTCCTCCACTGCCTGTTCTAATCCCTAGTTTTGGGTGACCAGGTTGTCAAGTTGCAGGCTAATCTGGTCTAAATTTACCTTTTTCTTGCTCAAGATTTGGAGAGCGTGGCCCTCCCTGGCATGAAGCTCAGCAGTTACCCCATCCTGTAGCTGGTATAAAGTTTCTTTGGGAAGGAAGGCCAAATTCAACCCCCAGCCCCTTATGTCACCCACGGCTTCTACTAAGATGACGCCTTCTAGTAACAACATAGTGTTCTTTGTGCGGGTGCGCACCATCTACTCAGCTTCGGCGGTACCTTCCATGAGGTGCGGTGTCATCACTCCTAGTGGTCGCACCTGTAGTGCCTGAAACTGCGCTCTGAGCACCCCCAACACAGTGGTCTGCTCCATCATCAACTCTTCTAGAGCATCCATAGTGACATCGCGCACTCGTTCGCCACTATCAAGAAAGGCTCCCTCAGAGGTCTTCGTTGTCTTTATCTTCTTCTAACACATATTTCATTAAATTTGAAAGTTTTTTATTACAAGGCCTTCAACAACATTCATTCTTTTGTAAATTGCCATATTAACTTGATTCAACATTAAAATAATTTTAGTAATCTCAAACCAATTAGAAATCGTGAATGGGTCAAACGTGGGGTTGTTATGTGCAATAGTATCAATACACAATAGGAGTGTGAAATCAAAAATAAATTACATTTATAAACTTATATGAATACAAATAACTAAATGAAATTCAATAAATAACTTCCCATTCATGTCTAGTATCAGCAGTGATTTTGTCTTCAAGTCATATTGGATTCTAATAATGAAATTATTTAAACCACAAATAAACTATTTAAGAATTGAAAATGACAAAACGTTAATATGGATTGGAAAATCAATGTCCTATGGTGCAAAAAGTTTAAATGCAACCATTTTTTACCCATCTCTTTAATGAGTCTAGATGGTCCACTTAACACATAATTTGTTAATTAATTATTCCATGTTTTATTAAGAAGAGAATTTTGTTTTGCATAGAGTTTTGTTTCAAAACAATACAATATGAGATTAATACAGTCTTAATAAATTACGTGATAGACAAATAAAAATCAATAAATGGATTCCTTATTAAATTAAATGAGATGAGATGATTGCATATACAAATAGTTGATTTAAGAATATATGAAAAAAAAATTATGCGTTAAAAATTGAATACCCTACAACTTAACGAGTAGTATTCACTTATGAGCCATCACCCATTAGCCTAAATAGTCAACTTAATACTTATTATCAAGAAATTAAAAGACTTATTTTTCGAAAAAATGCATCATAATATATGGATATTATAAATCACATTTATATACTCATATTAATGGACATAACTAAGTACAAGTCAATAATATAATTCTAGCTCAAGTGATGATTTCAGTTTATTTAAAATACGAATTTACAAAAAAGTGACTTTAAATAATGAAATTAGATGCCTTACAATTCAAAAATTTCAATGACATAATTCATCCATGATTGTGTCTAATCAAACCTTGATAATCCACTTATCAATTATTATCATCATATATATGTTTTTTTAAGAAATGCAAAATTATTTAGAATACATTTTTATCTCAAAAATTACATATCACATTTATGCGCTCATATTAGTGCATTTTATATGTAAACAATGAATAACTCACTTTGTACCTTGTTGATTTTCAATATGATATGATTGCAGTTACAACCATTAATTGATTCAAGCATATAAATTTATGAAAACTATCGATTGAGAAATCACATATCTTATGCTTCAAAAATATCAAATCATTTACCTATGACACATTTCTCATTAGCCTTACTAGTGAATTATGCATTGTGAATAGTGAATATTGCACATAACAATTATCAAGTAAATTATTATAATTTCTTTAGTAAGAATAGCACCTTTGTTTGCAAGTATTTTATTACAAGGCCTTCAACAACATTCATTCTTTTGTAAATCACCATATTAACTTGATTCAACATTAAAATAATTTGCAAGTAATTTCAAACCAATTAGAGATCATGAATAGGTCAAACATGGGGTTGTTATGTACAATAGTATCAATACACAATAGGAGTGTGAAATCAAACTCTTAGAAGAAATTGATTTAAGCTAAATCATATTAGTATGTCAAACATAAAATAAAGATATTATAGTTATGGATAACATGCTAGATTCCTCAATGTTTAAATTTTATGTTTGGCAACTCTAACCCCCTTTCCCCCAACCTACGAGGGATTTGTTGATTGAATGACGGTGATGTGAGGATGTTATTGTAAATGACAAGGATAGGTGTCCCTTGCATTGCATTTAGACTAGTCTACTAAAACCTTAGTAAAATGTTCTTGTGCTCAATTTCCTACGGTCCCTTTGTGCCTTTATGAAGCACTAATGAGGGGGTCATCATTCATCTTCATAGCATGCAGGCATCCACTATAAAAGTTATACATTGTTGATCTAGGTATTTCAAGAAGGTTAGGTACCATTGATCTATCTCCACTCAAATCCAAGTACATTTAATGATATTTCTTAAATGGGTATTCAATTCATTCCATTATGATGGACAATGTCACAAATTGAAGTAAACAAGAAACTTTAGTGGTGAATTCTTGTAAGTAGTGGAGGCAAGGGTTTTCAAATATTAGCACAGTTGATGGTAGTGTGGATATTTATCTCTCCTTGTAAACATTGTCAAAACCAATAACAGTCTCGATGTAAATTCAGTGTCAACCAATTGTATGGAAAATCATGATTGACCATTACTTTCACTAAGAAGAGAAAATGATAAGCATTTTTAATGGGGAAGAAATAAATGTGAAACATAACTCGTGTATTTTAGTTGAAATTTATATAAGTCCCTGTGTTCTTTAATTATTAAATACTTAATGTAAATACAAATAAATTATCATTAAGATATTGATTTTGAAGATTAAATATGTATTAAAAGGCATTCATATATGACACTTGATTTTTCATGTAGCCTGAATAAACCACTTAAAGCTGATTATCAATTAATCTTAGATAGTTTTATATAAGATAAATCTTTACTTGCATTAATAGCTTTATTTCAAAAATAAATTACATTTATAAACTTATATGAATACATATAACTAAATGAAATTCAATAAATAACTTTTGAGTCTTGTTGGATTCTATGAGATTATTTTAAGTACAAATAGTTTATTTAAGAATTCAAATTTACAAAATGTTAATATTGATGGGAAAAGCATGTCATATGGTGTAAAAAATTTAAAGGCATCCATTTATGGCCCATCTCTTGAATGAGCTTAAATAGTCTACTTAATGCTCGTGGTGAATTTATTAATCCATGTTTTATTAGAAAATTCATTTTCTTTACATGGTTTTTTATTCCAGAAATAACAATTTCACATTTATACATTCATATTAAACCACATGATAGCTAAATAAAAATCAATTAATGCTTTCTTGACTTATTGACTTATATGACATGATTACATATATGAGAAATTGATTTAATAAAGCATAGTTAGAAAAAGTTGTCAATTCAAAATAGAATAAACTAGTTAGAACTCATAAATAATTGATTTTAAATTATTAATTTTCTAAAAAATATATTTTTTACTTACTTTGAGATCTTTATTTCAAAAACAAATTCCATTTATACATACATACATTCTAAACATAATTTAAGACATACTTGTCTTGTTGGTTCTATGAGATTATTTCAATTACAAATAATTTATTTAAGAATTGAAATTTATCAAATGTTAATAAAGGTGGGAAAATCAAATGTCATATGTTACATAAAGTTTAAGTACACTTATTTATGACCCATACCTTGAAATAACTTTAGCAATCTACTTAACATTCATTACCAATTAATTATTCCATGTGTTGTTAGGAAAAACATTTCATATTACATGGAGTTTTATTTTTTTTTTAAAGTGCCACATTTATACACTTAGATTAAACTTCATGATATGAAAATAAAAGTCGATAAATGGATTTATATAGACCACTTAAAACTCATTATCAATTAATTATAATGTGTTTTGTAAAATATATATATTTACTTACATTAAGGGTTACATTTAAAAATTGCATCACATTTACGAACTTCTATCAATGCATATAACCAAATAGAATTCTTCAAGTCATATTGAATTCTATGAAATTATTTAAACCACAAATAAACTATTTAGGAATTGAAAATGACAAAATGCTAATATGGATTGGAAAATCAATGTCTTGTGGTGCAAAAAGTTTAAATACAACCATTTTTTACCCATCTCTTTAATGAGTCTAGATGGTCCACTTAACACAATGTTAATTAATTATTCCATGTTTTATTAAGAAAAGAATTTTGTTTTTCATATAGTTTTGTTTCAAAACAATACAATATGAGATTAATACACTCTTAATAGACTATGTAATAGACAAATAAAAGTCAATAAATGGATTCCTTATTAAATTAAATGAGATGAGATGATTACATATACAAATAGTTGATTCAAGAATATATGAAAAAAATATGGGTTAAAAATTGAATGCCCTACAATTTAACGAGTAGTATTCACTTATGAGCCATCACTTGTTAGCCTAAATAGTCCACTTAATACTTATTATCAAGAAATTAAAAGACTTATTTTTTAAAAAAATGCATCATAGTATATGGCTCTTATAAATCAGTTTTATACACTCATATTAATGGACATAACTAAGTACAAGTCAATAATATAATTATAGCTCAAGTGATATGATTTCAGTTTATTTAAAATATAAATTTACAAAAAAACAACTTTAAATAATGAAATTAGATGCCTTACGATTCAAAAAGTTCAATGACATAATTCATCCATGATAGTATGTAATCAAACCTTGATAATCCACTTATCAATCATTATCATCATATATATGTTTTTTAAGAAATGCAAAATTATTTACAATATATTTTTATCTAAAAAATTACATATCTCATTTATGCATTCATATTAGTGCATTTTATATGTAAACAATGAATAACTAACTTTGTGCCTTGTTGATTTTCAATATGATATGATTGCAGTTACAACCATTAATTGATTTTAGCATATAAATTTATGAAAACTATCAATTGAGAAATCACATATCTTATGCTTCAAAAAGATCAAATTATTTACCTATGACACATTTATCATTAGCCTTAATAGTGAATAATGCACATAACATTTATCAAGTAAATTATTATAATTTCTTTAGTAAGAATAGCACCTTTGTTTGCAAGGAGTTCTATTTCAAAACTTATATTTCACATTTATATATGATTATTGATACATATAAGTAAACATAAGTCATTAAAAATAACACACCTCGATGGTTCATGTAAGATAATTTGAATGGCAAATAATTCATTTAAGAACACGTGCGCGCGCACACATATCTTAGAAAAAAATCGATACAACAAAGTCATTGCAAAAACATTTATAAATAATAAGAAATATACATATTAATATAATTGGCAATTCCCATATATTTCAAAAAATATAAAATCATACAAATTGATTCAACAAAAACCATGTCCAAAATGTATTGAAAAAATAGAATGTACTTTTCAACAAATTTATAAAAGAGCTTATCTCCATGAACTACAATGAAGTACATGTTCTATTGAACATTCGAATGTACTCATGAACATTCGAATGTACTCATGTTTTTGTTTGATACGATGAAGTGTCTTAAGAAAGGGGAATAAAACTTGCATAAGCCACGTATCTTGCTCTTTTCCTGTATATGATTTTATCAAGATGTGGTTTGATCGATATCTAATGAAATGAGAAGTATGCTTTTATATATCTATTAGCAATACATTTGATTCTTCATAATTATCTCCATATTGGGACCACACATCAATCAACATTTTCTCGTAAAATTATCTTCCTTTCCCTACTTCCAATTTTGTTTGCAAATGACAATGAGACCTGTCCCATGCAAATTTAAAGTCCTCTATATCAATATTTGATTTTCAAGTACTTTTCAAATGTACTTGCCAGTGACATTTAATGTCCATATTGCGACATCATAATTTCTTAAGCAATATTTTAATAATTCTTACTGAAAAGGCCTTAAAAAATAGGACCTATCACCAATCTGCCAAGCTGGTTCTCTTTGAATATGAAAATTTTGTTCATCTTTGGTGTATGATTGGAAGAATACTCTTCCACTTCAAATATCAACAACATCTTTTGACTTGTTGTAATTCCCAACTGCATCTGCACTGCAACCACATGTATGATATTAATATATCTCCACTTCAACACTTCATTGTTTAAGGACATAAAAACCTATCATTTTAAAAATGATGTTAATATTTATTATGAACTATTTCCATTTGTATGCAAACGTAATTTTACAATGAGCTCAAAGTATCACAAAATACAAATACAATTGCCCCATTAAAATGAACAAACAAATAATATGTTTACTTTATACATAGAGCCTAATACCTTTATTTAATTTGTATGGAATAAAAGTCTTATAAGATGCATTGACCCACCATTTAAATCATTGATTTTAAGACCTGTAACGATTTATTTAATTGCAACTTAAAAATATAATTACAATGGTCTAGTGCAAGTAAACAAACTAATTATATATTAATTTTCACATACAATATAATACAATTTTTAAATTTCAAACCTAATTAATTATATGTTAATTTATAGAGTTTCTACCTTAGTTTTTGTTGTTTCTTTTAGTACAAATTGTATGTTTATTGTTGGTGCTACATACAACTTAATATAATTTTTCAACTTATATGGAATAAAAAGGGTTATAAGAATGCATTGGGTCATCCTTCACATTACTAATTTCTAAGAGGTATAACGATAACTTAAACCACATTTAAAGAAAATAATTGTAATGATCTAATTAAAACAAATAGACCAATTATCTATTAATTTTACATATAATGTAATCCATTGTAAAATATATATATAGCATGGGAAATTTTGATATGAAAACATTAAATGACCATTCATCTCACCAAAAATAAAGAAAATCAAAATATTTTATTTTCAGTAATGACAAACCAAATCAACAATTCTTTTATTAGTGTTGTTAAATAAAAGTAATAATTCATGATGTCATACATATAATAGCATGATATAAACATCTGTAATCTTAAGGTACTTCTAAATGTAATTGAACATCCTTCAAAATAGCTCGCACATCCATAGCCTTTTGAGTTTATGCAATATTCTCCATAGCTCATTGATCAACCAATTATCCCCTTGATTTGCTCCAATGAATGGAGGGGCAAGAATCACATTTTCTTTTGGATTCTCTTTCACTCTCTCAATTAAACAAACAACTATAATAGTATTGGTTGCATCATATTGGGTATGCATTTCCCACACTTTTTTCAATGATTTAGTGTGTATAACTTTCATTGGATTATCAATGACCTTATGTCCCTTTTGTGGCTTACAGTCTGAAGCAATCCACTTAAACACAAGTTTCTTGTAATGTCTCTGAAACCAATTTTTTTAGAAATCTTGTTGTGCTTTGTTTCAAAGCTGTCGTCCAAATTGCAATGTCAAGAGATTCATTTTTGAAACACATTTCAAAAAATGATTTTGCATGTGGATGAATCCAAAATAATTTTTTCTCTATTGTGTAATCAGCATCAACTCCCATTTTCTCAATATGCTCGTTGTTTGTTGCTTCATCATCGATGCTATGATAAAAAAATGTCCTTTAGTTCAAAAATAACTAGTTTCTTTTCAATTATTTTGGCTGCAACACAATGGAAAATAATATAGTCAAACCATTTTATTCATGTTACAAAAATTACTAAAATAATTGTTGAAACGATACATTTACCTTGAGTGGTTTTTGCACTATTTATAAATGAAACAATAATTTCTTTTATCATCTTGATAGGACCTAGAGTAAACATATTAAACCTTCAATCAAATACCAATACCAAGAAAAACATTAGTAATGCAACCTTTAAAAAGAAACACACACACACACACCTTTAACATTACTTTGATTGTTAATTTTATCCTTTTTATTTGTTCCTATAATAAAAATATACAAAGTTATTGTAGTTACAAGCATTTGAGTTTGAAGAATAATATGATAAACAAGAAGACAAGTTATAAGTATCTGATATGACATTATCTTCATCTTTGTAACGTTGCATTTCCAAATTAAACATATAAAATATTTTGAATTGTGAAAATGAATAAAATCATTAAATAACAAGGAAAACAAGTGGACAAATTATAAGTACATGATGTTATATTTTGTTCTTGATTAAAGTTTTGTTTAACTTTCATTTGATCAATGTCTTGGTTCTCTTTGCTTGTCACTATAATAAACATAAAAAAAATGTTATAAATTGTGACAATGAACAAAATTCATTAAACAACTATACAAAAAAAGAATCATCTATAATCATCCATAGTAATATTTTGGTCTTGATTGTAGTTTTGTGGTACAGTACCCTGGTCATTATATGCATTCTCTTTATTTCCAACTATAATCAACATATGAAATGATATGAATCACAATAATTTAAAAGAATAATAAAATAAAATAAAAAAAGATAGAGTCACAACGATTAATACCCATTTCTATCTCCATCGTTCCATGGTCATTGTCTTGATTAATTTCATTCATCTCATAATTCCCTATAATAGTCATCCAAAAATGTTATGAATATGGAAATTAAATAACTTGAAAAATTATCAAGAGAAAAAACCAAACAAATTATGTACCTGGTATGATAACTTCTTCCTCTCCTCCTTCTCCTCCTATTTCTATCTCCATACTTTTTTCAACAACATGAGCACTATGTTGATTAATTTTTTTCTTCCCACTTTCATCATTCTCTATTTTAGAATATCTATCATTAGTCATTTTAGTGAACTCTTTTACAATTAAGAAATATGAAAAAAATAGTATCCAAAGTATTATAAGAAGAAAAAAATGAATTGTAGTACCCGAATTTTCCAAGAAGTTAATGGATACCATAATTGATAGTTGAAAATATTTGTAATTATTTAACATGATTGTCCTTTGTGACTATGTTTGCACAACACATGAAATTCTTCTTCCATATGTACAACAAGCCTTGATTAAATTTTTCCCCGCATAAAGAGAACTGACCACTTTTGCATCACTACATTGTTGGTGTTTCTCCACTAAATCCATCCAGAAATCATAATCTCTCTCATTTTCATCAAATGTGTCTTCAAATGTGTGAGTCTTTTATAGCCTTCAAAAATTTTAATTCTGAAGTATAGAAATGTATAATAAGAACTATATCATAACTATAATTGTTTTGGGACTTATATTCATAAATGTCACTAGTCATTTTATAGTTGAACTTGGATTTCTTTATGAAAATTTCTAAAGACTGGCATACATCATTACAAAACCAAAGTTCTACTAAGAGAACTATAGTAAAGTCATTCAACTCATTTTTTTCGATAAGAAATCAAAAAAATTCAATGTAATATCGCTTGTGGAATTGTTTTTTTCAAAGCAAGTGTATCCAAACCAACAAGGTCATATGTAAAATTGGTTGCAACTGACATGGAAATAGTGCAAAAGTGTTGACAAAAGATGAGGGCCCCCAAAATGACAACCAAATTCAAAATTGTTATCAACCTGTTGAACACTTGTTGATCTATTTATCATTCTATCAAGGACTCCACATGCTTGCTGAGAAAGGGACTCTATCTTTGTAGTACGTGTTCCTTTGACATAAGTAGACCCCTCCACCGTGTTGCAAAAATTGGTAAATATGATATCATTAATTTCATAATGCTCAAGAATGTTGAATGTAGTAAGAGTCATCTCATTCAAATTTTGATCATGACTTTGACAATATGTAACGATTGCATCCAATATTTTTCTGTTGGTTTTCAATTTAGAACAATAATATTTTAATTTTATGGCATTTGATGGATGATTAATTGGAATAGAAAACCAAATGGTTTCATCCAATAGCTTACATGCTACTAAAGAAATTTCTTCCATGGTTAATCCCTGAATGGGCTGAAGAGTCGCTGGTGTCAAACTATGTAAACTATTTCTCTTGTAGTTCTCAAAATCAAGTTGGCTTGGAGAACACTTTAATGTGCCTAGTTGGTAACAGTTAAAAACAGTGTCCCATTTATCCCAAATAGGTTCATCAAAATATAAGAGAATTTTTTTATAATAAAAATTTGTAATTGGAGAGACAAAGAATGAGCACAACATTTCATCATCAACATGATAAAATAATAAATATAAACTAATAAAGATTCAATGTAAAAATGAAACTAAATAGTGTTATAATCTAATGAGAAATCATTATAAATATAAAAAAATATGACTTATATTATCAGCTTTAGTCATTTATCTACAACAAAAATAGATACAATAATAAAATGTTAAATGTAAAAATAATTAAAATTACATACCTTCTCTTCAACTGTCTCAGAACATCCAATCCTCCTTTTCTTTAATTTGTCATTGGCAATTAAGAAATGTCTTGCCGAGCGCACACAATCAATAAATGGAGTTTTGAAGAATACCTTATTTGCATAATTAATTGACAACAAATGCGGATCACCTCAGTGGGTTCAACTAATGGATGCAACAATCAAGCATTACATTTTTTATATTTTTTTTCGCTTCTCTCGATACATTATACTTAGGATTTGTTAAAATTTCTTTCACTGCTTGAATGGTATGTTGACCATCAACTATCCAAAAATTGATATTCTTAGAATTTAGATCTGTCTCATTTATAATTTTGATAGAGTTTACCAATGGATCAAGCTCATTGATGTCAAATGGAATCAGAAGAGCATCGGGTAATGAGGTTTGAATTTTTTCTAGGAATGATTTCACTAATACTTGAACATTTAAATTATCTTGTGATCTTAATTTGAACACTTTGGGGGCTTTTTTACATCTTTCGACAACCACTTTTGTATTAAAGGAGTTTGAAAATAGATAGCAATGCTTGAAGGCTTCATGAATCTCATCACATTGGTTTGCAAGGTTATAGTTGTTTCAAATTCAACTTTCCTAGTTTTTTGAAATTCTATAGTGAGCTTGAAATCACTTTTTGTTATATTCTCCTCCAAATCAAATAAATATACTCTTCTCAAAGCAAGTAATTGAGAATCAATTTGAGAATCAATTTTCCTTGGAAAAAAAAATTGAGAATCAATTTTATCAAGAAATTTACCTTTTTGTTGTAAATGAAGAAGTACAGATGATGTTTTTTTACTTCTTACATAGCGATATCTCAGAACAGTGGCGATGCATTTTAAAAGATCTGCACAACTATTTAGTCCAGATTTAGAGAAGCTCTCAAAGTTATCCAACTTGAACATTGAAATCTTTATCGTATTTGTTGAATCAATACTTGAAGCTTCAATCAAATCTGGTTTAAAATTTGTATACTCCACTTGACATGAAATTAATTTTACCTCATTTTCTTTAATCATTTCCACTTGAAAGTCAATGTCATTTTCATTGTAAGCATAGCAATTAATTATTATTCCTAATATCTCTGGTTCGTTTCCATCTATTGATCCAAATAGATACATATCATGAAACATATTCATCGGAGCTTCTATTTGGATGTACCAATCTTGCACAAACTCATTATATGTATTGTATTTTTTAATCATTTCAAAAGTAGAAGTAGAAGGTGTTATTAATACTACCTTTTCAGTTGAATAACTTTTCTTTTTCTTAAGTGATGGTTGTAACATTTCATTTGCTTTTGGGCCAACCAATTCTGCAAATAACAACAAAAAAAATATTTGCATTAATCAAAATGAAAATATAATTTCAAATATTGTCACATAATGTTCTTATAAATACTAAAAAACCACCTAATCTAACCATTTCTAAGAGAGTGTACATAAAATATAAAACCACCATACGAGTTGAAGGAAGCAATGTTTGTATATCACTTTTTTTTGTTTCTTCTTGACTACTTTACTTTGAATTTCAAGCACACCAGATTCTGCAGTTTCTAGAAAAAAAATTATGGAATACATGAAATACCAAATATTATTAAACAACCTTATCATACATGATTTCCATTTACATGGACAATAATAAATGAGTACATATGCTATGCAAGTTTTACTATATGACACCAAAAGTTATCACGTGGGTAAAATTGCTAAGAAAAGAAACCACCTAATCCAACCATTTCTAAAAGAGTACATAAAATATAAAACCACCATATCAGTTGAAGGGGGCATCATTTGTATATCATTTGTTTTTCTTTTTCTCTTTGCTACTTTACTTCAAATTTCATGCCTAGCAGTTTCCATGGTTTCTAGAAAGAAAAATATTATGGAAGACATGAAATAACAAATAGTATTAAACAACCTTATAATACACGATTTCCATTTACACGCACAATAATAAATGAGTACATATGTTATGCAAGTTTAGTATATGACACTAAAAGTTATCACATAGTTAAAAAAATTTGGAAAAAAAAATACCCATGTTAGTATGGGTTGTCCTCATTAAAACCCCACTCCTAAGGCTATTTCCATAGGTTTTATTAATCAACAACGAGTTATTAACACAATGTCTAACGATTGTAACAAAGTATAAACTAAAATTGTCATACCATTTAAAAAATTTGGTGTCGTGTTTCTTGAACTTCCTTTTTCCTTGGATGCTTCCTTTGAATTCTCGCTAGCTTCATAGTCCATGGTATCTGAAAATAAAGTAAAAAATTGTTATCATAGTTTCAAATTATTGATGAAAATATGAATTTATAAATACTATAACTACTCACATCATTATATGTGTAACAAAATGAACAAGAACAATAACAAGTGTAGAACTCACAATAATAGCTAATCAAGGTTAGAAAAAGGGCACCCCCAAATAATTTATTATGTTCTTTTAATCGTGAATATAGGAAAGCAAACATCTACTAGGTTTCCTTCTAGCACGAGCATAAGAACATTTCCAAAAGACATTACATTGTGAATAAATAAAAACAATTGTAGAAACTACAACATCATATGTACACAAAATTTATCTCTTCTAGTCATGTACATTCTTAGTTTGCTTTAGAAAAAATAAAAGCAAAACACAATGAAAGAACATTAACTATGGCGATCGTTAGATTTTCTTCTAGATCTTCGTCTAGCACAAAGAAAAACACATAGCAACTTTGCAAGGTGAAAGAAATATAAAATGTGATATAATTACTTCTAACACGAACAAAAGCATATTGCCAACAAGAATCTTAAAAAGCAAAAGAAATATTCGCATCCTAGATTTATTTATATTACAAACGCATGGATATTGTCAAAAAAAACATTGTAAGGTGAAATAAATATAGCACGTGCTAGAATTATTTTTAGTACGAACACATTCATATTTCCAAGAAAAACATTGCAAAACAAAATAAATATAGCACAAGCTAGATTTCCTTCTACCACAAACACAAACACATTGTCATTAAAAATATTGCAAGGCAAAGGAAATGTAACCCATGCTAGACTATATTCTATTGCATACAAGAAGATTGCCAACAACAACATTGTATTGTAAAGCAAATCTAGTGGATGCTAAATTTCCTTCTAGCAAAAACATAAACACAATGTCAATAAAAACACTGTAATAATAATATTTCTTGGGACATTTGACCTTGCCTTTTAGAGACTATGAGGTTTTAGTCCATGCCTACATAGACTGTTGTTATAATATAAAAAATGTTAAACCCCAAAATGATTAGAAGGCCCTTCATATGGAATATGTAGTCTAAGAATGGGATAGTGTACAAAGATTTCCTCCTATAAAAAACACAAGAACGTTGCAAATAACAACATTACAAGGTGAAAGAAATATAATGCATACTATATTTCCTTCTAATGGAAACATAATCACATAACAACATTGTAGGGTGAGAAAAATTTAGTCTGTGTTACATTTACTTATAACACAAACATATAAAAATTTCCAATGGCAACATTACACGACAAAAAAAATCTAGCACAAGCTAGATTTCCTTTTAGCCTAAACAGAAACATGTAAGCATTCACAACATTCCAACGTAAAATAAAATCTAACATGTGTTAGATTTCCTTTTAGCGCAAACTTGAGCACATAGAAACATTGTAGAGTGAGAAGTCTATCAAGTGCTAGATTTATGTCTACCACAAATACAAGCATGTTGCCAACAACAACATTGTAGAGTATAAGAATTCTAGATTGTGTTAAATTTTCTTCCAACACGAACACAAGCACATTTTAATTTGAAAGAAATTTAACACATGTGTTATATTTCCTTTGAGCACAAACACAAGAACATAACAACATTGTAGGACTAAATAAGTTTAATGTGTGCTAGATTAACAACATTGCAATTTAAAATAAAATCTAACATGTGTTAGATTTCCTTTTAGCGCAAACTCGAGCACATAGAAACATTGTAGAGTGAGAAATCTAGGAAGTGTTAGATTTATGTCTACCACAAATACAAGCACGTTGCCAACAACAACATTGTAGAGTATAAGAAATCTAGGTTGTGTTAAATTTTCTTTCAACAGAAACACAAGCACATTTAAATTTGAAAGAAATCTAACACATGCTATATTTCCTTCTAACACAAACACAACATAACAACATTTTAGGATTAAATAAGTCTAATGTGTACTAGATTAACAACATTGCAATGTAAAAGAAAATCTAACATGTGTTAGATTTACTTTTAGTGCAAACTCAAGCACATAGAAACATTGTAGAGTGAGAAATCTAGGAAGTGCTAGATTTATGTCTACCACAAATACAAGCACGTTGCCAATAACAACATTGTAGAGTATAAGAAATCTGGCTTGTGTTAAATTTTCTTCCCACACAAACACAAGCAAAATTAAATTTGAAAGAAATATAACACATGTTATATTTCCTTCTAGCACAAACACAAGAACATAACAACATTTTAGGACTAAATAAGTCTAATGTGTGCTAGATTAACAACATTGCAATGTAAAAGAAAATCTAACATGTGTTAGATTTCCTTTTAGCGCAAACTCAAGCACATAGAAACATTCAAGAGTGAGAAATCTAGCAACTGCTAGATTTATGTCTACCACCAATACAAGCACGTTGCTAAAAACAACATTGTACATTATAAGAATTCTAGATTGTGTTAATTTTCTTCCAACACAAACACAAGCACATTTAAATTTGAAAGAAATCTAACACATGCTATATTTCCTTCTAGCACAAACACAAGAATATAACAACATTGTAGTAGTAAATAAGTCTAATGTGTGCTAGATTAACAAAACTACAATGTAAAAGAAATCTAACATGTGTTAGATTTCCTTTTAGCTCAAAGTCAAGCACATAGAAACATTGTAGATTGAGAATTCTAGCAAGTGCTAGATTTATGTCTACCACAAATATAACAACACTACAATGTAAAAGAAAATCTAACATGTGTTAGATTTCCTTTTAGCTCAAAGTCAAGCACATAGAAACATTGTAGATTGAGAATTCTAGCAAGTGCTAGATTTATGTCTACCACAAATACAACATATTGCCAACAACAACATTATAGAGTATAAGAAATCTAACTCGTGTTAAATTTTCTTCCAACACAAAAACAAGCACATTTAAATTTGAAAGAAATCTAACACATGCTATATTTCCTTCTAGCACAAACACAAGAACATAACAACATTTTAGGACTAAATAAGTCTAATTTGTGCTAGTTTAACAACATTGCAATGTAAAAGAAAATCTAACATGTGTTAGATTTCTTTTAGCGCAAATTCAAGCACATAGAAACATTGTAGGTTGAGAAATCTAGGAAGTGCTAGATTTTTGTCTACCACAAATACAAGCACGTTGCCAACAACAACATTGTAGAGTATAAGAAATCTCGCTTGTGTTAAATTTTCTTCCAACACAAACCCAAGCAAATTTAAATTTGAAAGAAATTTAACACATGTTATATTTCCTTCTAGCACAAACACAAGAACATAACAACATTTTAGGACTAAATAAGTCTAATGTGTGCTATATTAACAACATTGTAATGTAAAAGAAAATCTAACATGTGTTAGATTTCCTTTTAGCACAAACTAGAGCACATAGAAACATTGTAGAGTGAGAAATCTAGCAAGTGCTAGATTTATGTCTACCACAAATACAAGCACGCTGCCAACAACAACATTGTAGAGTATAAGAAATCTAGCTTGTGTTAAATTTTCTTCCAACCCAAACACAAGCACATTTAAATTTAAAATAAATCTAACACATGCTATATTTTCTTCGAGCACAAACACAAGAACATAACAACATTGTAGTACTAAATAGGTCTAATGTGTGCTAGATTAACAACATTACAATATAAAATAAAATATAACATGTGTTAGATTTCCTTTTAGCACAAACTCCAGCACATAGAAACATTGTAGAGTGAGAAATCTAACAAGTACTAGATTTATGTCTACCACAAATACATACACGTTGCCAACAACAACATTGTAGAGTATAAGAAATCTAGCTTGTGTTAAAAAAAATTTCAACACAAACACAAGCATATTTAAATTTGAAATAAATCTAACACATGCTATATTTCCTTCTAGCACAAACACAAGAACATAACAACATTTTAGGACTAAATAAGTCTAATGTGTTCTAGATTAAGAACATTGCAATGTAAAAGAAAATCTAACATGTGTTAGATTTCCTTTTAGCACAAACTCAAGCACATAGAAACATTGTAGAGTGAGAAATCTAACAAGTTGTGATGGATTTCTCACACAAAACAATCTCATACTCACCTCCATATCCCTCCACATGCTCCTCCCCATCTAGGAGATGCATATACATGTTTATAAACCACATCAAGTAAATTGTCTCTCACTCATGTGAAATCCTGGGTCTTTGTAATATTTCCCAAACCATGCAAATAGAACAAACTCTTAAGATGGATCTAAAGGAAAAGCTTGTACCTTGAGAAATTTGATCCCTTTGTAGGCTATCTAAATCTAGAGTTAAGATGAATCTAAAATGGTTTAATTATTAATAATTATAATTCTTATTTTATTTTATTTTATATTATATTTATGTAATTTAACTAAATTAACAAGTTTAAATAACATTACATAACCTTAGAACATCTCATTCACTTTGGGCTAAAATCTCCCATGTAATCATTCATGTTGGACTAAAGTCTCTCCATGCAATTATTTAAATCTATAGATATTTGTTTTTATCTTAATCAATAATATGTAATATAAAGTAGAAAACATAAACTTGGAAAAGCCCATAAATATTATAAATATCAAGTGAATTACAATGAAATTTGAACCATTTAAAATTATAATTTTATATTTTTATTTTGGAAAAATTTCAAACCATAAAATTGATAATAATAAAAATTTTATTAAATATATGGTTATTTTATTTAATTTTATAAATATTATATACAATAATACATGAAAAATGTAATATAATTTCAAAAATTGTAATTTATAATTTTAAAATTACTAATAAAAAAATATTAACATGCCAAATTCTTTATTATTATTAAAATTTGTAGATATTTATTTTCATTTTAATGGATAATATTTAATATATAATGGAAAGTATAAATTTGGAAAGGGCTACCCATATTATAAATATTAAGTGCATTATAATGTAATTTGAACCATTTAAATTTATGATTTTATATTTTTAATTTAAAAATAAAATTTAAAACATATAATTAATTAAATTTATGATTTTACATTTCTAATTAAAAAAATTTCAAAACATAGAATTGAAAACATATTGAAAAGAGGGTCCTCTGCATGGAGCTGGTAGAAATGTTCACTACAAATGAGATAAGGTGTCATTGAAATCACATTATACACTTGTCTGATTCATCACTGTAATGAGCCAAGGTATACGAATTTTAGGGATACCCAAAGAGCAGCCAGTAGCTAAAATTCTTTATGCCAACACTATGGAACTAGAGGGAATGGATTCAATGGAGATCAAGACCTTGCTTTGTGCTTTGCTAAGTGGAAGAGGTCCCTATAAATTAAAATTTTCCTGGAGATAGGGACAAGCAACTAATAACAAGTGAAAGCACTAACAATGTATCAAGGAGTCAAGTTCCTCAAGGGCATTGTGCAAAGGGATGTAGTTATTGTTGAGGACTCCAACATAATCACAAGATTTAATTTAAGGGAAATACCATTGTACTATGAGGAGCATACAAGAGTATGCTTATGTATTACTACTATATTCAATGCTAACCTTAAAATTCATGAATGGTATATGTTGAACCAGTGTTATGATTTATTATCTATGTTGTTTATAATCAAAGTAATAATGAGAACCAACACCTTGCAAAAAAAGAACAATTATCATGAAGTATATGGAAAGTGAACCAAATGGTAGCATACCCTCCTAGTGGAATTATGTCTTTCATAGTTGAATATTACCTTGTTATTGAGTCACAAGTGTAATCACTCAATCAAATGTTGTAAACATACCATTGTCATTTTGGAACTAGATTGGTAAGCCTAATAATAAATGTTATGTTAATTTATAAATAAGATTAAATACTTGTTGAGTAGCAATGACATGGTACACTAATTAGAACCAGTGTAGATCCATATTAATTTTGAATTTATTAAATGCTAAGAGGGATCAAATTTTTTGGCATGCAAACATTTCTTCAGGTTTTGCACTAAAAAAAGAGGTTTTCACTTCAAAAAATTTGACCCCTCTCAATAATTGATAAATGATTTAGGCTAATATATTAAATGATTTAAATAGCTGAAATTCACATTGTATTAATATAAAAAGTTATTAAATAATTTATAATTCAACTTTATATTTCTTTTAATTTAAAATATATTGATAAATTATACTTGTTAAATAATTGATAATTAAATATATCATTTATATTAAATTTTAAATCTATTTTTTTTAGATTTAATGATAATTTTGTCTCACTTATATTAATTTCATTATTTTTATTAAATATTAAAATTTTATTATTTTTAAAAAAGTTTACTAAAATCACTATTGAAATTTCAAAATTCTAAAGATATTAACATTTATACACAATTCAATTAAAAGGCTCAAACTTACATAATTTTAAAGATATTAACATTTATACACACTTCAATTAAAAGGCTCAAACTTACATAACTTAGAAGGCTCTCTTATATATAATTTATTTAGTTAAAAAGCATTTAATTTAAACAATTTGTTAAACTTTCTATCATTAATACCAATCTAGATCCATTTTAACTCTTTATTACTAAAAAGGGATTTAAATCCCATGGACAATACCATGGGTTCTCATAAACTCAGAGCTCAAAAACTAACTTGACCAAGTCAAATTTACCATAACTACCCAATAAAAATTAATTAAAAAAATAATAACTTTTTATTTTAATATAGGGTTATTTTTATTTTTATTTCAAATTTACCTTAACTACCCAACAAAAATTGATAAAATAAATAATAACTTATAATTTTTATTTTAATAATGTTATTTTTATTTTATTTTAAGTAACCAAAAGTATAATATAATATATCAAACATTTCACCCAAAAATAATGAAAAAAAATGTAATTAAATTAATTACATTTTACACCATTAATATTATTAAACATTTACCTAATCCATTAATATTATTAAACATTGACCTAATTACATTGTACACCATTAATATTATTAAACATTTACCTAATTACATTATACACCATTGAACATTTGAAAAAAACTAAGGAGAAAGAAGAGTATCAACATGAACATTAAAGACCAGCACCAACTTTGAAAGAATTTCTTCGCTATCAGGAGCCAACTCTAAATAAAGCCACTCCAGATTTAGTGACATATGTAATTTGCAACAACCTTGTCTCTTTCATGATAAGCTCCAGTGCAAATATTGTCACAATAGTACAATTTCAAGCACAGGAAAATATTAAAAGACTCATTGTAGTAAACAAATAGAAAAAAAAATCATACATCTCGCTCAATGTTGGGAATTGATATGTAATTTGCAACCACCTTGTCTCTTTCATGATAAGCTCTAGTGCAAATATTGTCACAATAGTACAATTTCAAGCACAGGAAAATATTAAAAGACTCGTTATAGTAAACAAATAGAAAAAAAAAAAATCTAAGTTATTTTATACTGGTTATTTTTATTTTAATTAGATTTCAAAACTATTTTAAAATTTGACGAAAAAAATGTTAAATAATTGACATCGTTTTTATCAATCAAATTCAAAAATATTCTATATGCAAAAAAATGTACAATCACATTAAATTCAACTACTGTAAATACTTTGCAAGAGAAGTTTCGTTATATGTTTAAACACTTATATTGGACTTTGACGGAAGAAACGAGAACATAAGGAGTCAAGACACGTTCTATGGTGGATGTGCAATAACCATCAAAGTTGGCATCCTTTTCATTGTGCAATTTGTTTATCGAAAATCTAAGTAAGATGTTGTAGAGCTTGATATCCACTGTTTAGGCATTGAACCATACCGCTTTCTATTTGATTTCTATTGTCGATTTTTTTAATAAACAGTTAGTTAATACAACATTAACTGCTAGAACAAAAATAAGGAGTGGTGAGATTTTTTTTATCAAATGAGTGAAAAAAGTACCTAGCCTCTTTCTTGTTATTATACCTGCCCACTGCTAGGTATGCTAGGTATATAGAAATTGATAAATTGTTGAAAGCTTATTATTTTCTTTAGATTTTTTCCATATGGCTTGATTTAAGCCAATGTTTTCTAGAAATTTTTATTTTAAATTATTTTAATTTTATTTTAAATTTTTTTTATTGGACAAGCAGTCAACTCAACTGATATTTGGAAAAAGTAGTCACACTTCAAATCAACGGTTAAAAGTGTGTCACCTGATCCAACAGAGCAGAGCAAAACTTCAAAGCAGTTAAAAGTGTTGATGATTGTTGATCCATACCCTTAAAAACTGATATCCATTGCCATGCATTGATAACATAATAGATAAACTTCAAGGAACTAAAAATTTTGGTAAGATTAATTCAAATTCACTTGTAAATAACGTGATTAGGGAAATTAGTTGTACAACAAATAACCAGTAATATAAAAGGAGATCTGCCTCATTGTATGCAATGGCCCCATTTGATATAAAGTTCATATTTTACATCTCCCATGCATTGTGTATTTGGTCTTTCATATTGACAAACAATACCAAGAAGAAAGAGAAGAACAAAAGATAATCCTTAGTCGATTAAAAACAAATATTGGTATGTTAACAAAAATGATGACCCGACAAAGAAAGAGGAATGCTCAGTAAATTTCAAGAAAGAAGGAAATTCTCATCAAGAGGATACTAAGGTTAAACAGCCCGAAACCTTCTGAATTGAGGACTTCCTCGTTATCTTCCACCATGCTTTAAGGTGAGACAGCTATATGCAATCTTTGAAGCAGCAAAGGAGACCCTCAATAGTATCATGGGAGACATTCAAAATGTTGTTGAAGGATCAGTTCTACGATATTAGATATCAAGAAGATCCATTTAATTGTGATATTTTCACAAACACAAGAAAAATTGTTCAGGACTACACCACTGAATATAAGAAATCAGCAAGCTTGCTAAATCTCAAAGTAGAAGTTCCTCAAACGTTGATAAAAAAATTGAGGAGAACTACATGGCTACATCAGAAAAGAATTTACCCCATTTGAAGTAAAGAACCTTAATGATGTTGGTAAGAAGGCTCTATTTATTGAGTACAAGAACAGAAAACTAGCAGTGGGGAAATGGAATACCAAGGAAAGGTACCTAACATCAAAAATCTCCTAAGCAAACGAACAAAAATAGGACTTTCACCACTGCTCAGTGACTCAAAAGACAACACCAGGAATCACTGCAATCATTGCAGTGTTGATTTATGGGCACACTGAGAAATAATGCTGGAAATTACATCTGAAATTATATCCTACAATTTGGAAGAAAACATCTACGAGAATGTTGAGTGACAAAACTGGAAAGTTTCCAGAAGAGAAGAAAATAGCTTATATGAGTGCAGACCACCAACTAAAGAGGACACATTATTTAATCCATTGTCACATATTTAAAGGCATATGTCCATCTGCGTGTAATTTTGACTTGTCTAGCAGGGTATAACTCATGAGGTACTCACCGATGAAGCTTGATATGCATTATCCAAAACAAGCAGCAAACTTCACTTTTCCAGCAAACAATTAGTAAAATTTTCATTTTCCAATCTTCTTAGGCAAAGGATCGATTCAGCAACCCCCAAAACCCTCAGCACACTCTGTTTAAAAAAATAGCAATTAGTTTTGGGCTGGGACTATAATCCCTCATCAAATTTTCGACCGCAAGTCCACTGGAGGGGCATCAGATAAAAAGGTGTGTTTTGCTTAATTTTTGTGAAATGCGCTCAACAATCAGGTTCCAACCCACAAGTGCTCACAAAGATGACTTAATAATGGCAAGTTTAAGTTGTCAGCAGAGTCAGACTCGTGACCTAGTTAACTAAGGTCAGCAGCAGAGCCCAATTGGGTTTCACCCAGGAGAACCCTGAAAACTCTGTTTTTTTCAACAGAGCTGGTTGGTAACATAGCAATAAAGAAGATTAAGAGCTCAAGCCCAACCCTATGTTCTTATTAAGATCTACGACCTCGTTCTAATCAAAAAAATGGGAGCTAATGTTAAAAAGAGAAGCCCAACCCATGTTCTCCTGCGACCCCACTCAACTCAAAAAATGGGGAGATTTTGTATAAAAAAAAGGCCCACGACTATGTTCTTAAGGCCTGGGGCTGCCCACCTCTCTTCCTCGCAAATAGTTGGCATCCATCTAGACCTTCTCATGTTTAGACGCCCTCCATCTAGACTTCTAATCTTTAGAGCCTTTTGGGTTCCACCTGTGTCTAACCAAAGGAGGGTGCAACGAAGTAATTTTGGTACTCAGAAATCTCAAGTAGAGAACCGCTTATCCAATTGGCTAGTGAATGTCATTTGCCAAAAAGTACCCTTGGGTTCAATTTGATTGGACTGAGCAACTGATTATATAATATGGGCCCCATTGTCTATGGCACAGATGGGATTGTAGGTCGTGGAAGAGGAAGAGGCCGTGATTTTCAATCAGATGAACAAATGCATGGAGTGCCTATGGTAGCCTGATTGTCTGATACAGTTAGCCTTAGAACATATGGATGCCTGCTCTTGGAAGCTTAGAATTTTAACGAGTATATGAATTTTGTGTATTCTCACATCTTTGACGAATGAATCGATTTGATTGAGTTAAGCATAAGAGTAGTCAATTCATGCTAGTATTTTCCAATTTCTCTCCCAACAATCTAAGTTTAAATTGATCATGCGGATTCCCCCTGGGATAGGTAGTCTCCTTAGTCGGGCAAGGCCATCAAGGTGACAGTGAGTGGCTTGCCTATTATGTGTCTAGGCTGTCTCATTGAGGTTAGGACTTTTCCTCCTAGGTGATAATTTGAGTGGTAACAGTGAGTTTGGGTGATATTTATGAGTTAAACTTTAAAGAATAAGTTGGGATTGCTTCAGATTCAGCTAATTAGACTCTGTTTCCTCTTAAAACATAGTCAAACTCGCGACTCCACTTGGACTGGGAAGAGTCTGATAACACTGCCAAGAAGCTTCGTATGGCATATGGCATAAATTGCAGAGCAGTAAAAGCATTAGTGGACTGAAAAGAAAATGTCATACAGATCAACTTGGTTAATAATTTACTCAGTCCATCTATATTTAAGAAGCACATCTATAATAATTGAAAAGCCACTGACCTTGAAGAAGAGGGGATGGTTGAGGTTCTGTTCCTCCATCTGTTTGAGGACTGCAAGCCAATCTACTCTTTTGGGCTTCATTATTCTCACCCACATGATTAATTCAGATGGATCATCCTCTTTTGATAAACAAATTATATGTTTCATCAAGGCCTTGCTCCTTCCAGACAACTTTGGAGGCAGAGCTTCTATGAGCCTTTTTTGCACCTTATCCAATCCATTGTCGTCTACATCAGCCCACCTCAATCCCTTGCCCTTTACTTGCTGGTTGTCTTTATCTCCCCCAACATCAGAATCTGATTCGTCCTCTGCATTTTCAACCTCAACTTCATAATACTTTTCTTCTTCGGTTGTCGCTGCTTCTGTCGTTAATGGGTGTCCGGGGCAACAAGGTCGGAGTGCAGAGAATCGAGAATGTAATATTCTGGGAGGCACGGAAATTTCAAAGCACGTGGAGCATAAACTGCAATGTACAGAACCCTAGAATTGCATTGCACACATAAATCCTAAGATAAGTCAGCTGGCATCAAAATCAGAAAAAGCATAGCACTTGGAGTGCATTAAATTTTGATGTGTGGAACCTTAAATTTGCATTTGTTCACAACATAAATCCTATTTAGCATGGGAAACCTTCCAGGGAAACATCCTATTACATATAACAGAAAGCGCAACACCTGTAGTAAATTCCAGGGAAGAATAAAGATGACCCTTGCAATTATGTTCAGCTTCAATTACACAGGCACACACAAAAATACAAAATAGTTCCATTTTAACCCTCAGTAGATTCAAAGTAGCTTTGTGAATTTGAATGATGAACCTTGGGGTCCACAAAAGAAGTGAGTTAAATTTTGGAAGGAAAATAATGCTAGAAACAAGATGTGACCTGATCATGATTTCTATTATGTTATGATACCATTGTCAGGCCAGTGCTTTAAATTAAATTTAGATGATATGATTGCAGGGTTAAATTTTTCTTTTCTCCTTACCATAACACCCCTTATTTTTTGGCCAAGTCAGGGACTGATTTCCCCAATCTGCTGCTAAAATCTATTCATATCAGAACTGCACTTCTGGGTATATGGCTGAGAATTCTCTTATTTTTCCTGGGAGCCCAACTTGGGCCAGCAATAGTAAACTCCCACATTTTTACAGTGAGACCACAACTCAGCTGGCATGGCACTAAAGTTGGTACCAACTTATTATCAGATGCATCTCATGGAAAGTGAGTAATTGGAAAATAAATATGGTACATATGACCATAACCATGTACACAGGATAGTCCTTCCCATTAATATATACACTACTAAATAAATAAAAGATGAACACTTCTATTTGAATCTGGAAAAATGAATTCTAAATCAAAGTTTTATTGCATCAGTTCATTGCTATAGCTAAGAAAAAAAATGACAAATTCTTTTATTTGTCAGATCACCACACAATGCATGGACAATGGGCTATTTATATGTTTCAACCAAACTAACGGTATAAGCCATCAAACCTTCCAAGATAAAATACGAGTTCATCAGCGAAATTTTGCATCCTGGATTTAGAAGGTAAGTTCGTAACTCAAGTCCAGATATTTCTCGTAGCTCAGAGAAGGATATTTTCTCAATTCAACACAAACAGAGACAGATATAATTGTTATTACATAAATAAACAACAAACGTCAAGAACTCCCTCTGGAATCAACTTTACATTAGAAAATACCCACCCAAAAAAATAGTTTTACATTGTAAAACTGCAAAGTAAACTAAACCTAAAGCTCAATGGAAAAATCTCGAATTGAATTTTTGTATATAAAATTTTATGCTGAACCATCTCAAATTGAATTTTAGCATATGCTATTTTATATTGAACCAGGGTTTTTTTAATCCTTGAGAGAAAACTAACCAATAAATCAATGTTAAATTAATTTATTAAGGATAAAAAACTTGAAATGCATACCTCTCAACAAATAATACACAATTTATTAAGGATCAAAAACTTGAGATTCCTACCTCTCAACAACTAATAACACAATATATCCTGTCGGGCTAACATTGATCTATGCTAGTTTATTTACAATTGTTATTTAAATATACACCTTGATTGTTATTCAAATATACAGCCCTGTTTAACAGGATCTATGTTAGTTTATTATTATTTAAATATGAAGTAAAATAACTAATTCATCCCTGATATGGCTCTGTAATTCATCTTATTAAAATACCATCACATCATCCCCAGACTGGCTTAGAGTAGTTTATTGTTATTCAAATATGACAAGTAAAATAAATAATTAATCCCTGCCAAGATATGGTTCTATTCTTCAGTTTATTAAAATACCATCACATTATCACCAGACAGGCCTAGATTACCTCCTTTCTCTACGTGCAATAGCAAAATAAGATCTGGGCCTAGAGCACCTCCCTTATCTATATGCAATAAAAAATTTAATAAGGAATAATACATCTTGATTAAGTTCCAATTATTTTTAAAAGAAGCAGCATAAAGAAACTACAATGGAGATAATAAATGAATTATTGTCCATAATCTTCTCTTAATAGAAAAAGCATGCCAAAAGCCCTATCTAATATGTAATTTATGGAAATCTTTCAGCTGCTCTCTGCTTATGAGAGCATAGCTACAGAGTTTGGTACAATGAATACATATTATAGCATCCAGACCACTAACCATGCAATTTCAAAACAATGTATTTAAATTTTATCAGAGCAGCGGTTACAATACCTGGATTTCACACAAATAAAAGGTCCTTTATATTTCACAAAGAACAACATTTTTTGCAAAATTGGATGCAATTGCCGTGTCCAACAACAACATGCACAGGGCATGGAAACCCTGAAGACCTGTTTGGGACCATCAGAAAAAACTGAATAATTTCCACATCTGAAACAAACCCAAGCACATGACATTTCTGATTTACAAGCACAAATCCCCTTTAAATGCTGCAATTATCTCAAAAATAATTCAGGACTTCATATTGCAACTACCACCCACCAGTTATTATAGAAAATACTTTTCCCAAAGTAATAAAGCATTAGCCGACTTACTAGAACCAACCAATGCACATAATTTTTTTGTTTTAAAGGGGGGGCTTCTTACCAGTAAGTTCGCATAAACCCTAAGCCCAAAAACCCCGGTGATTAACCACCTTGCAGCTTCACTTGAAGGACCCGACGCTCATATTTCTGCACAAAATTCGAGCGTTCATCTCATTGACGGTATCAATAAGCCCTCCTAAGTCCACAGTTCCACCAAAGGCCTCGTTCTCCTTGTCTTTCTTCTCTTGGGGTTTAGCCGCTCTACGCTTAAACTCAGTTGCCTTCTCGAAGAAATTCCCGTATATATACTCTGCCGTGTAGCCCTTCTCCTCATCATAGAGCATGATGTGACCGTGCCATTCCCAGACGCGGTAGCTGGGCTCTAGGTCCTCGTGGAACCCCACGCAAACCTGGTGCTCGCCAATGGTGACGGCCTGGCCAGAGTTCGCCTTCAGTTTATCAGTGTCCCCACTGGATATAATCTGAACGATATTCTTCTCCAGCTTCGCCTCCTCTCTCTCCAATGGGCTCTTGCTCTCGTCCGCGATGATGCGATCATACGAGTTGGATAGGAAGGTATTGGTGTCCAGAAAAGGGCTGCGCATATTTAGCCGACTCATCATGGTGCTCACAACCAGGCTTTCGAAAGAGTTTTTGGTGCAATACTGGTTCTCCATTTTCCCTCCGATGGTTGATATCCACTCTCCAAGACTTCCTTCCGGTGGATATCAATATATAAATTGCAATGGCTAGGCATATGTGGGCTCTCAAGGAATTTAACAGCTTGGGGATTGGAGGAAACCAAAGGGAAAAGGGCGAAAGCAATAAATTTCCTTTGCCTTTATCGCCATCTGAGTATCGGTGTTTATCTTCATGCCTGACAGTTATACCCCAAAATTAGCATCCTTCAAGTTCATATCCTCTGGCAGCATTTAACAGCTTGGGGATTGGAGGAAACCAAAGGGAAAAGGGCGAAAGCAATAAATTACCAGGAAGCGCAGGCATGGCGCAAGATGCCACGAGCTTGGGACTCTTCTTGACCTTGACGAGACACATACGGCAATTTCCGACGATAGAGAGGCGGGAATGATAGCAGAAGCGAGGGACAGGCGCGAATGATAGCAGAAGCGAGGGATATCGACCCCCCGCTAGGCACCGATAACAAAAATGCCGACCATTCTGCCTGAAGGATGAAGACCATAACAGAAATGATTGAACAATTTCCCGCTGAATGTGGACGCCAGGTGTCAGTCTCAGAAACAAAAGGACGACGAAAGTTTCTTTCAAAGGAAGGCCTATCGGCCTAATAATAATCGATTCCTTTCTACTCATGTTTTTAATTTCTAGAATTTTTATATAAGAAGTCCCATTTTAATGAAAGCTCACCTAAGGGGGAGTCTCCCTAAGCACACTAGCATTTCCTCAGCTCTCGTTGTTGCTACTTGAAGTCTTTTTGCTGAAGTAAAATGCAATGGCATAGATTATCTTCTGTTCTATGTTTCCAATCCCAGTTCTCATAAATATTGTTTTTCCATTGTTTGCAGAGTTGGTATCTATGTTCTAACAAGACTGATTTGAACACTTTAAGTCAACGTAGAGTGTTACGTTGGTATCAGAGCTCCCCCCTACATAAGTAAATCTCACAATCTGGAAGATGCAAGTGGAATTGGAAAACCATCTCGGTAATTGGCTAGTCCTCTGTGCTTTTATTCAAGTTACTCTAATATGTTACCTGGTACAATTATGTTTTGTTCTAGCTCCTTGAATCTCTTGGCTGTATTGACTAAGTTGTTATTTGCAGCATCGTGGTAGTTCACTGTGCACTTAATTTGAATTCCTCTTACTTAGGATGCACTCTTTCATTCATTTCATTTGCTTTATTGATACAACCATATCTGGATTAAATCTCAACCACTTAAAGATTAATATCCAAAACTTACCCTTGGTATTGACTGTCCATGGACAACCCAAGAGGGATTCCTTTCTGTGCTAATTGTCTCGAGCAACCCAAGAGGGATTCCTTTCTGTGCTAATTGTCTCAGGTAACCCAAGAGGGATTCCTTTCTGTGGATTCCTTTATGTGGTAATCTTTGAAATGCATGGCAGCAGATAGCATTTAGGGACAGAGTGCCCAACGCATCCATGAACCAACGAACACTTAACCAACTTGGAATTGCATCTGTGTCCATTGCTGAAGTCAGTTGCAACCTCTATAAGAGTAGCTTCTGACCATGCTCACTTTATCAGTTGCGCTTCCACTTGCGCCTTTAGTTAAAAGAGACACTTCCGCTGAGCTTGCAATAGAACCATTTCAGTGCACCATATAGTGTTACATCCAGTACCGTAGCACTTAATCTAAAGGAACCCTTATCTGCGGTTCATATCTTGGGCCCGCAAAATCGGACCTCGGTATTCTCTATGCCAAGCTCCTCACTATGGTATGTCACCCCCGGTATAAACGAATCAAGGGCGATCTTAAAAGCATATAGTTTTGTAGGATAAAGAAATCATGTTTGAAGCCACACTTGGGTATGAACTACGACCACTCTACTGACCCCTTGATATTGTACTAGCATTGAAACTACTAGTACTTCCTCCTACTACTGCACCAGGCTGACTACAACTACTAGAATAATGATTGTACCAAGGCAAATAGAAAGCAAAACCAGAAAAAGAAAGTACCATATGACTTATGGATTTCAGAGTGGTCAACACTGGGCTAACTCTGTGGTTTCCTGACATTACCTCTTTGACAACGGGGGTTCAGAATCTATGCTTAAACACAATTGTGGAGCTCAATGCTAGTGTATGAATTATGGTGCATGTACTAAAATAACTCTGGATAGAGAGATAGAAAGAGGGAGTGAGAGGGATAAAGATATGTATAGAGGGAGAGAGAGAGAGAGATAAAGATATAAAGAGAGAGTGGGCATGAAAGAGTATTAGATAAAGAGAGAAGCATAGGAAGAGATAGAGAGGGAGGAAGGGAGAAGGAGAGAGGGAGTGAGGGAGAGAGAGGGAGAGGGAGGTAGCGAGAGATCTAGAAAGTGGGAAAGCGTGGGAGAGAGAGGGAGAGTGAGAAGGATACGGTTCTCAGATATATTTGAGGTCATTAGGTCATATCAGATATATCATATTCTTTGGGCCACTCACATAAGTGTATCTTCCATCTTTGTTTGGCCTCCAATACCTCCATTACACAACAATACCCTTTTCTAAAAGATTCGAGAGAGAATGACCATAGGTAGAAATATCACCAGTCATCCAACCCGTGAAAGGTATATTTTTAATAACATTAAAATTAAAATTAAAATTAAAAATTAAATGCTCGAATAAACTTTGAACTAAAGCCTTATTAATTCCAGCACAATACCCCTTTCCAACCCGAGAGAGAATAAGCCTGGGAAGGAATATCACCATAGTCATCCAACCTGTGAAGGATAGGTTTTTAATAACATTAAACTATAAAAAACTAAATTAATTGCTTGGATGAACTTTGAACGAAAGTGTTACTAATTGCAGCTGGTGAACGCTTAATATCTTTTCATCAGTGAAAATCACAAAGTCTTAAAGAAACCACGAAAACAAACTCAAAGGCTTCTATAGATCGCTTAATTGACTTTTTCTTAGTCTGGGACATTGAAGCTTCATTACCATTGTTCAAGTCGTTGGGATTCAACCATAGCTTTGAGCTAGCCTCCTTCTCCCCTATCTGTCGATCTTTATTTCGCTGGATTTGTCCACAATTTCACTGTCAAACCCTTAGCGTTAGGGTTTTTACTAAATATATTTTCTTTCAATCCTGAGCTTTACTAGGCTTGTTAAGTTGGAGTGGGTATGCAAAGACCAACAAATTATTAGATTTAGTCATAGGTCGTTGTTCCCGGACCCCATCTTGTTCGAGGTATCCAATGATGTTTTTTCCTATGGGAGGAAGAGGGCAGCCACAACAGGGGGCTAGTAGCAATAATACTCATTGCAGTAATAGCAATCACAATGCAAAGGTGCATTAGTCCTAGGGATTTCATGGACCAGGCAATCGGTCCATCGGGCAGACATCCTCAAATATGGGGAGTGAGTGCATGGCCTAGATAGGGCAAAAAATAGGACATTGCTACTAGTCAATGAGTTTCTTGTCACCCCTTTATGTCTTCATAGTCATTGTCATGGAGCCGCAGTAGCTCAAATGACCACTCACTTTTTATGTCCTCTGGTTATTCCTAATAACACTATGATTCTAGGTTTTCCTTGTTATCATCAATCTTTAGGAGTCTCATAGTTAAAATTTGTATGGCATGCCCCCATCATGGCACACCATATGGTACCTCAACTCCTCCATGAGTTCATGTACGACAATCCTTTTCTTATGTCCAAAATAGGCACACATTGACATGATTGTTTTGATTGAGTTGTGATTGTACCTTGTACATAGTAGTGTGTGTGTTGTTTTGTATCCTTTTGGTTTGATGTGTGATGCAAGAACTTTTCTACTATATAATTTTTGACAAAAAATACCAAAAAATTCTAGGGAATGAAATATTCTAGAAAAAATATATGGATGTTGGTTAGAAATGACTAATCTGATGCTTTGAACGCCAAACAATACACTAAGTATGGATGTTGGTTAGAAAATACTAATTTGATGCTCTCAAAGCCAAACAATACACTAAGAACGAATGGAGGAGGCATATTCCTAGTGTTGAACTAATGTTCGTGCTCCAACAAGCTCAAAATGAAGGGCCCAATATATGCAAAAGGGTAAAAAACATAATGACGACTACAAATAAATATAAGGAAGGAAATTGGTTGATAACACTTCATATTATTTTCTTATGCCATACACAGTACACTAAGATTATATTTAAATTTTAAATTAATATTAAGTATAAAATTTATTAAATTGCATAATAATTGATAAATTCAAAATTTGTCTTCTCAATTAATATATGTGATGAGTCTCCCATAAGGTTTTTCTAACCACTCTTAGGCACATAAAGGCCATATTGAACCTAATTTTGTTCACTTAATAATACTTTCTTAGCTTAATGAGTTCTTAGGAGAGTCCAAGATATTTTTCATACTTTATGTACCTAACATGACTATTGTGTAATATTTGAATGGATTTTACACAAATTTCAAGGAGAATCATCTAGAGATATTTGTGGGGCCTGCTACCTTCTACAAAAAAAACCACACGACTTCCTAAGGATAGTAAATCCTCCTTACTATTGCGACGTGGTGATCTAGGAAACAAGATCTAGGTTTTTATTGATTTTTGGAGGGAAAACAATCCTCCACTCAAGGAGTTTTCCTCCTATCCACTTGTACAAACAATAGGCTTGAGTAGCATAATAGGATTAGAAGGAAATTGTAGGAAAGCATGTGAATAATATGAGAGGTTTAGATTCTAAGCATTTTTTGTAACTTTGTCATGTACAAACAACATTTTTGCTAATCGAAGTGATATTTGATTTCAGCTCTTAGTTTAGCTTTCTTCTAAGGTTTTTAAGTTTCATTGTGTTAAGGCCCAACCTACGTGGTAGATATCCCTTTTGTATCATTTCTGTTCACACATTTGTTTATGTCTACAAAATATTTATGAACATTACTTTCATGCACGTTTATTTAGATAGTTTATGAGCAATTTTTTCTTGCAGATTATCTTAACATTTGTTGATGATAGTTGTAGCACTGTTATATTAGTTATATAGAATTTTTACTTTGAATTTAGTTCATTTCCATTACTATTTTTAATTTTTTGTTCATTATGTATTATTCATTGTTTCTTACACTCTACTCTATTTTGCAAGTACAAGAAGCACTACAACCTTGCATTTTGTTAGATTAACCCTACCACAAGTCGTTTTGATGCATTGGATAGGTGCACTTTTCAATTTTCCAACTTCTCCTTAGCATCATTGCCATCCAATATCACGTTTAGCATATTCACCTTCACATTACATTGTTTCTTGTAGAAAAATAAGGACACTTGTAGTAGTTTGCAACTCGAATTCTAAGCTTGCCCAAATTCACACGAAACACACGATTTTCCTTAATGCTCTATACATACTTACTGTCTTGATACTCGACACCTAACATACAGACAAGCTTGTAGATTGAAGCCCTAATTTCTCAATACCCAATATCTTGAAAGGCCAATGGTCGAGCTATCAAGCCACTGGGCCCTCAGGAAGAGGCTAAAGAGTGTCATTGATACTAATTAGTTGATATCTTAACATCCAAAAGCCCAACATCCATGTCGCCACTATATGGTTACCACCTATACATCACCTTGGTGCTAAGTCAACCTTCCATTGCCATGTCAACATCCCACATCACTTGCCACATTGGTATGCCATGTCATCTAGACCCACATTGGTGCCACATCATAATGAGACGTTAGCATGTCAAATCAACTGCCACACAATTGACATGTGGTATCCTCGGGTCCACATCCACTCACCACATCATTACTCTATAGTTATCAAGGTTTCTTATTGGTGACTAGTGTCCTACTTACTAATGTCTACTACCCAATATTGTGACATTTTGATAGGTCGATGTACGAACAACTAATACATTGCATTAGTGTTGGTTGACCTTGAGGTGTCCTTCACACAGTTAGCCCGACATTTGACCTCTTGATGGACTATAGTCCCCAACCATGAAGTGAGAGTCCTTGAACCCTCTATCTCCATGAGCTAATGGATAATGTAGGATAATATGTTAATATCGGGGACATCTAACCTAGACTAGGTTAGTTGGGGCTTTTTGCACAATTAGGTGATGAGGAGCACTATTTGCCATCATTATAAACCATAGGTATATAAATGTTGTATAGGTTTAATGTGAGGATTTGCCCAACAAGGATGACTTTTGTTAGGGCCTTGGACATCATCTAAGAAGAAACACTATTATCATCCTAGGGCCTACGAATGGTTTTTAAGATTTAGCAATAATATAAACCATGCACATTGTACAAAACCACTTCCCAATGCCTCTAAGATGAATAGTTTATAGGATGCAAATGAGTGTTTATAAAATTTTTAGGATGCAAAGGTTAGTTAATATTATATGGTTTATATTAATAAAATAAATGCGCAAATTAATAGAACTGTTGGCAAATAAACATTTAAAAAATTATTATGATGAAGAATTTTCAAACATTTTTGTGAGAAAATTTAAAATTTTATGGAAAAATTTAAAATTTTGTGGGAAAATTCAATTGATAGAACTGCTAGCAAATGAGCCTTTAAAAAAATATCATGAAGAAGACTTAAATTTAAAATTTTGTGGGAAAATTTAAAATTTCGCTTATCTCCTTGGCTGGGCTTGGCTCGAATCAGTTGTTCTTATCTCCTTGGCTCGAAGTCCCATCGCCTGAACATTCTCTTCCAACGATATTCTCTTCCAACGATTGATTAAGGTGTCACTGTCAGGGTTCACGCCCAGGAGGAAAGCTTATTTTCTGAACCAGCTGCCTTATATTATTATATGATATTTGGCAAGTTGGGCTCTAAATATTTGGTATTCAACGATTTGGGAAACTTTTGAGCAGACAGATCAGCGTGCTTTGAGGAGTAATAACCAAGACAGGTTTACCAGCTCTGCATTTACTATTATTTTTTCTGTGAGGCCGATCTTCCATAGTTTTTGCCTAAAACAGGTATGTGTTTTAGCTTTCTGTTTGTTTTCTTAAAAAATAGCTCTTTGAAGATAGGGTGTAGAAACTGCAGGAAATTTTTTTATGTATGTTTTAGCTTCTCGATCCTCTCCAGTGCCATTCCTGCCTCCTCTGTAGCCCCCTCTATATCCACCTGACGCACCTCCTTAGTTGTTCCTGGGGTCACCTCCTCAACTCGAAAATAATTTCTTTTGAATCATTTTTAGATTGTATGGAGGGCGCAACAGTTGTTCCTGGGGTTTTCGATTTTATGGAGGGCACAAAAGTTGTTCTGGGGTCACCTCTTCAACTCGAAAATAATTTCTTTTGAATCATTTTTCCATTGCATGGAGGGCACAACAATTTTCATTAGTATTAGTATTTGGAGGGCATTTCTCTGCCGAGGCGTACCATCCCACTTTCTTTGGTAATCAAAGAGTTTTCCCTGATCAGTTCCTGCCTGCAATCATCTTTGACATTGCTCCCATGCCCATCATAACTAAAAATGGGCGGATTAATTCAAAAGGCACCTCCACTTCCCCTGAATTGATTTTTCTGTTTGCACATCAAATCGAAGGTTTGAGGAGATGATTCATCAAGAGGGATCACATTGACGGCTAGTGCCGATTTGGGTGGAGATTAAGTAGGGGACCCTCCACTCTGAGTATTTTGTAAAGTTATGATTATGCTTAGGGTATTTCTTATGAATCATTAGGGGAGATGGATCCTTTGGGTTAAAAACCTTGACAAATTAGATCTCTTTTGTGGAGAGTAGAGTGAAGGTTAGCCATTTCGTCTGCGGACGGGGAAGATTTGCGATCGTACCCATAGACATTTGAATTGCAGAGACGGAAGTAGAAGAGACAGGGACCGTAGCAGAACGATGAAAGTAGAAAAGACGCACAACAAGCGATATCATAGCAGAACTAGGAAAGTAGAAGAGACAGGGACCATAGCAGCTTCCTCCCACTCCAGCAAGAATCATTACATCCCATCGCATACCCTACCGGATTCCCAGTCGTTGCAGATTTCGTCATAACCTGTCATCTCAGGGATAAAATTATACTAAAACACCCGCGACTATTGACCTTCCAAAAAATCATAATTTTTCTTTTTCTTGGCACTTCTGCACTTGCTAAGAAAGCGATGAAGGAAAAATTACTAGTTGTGGCTGAGCAGTATACGTATATCTACACCGCAACCCAAAACTGGGTGAATCTAGCCGATCTTGCATTTCAAGACCTTGATAGGGGTATACCGATTTTATCATTAGGATGCATATGTTTGTATAGTTTTTTAGTGTCTTAATTAATCATATGACGAAAACCAGAGTACAAGAATATGGTTTCAATGCTTCCCAACTGTTAAGTTCTTGAGGCTCGGTTGCGACTTGGAGAACTAGGAATATTTTGAGAAGAGTATATATATTCTTCTCAATCCATGTCCTTGCCTTGCAAGACCTTGAGAGGGGTATATAGATTCTTCTCAATGGAAAACAATTACCGTTTGTGTGGTTGTTTATGATCTTGCCATTTATTCACGTATTTTTGTAATATGTGAAAAGTTGCAACCTCATTAAATGACACTTACACAGCTAGAATACACCAGTGCTACCTCTAGAGAGATAAAATCAACTGCGTTCATCTGATTCCTCAGTGCTCAAGATACTGGCCCATTGTATACACATAATTGAAGGGAATATCCTTTGCTTTGACAAGTGAAATAGCCAGTAAACTCAAGGCAGCAATATCAAGATGAGTCCATATGTGCCACATTATTAGATTGACTTGGCAAACTGATATCCTGTTGCCTGTTCAGATTGTTGGGGCTACCTTTAGATTCTTTCTTTTTGATTGTACAAACTTTAAACACATACCCAACCCATTTCCTTGTAAGCATTACTAAGCATAGGATGATAATATGGGGCATTTTCTTGGATCAGATTCCAGCTTAGTTATTTCCTCTGCTTTTGGGCATACGCAAAGTTAAGTGCATTTTAATGGAATGTGATTGCTTGTTTTTGTGTTAAGATATCTGCAAATTTCCTTCCTGACACTTTCACATCAATGTAAGAGAAGTCCTTATAATCAAATGGGTATTTATCCTAGGAGTTTATTCTTGCGCATTATCACACTTTCAAGGCATGCATATGTGCCATAAATCATAGACAAGTACCCAGACTAGAAGAAAACTCAAAGTTAGAACCTCTTTTGACAGTGTATAGGTCCTCCTCATAAGACAGTTGTAGAGACTTCTCCCTTCAACGTGGTTGGGCTTCAAGACTACGGCTAAGATGTGTTAGGTCTCCTTACTTGAACAACACCTAAAACACATCCTTTAGGACTGTGTATTGAGTCTCTTTCTTATTGTGGATTAGGGGTTCATTTTGGCTCTCTTTGACTGCGTCTTAGCTGTGAATAGAAGACTGTGGCTAGGGCTCTTTTGGAGCTTCCTTTGACAGCGTATGGAAGCCTCCTTGTTGTGATGAAGAGCCTTCTTTTGGGACATCGAAGGAGCCTCTCTTCACTTTGATTTAATCCCTTTAGGACAGCATATAAGGCTTGTGGCTAGGGCACATTGTACAGCGACTAGGGCTCCTTCAAGGCTGCGGCTATGACTCTTCCTTTAAGACTGCGTTTAGGGCAGCATTAGCCCTCCCTTGATAGCAGATTAGTGCACAACTGAACAAGAACTTCAACTCCTAGTTTGGACTGCGGTTAGGGCATCATATCTCTATTAGGACAACATATAGAATACTTCTTGACTGTGGCCAGACCATAGTTTTAAAAACCGTTCCGGTCCAACCGGTTACCGGCCTAACCGGCCGGTTGGGAGGCTCACCGGTCAGAACCGGTGAAAAAACCCGGTTAGAAGCCTCATGTGCCCGAAAAATTGACCTAACCGGTAAAAACCGGCTGGTTTAGGTCAAAACCGGCCGGTTTATTGCTAACCGGCCGGTTTTGTCCTAAACCGGCCGGTTTATGGACAGCCCACTGAAACATGACAAAAAACGCAGTTGTTTAGTGGTTTAGTGGTTTAGGGGTTATGATTTTCATGACTTTATCAATAGGAATGATACATGTTCTAGATACTTCATCTCTCAAACCTTACTACAATTTTCTAAGTTCTTAAAATATCACTGCAATTCGGGAAAATTGAAATACCATTGTAATTCAGACCTTTGTAATCCACTGAAATCTTCAGACCTTCTTTAGTATCATTATAGTTTCGGACCTCTATTAACCAAGGAAGATTTTGTACCTCTGCAATGTTATTAGGCCTACAATCTTCGGACTTCTATACGAAGTTATTGTGATTCTTGGGTTTCTGTAATACTCCGGACTTTGGATCTTTGTGATTCTTGGGTCTCTGAAATACACCAGACTTTGAACCTCTATGATTCTCGTGTCTCTGAAACACCTCAGACTTTGGACCTATATGCAGACCTATTTTAATTTAGGGGCAGACTTTTTGTCTGTCATTTGGTTCTCTTCTTTTGTATAAGCTTCTTCCTAGTCTTGTTATACTTGATCTCCAAATGATCAAGCTACAGATGAAATAGTGATATTTCCAGCTACCAAGGATACAAACCATAGCTTTGATACCATGTTGGAAAATGGTTAGGGCAACATATTAAACCTAACATTTTCCTTAGATGAAATTTACTTGTGATATTAATATCTTCTTAGTGGTTTAGAGCCTCATTGCTTATGTATTTTGTCGATGATATGTATTGCACTCGGTGCCATTTTGATATATTCACCTTTACATGGTATATAAATGAGCAATCTTTGCATATTTTGTCTCTATTGGCTTGGAATCATGCTTTTAAATCTTAAAAATAGTTTTTTTCATTAAAAAATAATTATTTAATGTATTTTTCTAAAACCGGTTCGTTTAGACCAAACCAGTCCCGGTTAGACCGGTTCCGGTCGGTAAACCGGTTCATTAGGTGGACCGGTCCGGTCACCGGTTCCGGTTTTAAAAACACTGGGCCAGACTATCTCATTTCCTCTTGCATCTAGGGCTTCATCATCTAGATCTCTCTAGCCAGCAAAACCCAAAACAAGTGGAGAGAGATCAAGAGTTAACTGTGTGTACAAAGTGACTTGAAAACCTCTTCTATTTATAATAAAACGTTGAGGCTAAGATAAAGATCCAGTAAATGAGCAAGAAGTAGGAAATGATAGATCATGATGTGGAACACCTTTCCATGAGGTTATATGTCATGATTGAACCCTAAACGTCTCTCTAATAAAAGAGAAAGAGAAAATAATGCCACAAGTGTAAAATAACACTAACAAATTGCAAAAAATAAACCTTGTGCATGGTTGTTGACTTGGCTAGGGAGAGTTGCTCCTGCTATTATATTTGATTATTATCGCCCATGATGCTAACCTATGTAAGCCTCTCATGCATCTTTTGCAAAAATTAGATTTCTAGTTTGTTATATTGGGTTATCACACCATAATTGTCTTGGACCTAATACATCATCATCACTCCAATGATTTTGAATGTTTAAAAAAAAATTCCCTTCTAATACATGCCCCATGTTAACTTTCTCAAAACTATCTTTGAGTTTTCCTCAAACCTATAATTTTGTTAGAAAATCTCTACATGATTGTTTCCATAATTTTTCATATACAATAATCTTTACCAATAATATTATGATTTTTATTATACTTGTGATAATTGCAAGCTATAATATTTTATGATAATACCACATTTACAACCTATATAGTATGGGTGGTTATTGAAAATCATGTTGGAGACTCCAATGACCCTATCGATTTTCACCATTTTTAGATTTTGGCTTTTTATGCAATTTTCACAAGCTTCCAATAATTTGTTAAAATTATAATACATAAATAAAAAAACATAAATTTTATCTTCAATAAACTAAGATAGCCTAAATGAAGCCACAAGTATGAATTTACAGCTTTTCTCGAAGCTCACCTTTTTCATACAGCCGAGTTTTGTGTACCTCAACATCACACTCAATGCTAAGTACATATTATGGTAAAGGTTCATCTATTTTAAGACTTCTGGTTAAGAACTTGGAATTATACTTCCAACTCCTTTCTTTCAATAATAAAATTTCTTTTTCATAAAATTTTAAACAGATAGACAATGCCTTCATCCTTATGAACGAAATTTACAATGCAAAGGGATGCAATTAACGACTAGTTGACTAGAGAATGCAATCCTAGCTCTCAACATGGAAGAACTGTATAAAGCTGGTGTTATGATGCTACTTGTGTTCATGCCATCCCCAGTAACTGTTGCAAATTTATCACCCCCTGGGAAAACGTTTTTTTTGGCTTGATTTTGTTTTGAATGGACACACACTGGAGGAAGCTGATCAATTCCCATCATCCATTAAGGGCAAGGAATTTAAAGCGGGGACTTGGAGGCTTTACTATAATTATGAAAGGCAGTTAAATTCTAATATAATTGGAACACTGTCCAACTGGGTCATTGAGAATTCAAAGAATGTATGCTTGCGGAATGGTATTTCATGCAGACAACACATTAGAAGAGTGGTTGCCAATGCCATAATCTTCTTCAATTATAGGGTTGGAAGATACACTTTTCTCCATCTCTTGATAACCTCTCGTTATTTGTATTTTGAATCTTTCATATAACATTTGACAGAAAGAATTTCATCATAGTTTGGACAACTTAAAGCACTACTGGAATGTTAGTGACCTCACCTTTATTTTGCGATACGGCTCTATTCCAAAGGAATTGTCTAATTGCACACACTTTCAATGGATCCAAATTCCATATAACAACTTGTTGAATGGGACCATACCAACAGAATCTGACCGTTAGAGGGACTGCAGCACTGCACGCCTCTAGCTGGTAATATCTTTATGCATTTTTTCTTTGAAACGAAATCACAATCGAAGATTTGAATGTGTACCTGTTCGGATTTATCTTCTCAGGGATGATTAGTCCAGAGAAATTGCTGAGGAAGAGGAACATGTATTTACCCTCCCAATTTGTTTGCATACAAATTCAATAATGGCAGGCTTTTAAGGCTTCCCATGCTAGTGTTAAACAATTATACTCTGTTCTTTCCACCGGATTTTCCAAATATTGATTACAAATTCCCAGAACTTGTTATGGTGAATTTATTGTTGTATAAAACCAACACCATAACAAACAAGCTTCAAACTTCCCTTCAAATCAACACCTGCAAGATTATTACAATAAAAAACAACTTAATTAGATCTGTAATCCAGGAATATAAAAACCGTGAGACCAGTAAAGAAAAATGAAAACCCAGTGCACAACTTAAAATTCTAAGATTGTTGAATAGGTACAACGTGCCAGGAAATTCACCTGTCAGTGCATTTTCCCGTGTACCCATCTGCTTGATACAGTTAACTCAAGACTCTCGTATAGTGGCCAAGAAGTGATTACAATGATGAAGACTGCTATAGACGCTGGAAAGGCTGTGACTAGATTTCACTGAGCTGCAAGCTGGATACAGTTGGTCGAGGAACAATGAGCAGAGAAAACTGCCATAGATGCTGAAAAGACTGAGTCCAGATTTCCATTGAGTATTAATAGTAGCTTCCATGCAGATGGCCAAAACTCTGAAAATATTGGCAAAGATGTGATTAAAATGAGCACAGAGAATTGCCACAGATGTTGGAAAAATTGTATTCCGCTTAGATCTGGGACATTTTTGCTCAGACCTGGGACACCTTGGTTCTTTGTAACTGTATCTATTTAACTACCATGTAATGAAATATTATGTAAACCATGAAATTTAAAGTTCAAATTCGCATGAATCAGACCCACCAAAAAAATATACCTCACAACAAGTTACTTGCTTATATATAAGCTTCAACTTTCAACTTGCATGCAGACTGGGAAATCACTATTCTCCATTACGCTTGTTTCCAGGAATGAGTCCCTCCTTGCTGTTTTTTGCTGTATCTAATCTTGCTCATAGATTTGTCAAGGTTAACTCATGATGGGTTCATAAATCTTGCTGGTGAGGCTACTTCTACACAGGTTTAGGAAGGCCAACTGACTCAAAGTGGCAATGGCTTTACGCCATTCTGTCCTTGAAGCTACATGCCCATATAACATCAGATCTGTTATTTACATAGGTGCCAATGTAATTGTGGTGTCTAGTTGAATGAATCCACAAACACTATCCCAAAATTACAGATCTGTGGTTAAAGATGAGATCGATCTAGTTGGATTCAAGCCAAAAAGATGACAGAGAATCAAGATGGGTTCAGCAAGTCAAAGGAGCTGGAATACTTCCTTTAAGGCCATTCAAAGTATGGACCCTCTCAAACTTCCAAGTTTTGCCCCTTAAAGGTGAGTAGAATTAGGCAGTTGCTTTGAAATAAAACCCCACTGCGAACTAAAACTAAGGTCATGTATTCCCAGGAGCGCTTTAAGCTACACAAACTATGATGGAATTCTTTCAATGACAATTTTTTTTATATGATTCAGAGTGCACAATAACTAGAGATTGTGAAGCGATGAGAAAATGATACCTTCCAATCCTAATATAGAGAATATTGTGGCAACCAATTCTCTGGTGTGTTGCATACACCAAATACCATTCCAAGGACATGCATTCTCTGAGTTTTCAGAGGTAAATTTGGACATCAATCAAGTTGAATCAGAAGGACAAAAGAGCCCCCACGTCTCTGATTTCTCACCCCACCCGCGTCTATCATTCATATGAACGGACTTGCTTTCTCCAGCATGCGTTCATTCAAAACAAAAGCAAGTTACAAGAAAACTTCCACCCAGAAGATCATATATAAAATCTTCTTAATGATCTGAATATGGCTTCTCAGAGCGATTAATAGTTGCAGCAGTTACAGTGGCTGGAGCCATGGTGGATGCCAGGAAACTTCCTGAAACATTTCATTCTTTATTTCTTGTGTCGATAAATAGATACAGGTCTGATTAGACCTTTCTAGTGGGTGGAAATATCAAAACAGAACTGATAAGACCGGGTCTGATTAGACCTTTCTAGTGGGTGGAAATATCATAATAGAACTGATAAGACCGATTTACTATAGAGGGCTGAACTGGATGGCCAGTAGACTGAACGGTGTCCATAAATAGCTACAGGTCTGATTAGACCTTTGTAGTGGGTGGAAATATGAATCCAGATATGATAAGACTGATTTACTGTAGAGGGCTGAACTGGATGGCCACTAAACACATAAAGTCTGGTCAGGTCAAGTCTGGATGCACCAAAGAGAATTGAACTCACACCTCGAAATACTTTATGTAGTTCAACCAACTGAATTATCCATAGCACTAGGTGGTGCCTTTATTTTGCTAAATAGTTCTAGCGCACTACCTTTGCATGTTGTATATGTACTTGTATGTTTCTTTGGTAGATATTTCTCCACCATGAGAAAGACCGCCCCAAGAATGCCTATCTGCCCTCTTAGACAGAGCAATATCTGCATGATAGAGATGAGATCTGTAATTTTCCCATTTGACATTGAGCTCCATCAGAAGAGCCAAATTTTCAGCATGTGGCCAACTGGAAGAGGAGGAAATGACAGATTGTTGGCAGCCAATATCAGCAAGAGTGAACAGCTCATGCCCGTGAAGAAAGTGGATGATTGGGGGAGGAAGAATGTGATTCCCAGCCAATCCAATGATTGCATCAAGGTCAATGCGAATTATGTCGCCACGTCTAACCATCCATATTATATATCCCTGTATCCAAGGCTTAGATTTCGTCAAGATATTCCAAATGAAAGATACATCATTCTTAACCGGAGCCCCAACTAGGATCCAGTTTTCCAGGGTAGCATGATTGAGATATTTTTTAATAATGATTTTTTGCTAAATACCAAGGCACTTGAAGGCCGTCCATAGATTTTTGATGAGAAGTACCAGATTGAAAGTGTGAGTGTGTTTGATGCCCCAACCTCCATCAATGGGCTTGCAAATTGAGTCTAGTTTAGATAGGTGAAGCGTATTTTTGTAACCGGACCCAACCCATAAGGAATCTGCCACGGTGGAGTTGATTTTGTGAATAATTGACATTGGAAAATGAAACAAATGCATGCAGTAGACAATGATACCTTGTAGGACTACCTCTATCATGACCATCCTACTGTCTAAAGAGAGCCAGCTGTTTTCCCATAACTACAGTTTATTTTCAAAATTTTGAATGAGCCAATGCAAAACCTCTTCTCATATTTACTGGGCTTCAGCAAAAGGCCTGACTCTAATCCCAAATAGTTCTACAATTTTTTTAGTCTCCCCATCCTCCACACAGTGGAGAAATGACAGATTGTTGGCAGCCAAAATCAGCAAGAGTGAACAACTCATGCCTGTGAAGAAACTGGATGATTGGGGGAGCAAGAGTGAACAGCTCATGCTCTAGGGTGCACTTGTTGTGCTTTCCCCTTTGTACATCTTTTTTTTCCCGGCAGTTTCCTTTGGCACCTATTCTAAATGACAACAGAGAACTGATGCTATTCTAAATGACAATAGACAAGTGATGTTTTTCATTGACAATGATCTGCCTGATTGTTGTGCACTATTCAATTTTGCAATTATCTTTAATGCCTGCACCTGTAAAATTTACTGAGATGACAACTAAATTGATTATATAGCTGTTTGTCTTAGTGCCTGTATTTATGAACTTTACTCTACTGGTAACTGTAGTAATGCTAGAGCTGTTGCCTTCTTGCCCGTGCTTTTCAGCTTTGTTTGGACAATAACATTACTACTTTAATAGCTAGTTTGTAAATTGAGTCCGTCTTAAAGGAATTTATAATAGATCAAATCATGGTGCTGGTGCTAAAAATGCTTTGTTTGAGCATTTCTCTAATTTGTCTGCACAGGATGAGTGAAATGCTGACTGGAGAGCACTTGTGAATATTAGCCTTGGTCTAAGACTGCAAATTCTGCTTTGATTTTTCATTCACACTCTATCTAGTACTAGAGGCATGGTTGGTTGGGGTCATGTATTGAGGTTGGACCCCACACCAACACAAGAGGATATATTTTTATACTTGATGCCCTTCTTTTTCCTAGTCAATCCAATTCCAGGGTGATCCAGATTAATACAAGTCTTTTTTTTCCTGAAAGAAGGCCCTTTTGACTGTTAGTAGCTGAAGACCCAACGATTCATCATTATTAAGGTTTTCCACATATGTATCTATTGAGATAGGGGAAGTATCCATTTCTGTATTTTTATATGAGGGAGGAGATGAAGCCGAAGACCTCAGGTCTGGATATAGATTGGAATATTTGTCTTTGTAAATGTGTCAGTGTTGACTTGCCATATGAATGATAATATAATCTACATTATTTTCCATTATGCTATGTCTATGTGGCACCGATTGGGAGTCCATTCGAAGGATTATCTTTCCAAGAGCCATTTGACTAGTGTCCTTTATTCTGCAATTATGGATGGGAGCTTACTGGGCTTCAGCAAAAGGCCTGATTCTAATTCCAAATAATTCTACAATTTTTTTAGTCTCCCCATCCTCCACACAGTGGAGAAATGACAGATTGTTGGCAGCCAATATCAGCAAGAGTGAACAGCTCATTGCCTTTTATCCTTAGTTAAACATTCCCATATTAGTTGTGAAGCTAGTAAAGCATTTAGAAGTCCATAAAAGATTTACAATAGTGACTGTGTAAAAATGAAATTTGTACTCTACTATCTGCTCCCATTGACCTAACCCTTGGTTGTTTGTGGGCATTCATAAAATTATATTATTTTCTGATTGGAAGTAGGCAAAGATAGATGCCACGGGAACTCTGAGCTGCATATAGACAGACTTGTGTCCACTGAAGATCTTAAGCCTTAATCAGGAGGGGAGATATAGGTTGGGTTGAATGTAGTAGCTTTGGCTTGGAAGATAAATCTAGAGGTAAATTAATAGTTTTTATTCGAAACAGAGTATGCAAGGTTATGTTTCTTGCTGATTGAAAAAGCCAGGGGACATAGGCTCTATATTTTGCAAAGCAATAGCACAGCCTGTGTATTGGTTAATATTCATTGTTTCCACTTTAGCAGATAATATTTTGGGTGTTATATGGATGCAACAAACATAAAAAAATGACGGACATTGAAGTGGGCCTCTAGTCCCATGTGTCATGGTCACTTGTGACCATGTCTGTAGCATAGTCAAGAACATATAAAGATATGTAGTGCCTAGTTACTAATGCAATGAGGTGGTACCATTATCCAAAATTGACCAAAAACACCCTGTAACCATATGAACCTATACAACGTTCTAACTTCTAAAGAACCTGAACATAGCAAGGAACGTTGTTGAAGTGAAATGCATGCATCGACAAAAATGGTCCTAATACCTTAAAATTAGATCTCTGTACCATTAATATTTTTAAGTTTAAGAGTATAGATTCTAGAAGCTAGATATCTCGAAGTTAAAGAGTATAGAAGCTACCATAAATGTTTGCTGGAGTTTTATTTAGCCATAGTTGTTCCTAAAGTAAATCAAACCATGTTGTTGAAGTTGGGGTATTGATTGTTACTCTGGACTGTTGGAGTAATATCTGTAATGTTTGTGCTTCTGGGAAATACTCTTGATGCTGAGGCTTTTGAGTGTTTACTAAACTTCCTTGTAGTGATCTGAGGATGCACCGGTTTATCTTAGCTACACTCTATACTCAACAATCATATAAAGTGAGCGATTCATTTCCATTTAAATGGATTAGCAGGAAATGGAAAGAGGGATTTTATGTGACATCAATGGCAACTGCTAGAAATCAACAGGGTATGGTTATGTCAAGGAATGCAGGGTTTTCAAATCAGGTGATCTTTTGTTCTGAAAAATTAGATAGCATTACTTTTATTCTTCACAGAAATTCAGGTTGCATTTGCCATGCTATTTGCTTTATAATCTAAATCTCTTTAATAAACCATTATTTCTCATTAACTACTAGTTGCACCTGTTCAGTCTATTGAGCTTGAGCTTGATTAACGCTTCGAACATCTGCTTTTCCCAGCACTCATATAAAGGTTTGATTTATACTACTAAATTTGATTCATCAAAGTCTTTTAGGTTACTATTTCCTCTAGAGAGTAACCTGGACTGATAGGTCCCTGAGGAGTAATCTTGGGTGGCATTGAAGGGTCTTGATGGTGACAAAGAAGTCCTAATGGAAGGAAATGGACCAGGAATGCATATTTGAGCAGCTTTCCTTTCCAACATTTTGCATTGTCAAATGTTCACCATCGGTAAAACTTTCTGATTTATCACATTTTCCTTTTCAGATCTAACAGCATGTTAAAAAGACATCAAAGAGACACTCACAATGAAAGAAGATGTTGTGTACCAAAATTTGATCTCTGATTGACACAGTGGCATTTTTCTTTTCTGATTGATCAATAGGTATACAATAGTGAGTGTGTGAAAATGACCTGGGATAGATTTGGACAAAAATAACCTATTCGAAAAGTGGGAATTCCAACAAATATCATGATGAAGAGGAAACTCAACCTGATTGTACAAGTTCAAATGCAAAAATCTCCAACAATATATTTGAATTGGTTAGTGAAGATGACACGGTAGGTCATCGACAGATTAATGGATCAAAATGTAAGAAGTCCAAATTCTCTTCTGAGCTGGACCAATCAGAATCTTCTAGTTCTGATGAGGAGTTCAGAAAATTTTGCAGACTGAGGCCTGTACGAAGGAACAATTTTGAATCATTAGGACTGAAGGTCAGAGCATATCCCTGAACATGAGATGGCCTTGCACAATAGTCTTGTTTACTTTAAATTAAAGGTCAATTATTATGCTCCGTAGGCAGTTACAAATTCTCTTTGGGCACCTTGTCTCTCCATTGTACAAGCAATTAGACAGCCCAAAACATAAGTCTTTTATTGTATCCGCTGTAAAATCAATCATCTAATCTTTTACTTTCAATTCTTTCCCTTGAAAAAAATAAAGATTTGTGTTATTCTTACGTAACTACAAATGCTCAATGCAGTGATACTCTCTTATTGTCTGTAGTTTCATGGGCATTTAACAAAACCATGCTTTTATGAGATATGAATAGAACTTTAGATTCTTGTGATTGGTTTTCTGTTCTATATATGATTCTTTGTTGTTAGAGGGGCACCTCTCTCTCTCTCTACACACATATCTCTATATATTTATATTTATATTTTTCCCCCAAAAAAAAACTCTAGGGACCCCTCACTTCCTTAGAATATCCAGATGGATGATATGTGTGTGTGTAATCCCCCCAAAAAAACTTGGGGATCCTCCCCTCCCCCTTCTTCCCTTGGAATATCCAGATGGAGGACAGCTCAGCTGCCAACCACAATGGTAGTTGGTAACCCACCAGGACCCAGTCAGACTCAAGACTCAACATGTCTTGAACCAGAGACCTCATGGAAAACTCCACCTTCAAACAGTCCATTTAAACTAATTGAGGTAACCCATTGGACTTGATTAATATTGAAGTAAATGGTTGTGGCCTTTGATCCATTAATGTGTGCATGGGTCATGGAACCATTTAATACAATTCTTCTAGGTGCATCCACACATTTGATCACTACCTCTAGGTGACCTCATGATTCCAGGAAAAGTCCTAATGGGAATTGAACCCGCCCATTAGTGGAAAATAAATTCCTTGCTGCTCACGATTGGATCTCTCTCTCTATATATATTTCCTCTTTGAGAACCTCTTTCTTGGAATCAGAATCGAGGGTTGAATTTACTTAGAATTCAATCAGGAATCAAATCCCTTTCTTCGAACCTCTTTTCTTAGAATCAGAATCTAGAATTGAATTTACATAGATTTTAATCGGGAATCAAAGGAAAATTTGGCTAAAAATACAAAACATAAGTCTTTTATTGTATCCACTGTAAAATCAATCATCTAATCTTTTACTTTCAATTCTTTCCCTTGAAAAAAATAAAGGTTTGTGTTATTCTTACGTAACTACAAATGCTCAATGCAGTGATACTCTCTTATTGTCTGTAGTTTCATGGGAATTGAACAGAACCGTGCTTTTATGAAATATGAATAGAACTTTAGATTCTTGTGATTGGTTATCTATTCTATATATGATTCTTTGCTCTTAGATAGCATTATTTTTATTCTTCACAAAAGTTCAGGTTGCATTTGCCATGCTATTTGCTTTATAATCTGAATCTCTTTAATAAACCATTATTTCTCATTAACTACTAGTTGCATCTGTTTAGTCCGTTGAGCTTGATTTTCTCTATCCAAGTGAAGGTATTCATAGACGCTGGGACAGTGGCTATCGAATAACTTCTATTGATGGAACTTCTGATCAAGCTGCATTCATCCTGAGCAAGCCGAAAAAGAAAATGTCAAGTGAAGTACAGGAAATGCTTCGAACATCTGCTTTTCCCAATACTCATGTAAAGGTTTGATTTATACTACTAAATTTGATTCATCAAAGTCTTTTAGGTTACTATTTCCTCTAGAGAGTGGCCTGGACTGATAGGACCTTGAGGAGTAATCTTGGGTGGCATTGAAGGCTCTTGATGGTGACAAAGAAGTCCTAATGGAAGGAAATGGACCAGGAATGCAGGAATGCATATTTGAGCAACTTTCCTTTCCAACATTTTGCATTGTCAAATGTTCACCATTGGTAAAACTTTCTGATTTATCACATTTTCCTTTTCAGATCTAACAGCATGTTAAAAAGACATCAAAGAGACTCTCACAATGAAAGAAGATGTTGTGTAGCAAAATTTGATCTCTGATTGACATAGTAGCATTTTTCTTTTCTGATTGATCAATAGGTATACAATAGTGACTATGTAAAAATGACTTGGGATAGATTTGCACAAAATTGACCTATAAGAAAAGTGGGAATTCCAACAAATATCATGATGAACAGGAAACTCAACCTGATTGTACAAGTTCAAATGCAAAAATCTCCATCTCCAGCAATATATTTGAAGTTTGAATTAGTTAGTGAATATGACACGGTAGGTCATCGACAGATTAATGGATCAAAATGTAAGAAGTCCAAATTCTCTTCTGAGCTAGACCAATCAGAATCTTCTAGTTCTGATGAGGAGTTCAGAAAATTTTGCAGACAGAGGCCTACACGAAGGAACGATTTTGAATCATTAGGACTGAAGGTCAGAGCATATCCCTGAACATGAGACGGCCTTGCACAATAGTCTTGTTTACTTTAAATTAAAGGTCAATTATTATGCTCCGTAGGCAATTACAAATTCTCTTTGGGCACCTTGTCTCTCCATTGTACAAGCAATTAGACAGCCCAAAACATAAGTCTTTTATTGTATCCGCTGTAAAATCAATCATCTAAGCTTTTACTTTCAATTCTTTCCCTTGAAAAAAATAAAGATTTGTGTTATTCTTACGTAAATACAAATGCTCAATGTAGTGATACTCTCTTATTGTCTGTAGTTTCAGGGGCATTGAACAGAACCATGCTTTTATGAAATATGAAATATGAATAGAACTTTAGATTCCTACGATTGATTTTCTGTTCTATATATGATTCTTTGCTGTTAGAGGGGCACCTCTCTCTCTCTCTACACACACATATATCTATATATTTATGTTTATATTTTTTCCCCAAAAAAAACCTCTGGGGACCCCCTCGCTTCCTTAGAATATCCAGATGGATGATGTGTGTGTGTGTAATCGCCGCAAAAAAACTTGGGGATCACCCCCTCCCCATTCTTCCCTTGGAATATCCAGATGGAGGACAACTCAACTGCGAGCCACAATGGCAGCTGGTAACCCACCAGGACCCATTCAGACTCAAGACTCATCAGGACTTGAACCAGAGACCTCATGGCAAACTCCACCTTCAAACAGTCCATTTAAACTAATTGAGGTAACCCATTGGACTTGATTAATATTGAAGTAAATTGTTGTGGCCTTTGATCCATTAATGTGTGCATGGGTCATGAAACCATTTAATACAATCCTTCTAGGTGCAGCCACACATTTGATCACAACCTCTAGGTGGCCTCATGATTCCAGGAAAATTCCTAATGGGAATTGAACTCGCCCACTAGTGGAAAATAAATTCCTTGCTGCGTACCATTGGATCTCTCTCTCTATATATATATTTCCCCTTTGAGAACCTCTTTCTTGGAATCAGAATCGAGGGTTGAATTTACTTAGAATTCAATCAGGAATCAAATCCCTTTCTTCGAACCTCTTTTCTTAGAATCAGTATCTAGAATTGAATTTACATAGATTTTAATCGGGAATCAAAGGAAAATTTGGCTAAAAATAAAAAGAACATAAGTCTTTTATTGTATCCACTGTAAAATTAATCATATAATCTTTTACTTTCAATTCTTTCCCTTGAAAAAAATAAAGATTTGTGTTATTCTTATGTAACTACAAATGCTCAATGCAGTGATACTCTCTTATTGTCTGTAGTTTCATGGGCATTGAACAGAACCTTGCTTTTATGAAATATGAATAGAATTTAGATTCTTGTGATTGGTTTTCAGTTCTATATATGATTCTTTGCTGTTAGAGGGGCACCTCTCTCTCTCTCTACACACATATATCTATATATTTATATTTATATTTATATTTTTTCCCCCAAAAAACCTCGGGGACCCCCTCACTTCCTTAGAATATCTAGATGGATGATGTGTGTGTGTGTAGTCCCCCAAAAAAACTTGGGATCCCCGCTCCCCCCTCCGCCCCGCTTCTTCCCTTGGAATATCCAGATGGAGGACAACTCAACTGCCAGCCACAATGGCAGCTGGTAACCCACCAGGACCCAATCAGACTCAAGACTCATCAGGACTTGAACCAGAGACCTCATGGCAAACTCCACCTTCAAACAGTCCATTTAAACTAATTGAGGTAACCCATTGGACTTGATTAATATTGAAGTAAATTGTTGTGGCCTTTGATCCATTAATGTGTGCATGGGTCATGAAACCATTTAATACAATCCTTCTAGGTGCAGCCACACATTTGATCACTACCTCTAGGTGGCCTCATGATTCCAGGAAAAGTCATAATGGGAATTGAACTCGCCCATTAGTGGAAAATAAATTCCTTGCTGCTCGCCATTGGATCTCTCTCTCTCTATATATATATTTCCCCTTTGAGAACCTCTTTCTTGGGATCAGAATCAAGGGTTGAATTTATTTAGAATTCAATCAGGAATCAAATCCCTTTCTTGGAACCACTTTTCTTAGAATTAGAATCTAGAATTGAATTTACATAGATTTTAATCGGGAATCAAAGGAAAATTTGGCTAAAAAAAAAAAAAAAACATAATACACCAATTATAACATGACAAAACTTAATGGTTAAAAGTATGTGTTTCCTTCTAAAAAGTAAATAATAATAATAATAAATAATTATATTAAATTAAAAATACACCAATTATAATATGACAAAGATTATTAAGTTTTCTTAAAACATGAAAATTATTACTACCAGAAGGAAAAGATATTGCAGACAAAGTGCACTCATTGTTCTCCCAACAGTGAGATTTTACTGCTATATATTTTCCTCCTTGCAATTTTACCAATGATCACCAGTCCAAAGAACACTTTCCCAATCTTCTAATTAAACATGCACTGTTCACTTGGTTTCTTGGTTTTTGACCATCCACCCTTGCTTTCAACAATGTCCATTCAGATGTCGCTATTCTTCCCCACTCTATGCCTTACGGCGTTTCCTTTGCAACATCAAGTGCAAATGCTAGTTATATGAGGGAGGAGATGAAGCCGAAGACCTCAGGTCTGGATATAGATTGGAATATTTGTTTTTGGAAATGTGTCAGTGTTGACTTTCCATATGAATGATAATATAATCTACATTATTTTCCATTATGCTATGTCTATGTGGCACCGATTGGGAGTTCATTCGAAGGATTATCTTTCCAAGAGCCATTTGACTAGTGTCCTTTATTCTGCAATTATGGATGGGAGCTTACTGGGCTTCAACAAAAGGCCTGACTCTAATTCCAAATAATTCTACAATTTTTTTAGTCTCCCCATCCTCCACATAGTGGAGAAATGACAGATTGTTAGCAGCCAATATCAGCAAGAGTGAACAGCTCATGCCTGTGAAGAAACTGGATGATTGGGGGAGCAAGAGTGAACAACTCGTGCTCTATTGCTTCATAGTATTCATTGGAGGTACCCAGATCAATGGATGGATAACGAGATGCTTCAATGGTTTCATAAAATCATGTATTGAGCTTGGACCCCACACCAACACAAGAGGATATAATTTTATACTTGATGCCTTCTTTTTCCTAGTCAATCCAATTCCGGGGTGATCCAGATTAATAAACGTCTTTTTTTCCTGAAAGAAGGCCTTTTGACTGTTAGCAGCTCAAGACCCAACAATTCATCATATATTTAGGTTTTCCACATCTGTATCTATATTCAGATAGGGGAAGTATCCATTTCTGTACTTTTATATAAGGGAGGAGATGAAGCCGAAGACCTCAGATCTAGATATGGATTGGAATATTTGCCTTTGGAAATGTGTCAATGTTGACCTGCCATATGAATGATAATATAATCTACATTATTCTCCATTATGCTATGTCTATGTGGCACCGATTGGGAGTCCATTCGAAGGATTATCTTTCCAAGAGCCATTTGACTAGTGTCCTTTATTATGCAATTATGGATGGGAGCCTCCTTAGGCACAAACATACGCAGTTCATTTGAGGGCTCCCAAGGGGTGTGTTCCATATTATATAAAGTAGGAACCTGATTGAAACCAGGAGCTATTCCATTCCTTTTGATACGATCCCCACAAAATCTGAGTGAACGTTCCGATATTAGATGTCTAGTATTACGGCACCCCAAACATCTAATTGGGATTACCAGTAATCCACTTGTTGTGTGGTTGAGTGAGGACCGTAGAAGATGTCAAGGGTTTCTAGCATACCTCCTTTGTAATCGAATTCAATAAAAAACCAAGCAACCTGTTTGTCCAATGCTCAAGATACTGGCCCATTGTAACAGATACCTCAACGAGTTAAAACTCAATCCATGGACCATTGAATATTTAGATCCAACATTTAGTATTGTAATGAGAATATATGAAAGACACCAATCTTATCTATGCATTCATAAGAAACATGTGATAAACACCTTTGGCAACTAGCCTTTAGTTGTTACTAGAGATGCATGAGAATATATGAAATACACCAACCTTATCTTATGCATTCATAAGCAACATCTGACAAACACATTTGGCATCTAGCCTTTAGTTTTTACTAGAGATGCATGAAGCATTATATAAACACAATGCAATCTTTTGGGAAGTCCATTCAAATGTGGAACATTATTATGGAAGCCAAGTCAAGCATTGATTTTAGACCTTGCATGCACATTTCATGGATTGTTGTAGTAGTGATATAAAAATGGACTAGGTCAGTTATATTATATATGTCAAAGATAGTTTAACTCGAAGTATGAAATTTCCATTTAAGCTATAAACTTGACTAAATGGTCCAAACCTGAAACTGTGACCCTTCCTTGCAAATTGCATGTGCTACCAATTAATCATAGTTAAATGGTTTTAGATTCAATACGAGAGTAATCTTATGGAGGACCTATTGGGTTTGGAAAGTCACCATAGAACAAAGGCTAGTGGGTTAATCTCCTAAAACAAGGTGTTAACATAGTTTGCCGAGAGGTACATTTTGCATCAGGATAACCCCTAGACTGCTATCTTTCTATGAGGAAGCAAAAACATGGAAAATGTTTGGTTAGGTAGGAATACAACTTGTCAATTTGGTCTAGCTTGAGTGATTAAAAGAGAAGGTTGTTAGGCTCTCCACCATTTCATGGATTGATATAGTGATGAGACAAAAGAGGCTCTCTCTTGAGACTTGACTAGGTGATTCATAACAGTTGTGGTGTTGGTGCCTTAACTTAGCCAGAAAATGCCAAAACTCTATTGATGCTCAAAATTTATTACTGAATCTACCTTAGAGTATGCCATAGCCACTGAATATGACATGCATGGTTTTACCAAGGAGGCCCTAAACTTTTGAACAATGAAACTTTACACTGGTATCCTGGCAGTAGCTACATTGGTCTTATTAGCATTACACCACTTTTAATATAGGTCTTCACAATAGAGAATCACCATTACACTTTCTTGATTTGTGTTAAAAAGAAACATAACACGCAATAGATTTCTTTTGGCATGCAATGTTGTTGTTAGTAGTTTTCTTGTATTTGTGTCACATGTAAAGCTAACATGCGTTAAATTTCTTTCACCTTGCAATATTTTTATTGGAAACGTGCTTGTGTTTGGGCTAGAAACTATGCTAGATTTCTTTTTCTTTGCAATATTGTTGTTGTCAATTTGGTTGTTTATGATAAAAGGAAATCTAGCAAATGTTAGATTTCCTTCACCTTGGCAATGTTATTGGAAATGTTGTGCTTGTGTTTGGGCTAGAAGTTGTGCTAGATTTCTTTTGCTATGCAATATTGTTGTTTTCAATTTGGTTGTTTATTATAGAAGGAAATCTAACACGTGTTAGATTTCCTTCACCTTGGTAATGTGATTTTGTTTGTGTTAGAAGGAAATATAGCATGCACTAGATTTCTTCTGGCATGAAATTTTGTTTTTGGTAGTATGCTTGTATTTATGCTACATGTAAAGCTAGCATGCGTTAAATTTATTTTACCTTGCGACGTTGTTATTGGAAATGTGATTGTGTTTTTGATAGAAGTTGTTGGATTTTGTTTTCCCTACAATGTTATTGTTGGCAATGTGCTTTTGTTTGTGCTAGAAGTAAATCAAGCGTATGCTAGATATCTTTCACATTGCAATGTTGTTTTTGGCAATGTGATTGTGTTTGTGCTAGAATAAACTCTAGAATGTGTAAGATTTCTTTTACTTTGAAATGTTTTTGTGAGTAATATGCTTCTATTTACATTAGAAGGAAATTTAGCATGTGGTGGATTTCTTTTGCCTTAGAATATTCTTATTGACAATGTGCTTGTTTGTCATAGAAGGAGATCTAGCATGTGCTAGATTTATTTGACCACGTAATGTTGCTTCTAGCAATATGCTTATGTTTGTAGTAGAAGGAATGATATTGATTGTTAGCTTTCATTTGAGGAAACAATGTTTCATTACATACAATATTACTACCATACTATTTTAAATTTTGCATCTATATTACTTTTTTGTAAGTTGTGTGTTTTTGTGAAAATATAAAGTCGCACTTTACACAGTTCAACCTTTTAATTACAAGTTAGGATTTAATTGTTGTTACAAAATTGATACAAGCTACAATGGAAAATATAATTTTGGCAAAAGGGGACTATGTTGATCTCCTTATTAATGATCAAGTCATTGCGCTAGGAAGGGTCGAATCTGCATAGTTTGGAACTTATTATGTTGGAGAAAGGGTTAATGCTGGTTATGTTACAATTTTGATAATTGATGTAACTCAACTAGATTTGATTGATGAGGATGTTAATGAAGGGGACATACATCCATGGAATATCATGGATTTGAGACACAACATAGGTAAATCAAAATATTGAAGCATGTGTTATATATTATTGATAGCATAATAAATGTTTTTTTTGAGTAAATACTAACCTTATTTACATTCGTTTATAGGTGCAAATGTTTCTTCCACATTTTCTATTGGAAACAAGGTAGATCTTTTGCAACATGGAGTGAAGGTGGGCGAGGGCTCCATATTCAATAAAGAGCTTGGGCATAAAGTGCATGGAAAGATGATAAAGAAAGGATGCATAATGGTTAAAATCGAGAAGGTGTTAAAACATAATGATCCTCTACCACATCTAACAGGATTTGAGCATACAATTGGGGGTGCATTAGAATCTTATGAAATTTGGCCAGAATTAGATTTGGAGCTTCACTGTCATGATCATGCCACAAATATTCCCCAAGATAGGGTTAGATTCATATGTACAAAGGTTTCTCTTACATATGAATGCATGGGAACAAGCATGTGCGTTGCCAAAGGATTGCTAGTTAATGTCCACGAGCATGACATTGTTGAGGGTGAAACACTAGGTGAAATGGATTTTGGTGTTTTTTAAGAAGAGATAGATGGAAATTGTGAGATATGAAGAATTGGGGATATGTCTATACACTGTTTGGTTAGATGGCCAATAAATAAGTTGGTGGACAACAAAGGTGTGATATTAAGGGTCAAGGAAAAGTTCAAGGAGCCATCCAAGGAAATGGTGATATGGGATGTTATAGAGGACAAAAATCCCTTAAACAATTGGGATGGGTACTTTTGTAATGAAAAAGATAGAAACTCAATTGATATGCATGTAACAAAGCCATATAAAAGGATTAAAAGAGTTATGGCTACAAAAAAAATTGCAAAATGTCAAACAAAAATAGATGAAGAGAAAGAAATTCGAGTTTTGGCAGCAGATGTATGTTGTAGAAAAGATTGTCTTCAACATGTGGATAGGAAGGCCATTGCAGGTGCTAGAAGGGATATGAGACAAATAAATAAAAATGGTATTAGAGAATTTGTCTTGAATTCACTCATGTCAAACACAGTCATGTCAAAGGGCCATGGCCATGGCCTACCACCTATTGCTAGAAATGTAAAGGACATGAGATTTAATGGGAATATTATTTGTAAGAAAGCATGGTATAAGATACGTAAAATTCCTCAAAGCACATTCTATAACTACCAGCATTATTTCCAACATGGACAGATCAAAGCTATTCATGGTAACACCAACACATGCAAAGCAAGAGCTCACACAGTCGCAGCCATAGAAATATTGCACAAAATTGTAATGGATAATTCAGATTTTTCACCAAACCGAACACGTCAAGTTGAAGAAGATGGAACATCTGCTCCTTTAAGATTGCTTCCTTCGACTTACACACAAAATTCTTTGTTAAAAGAGATCAATGAGGCTCTTCAAAAGCTCAATTACCCATCAATATCACAGTCAATAATGAGCAAGAACTGGAATACTAAGTTTCGAGATGTGGCATTTTCAAAGAACACCAACTTCAGTAAATGCAGTGAATGTATTCTGTTGAGAGCACAAATGAAGTCAGCAACTACAAAAGAGATGGAAGAAAAGGCACGAGGTAGGTTGAAGAAACATAACAAGATTGTTATGTGTGGAAGATATTGCTACTATGCCCATAGAATTATGTCAGAGCGGTTTCCAAAGGAGTATTTGAGCATTATCCATGATAAAATGGACAAAACAAAGACTTGAATCCCAAGGCTACATGTCAAATCTAAATCTATTGTAGGAACACATTTAGGTTTGTCATTGACAGGTATGCTTACACATGGGCATAAGGTAGGAGGTTTTGGTCATTTCTCCTTACCATTTGTCCATATGGGATCACAATTTACTATTACATCCATTTCAAAGTGCTTAAGGGACCTTGAAGACCCACAAATGGATATGTATGGCGATCTACTTTATGAAAGTGGAATTTCAAGAAACCCACTTACAAATGCATTACTTGACACCTCTATTTACTCAAAATGTCAAGGGTACAAGGATGATTTTATATCTCATGGAAGTTCAAAAAGTCAAAATGTTGATTTTAAACCTCTTCCTCCACATTTGTTGTTACATTTGGACAATGCAGCAAGTGATAATAAAAAATCGCTATCTTTTCATGTTTCTATCTCTTTTAACTGCACTTGGTGTCTTCATCACTATTGAGGTTGGGTTCTTGCCTGTGGGGCACACCCATGAAGACATAGATGGAACCTACGGAAGAATGTCTTCCAACCTAAAAAGTAAAGATATTTATTCTTTACCTGAAATGATTGATACATATCTCACAATTGAAGTAAATCGAGTGTTTCCACCTACACTTATTGACAAGGTCTATGACTTCAAAAGTTTCCTTAATGGATACATCAAGGAGGGAAAAAATGCATTAGTTGGACATCTTAGTGTCCAATACTTCCAATTTCTTGTACTCAATGATGTTCCAGTACTAAGGTACAAAGAATCAATTAGAGATATTGAGTGGTCAGAACCAGTTGAGTATGGAATATAGATGATGAAGGCCGACCTATAATTCCCATAGGGAAGCCATCTTTCTTAGCTTCCAAACAAAATGATGTCTATTTAAAAGAACTAAAGAAAGGGATAACATCATACATAAAAATGTGGAAAGACACTATTGGGAATGAGGATTCACCAATTGTTACAGAGGAATGGAAAAATGAAGTGGTGTATTGGGAAAAGTTCTTGTTACATTAGATGGAAGCTATAGTGATCATAGAACAATAGATGGGAGTGATTCATCTTCTGAGGATTTATGGCTCAGGACAAGGCACATTGTTGATGTTGATCATAATGCACTCCAAGTAATCTCAAGTATTATGGATGGAGATTTTGATAATGTGATAGATAAACCAATATATGTTGGATCCAAATGCAACAAGCCAAAACCAACTTTCAATCCGATGATTGATGTTGAGAAAGGAAAGATGTTGCTAGTTAGATTAGGAAACGAGGATGCAGGAGAGATGATTTGGATGGCAAAATCCATCTCAGATATCTTTAGGGATAATGAAAGTGAGAATCTTCATGTAAAGGTTGACTGGTGGAAGCCTATGTGAGGGAAATACAATGGAAACATTTTAGAGCAATATTGGGTACCAAATCCTTATGACATAAAACTTGGCTCTATTCCAATTAATACCATAGTATAGGCATGGATGCCAAAGAAAGAACATTGCAAGAAGCCCAAGATAAATAAATATGGTGTAGAAGCCATTCTTGATCTACTTGAGCGAATATCTTAAGAGTAGGTTTATATGATTCGTGAATGTAATTTTTTTTGAAGGATCTATTAATATACATTCAGACACATTTTATCAAATATTCTCTTCATATTATTTTTGGAGTTTTATATTATTTAATATTTCAATGTAATCATGTGTTATACAAATTACATGACAATGCCATAAAATATTTAAGTTTTCAAAGCTTTATTTGACCAACATGACTTCTCAGCATATCAAATATGCATAATCAAATTCAATAATGCACTTAAAAACATCTTCTATACTTGGTCTATTAAAAAAACAATGGAGTACTTAATTAGTATTCTATTTAATATAAACCATTTAAACACTTAATGAATAAATGCTAGACACTTGATATAATGTTTGAGGTGAGTTTTCCTTATTATAATTGATATAAATCAAATTCACTATTTTGTTGCCCTCTAATTTATAAAAGAAATATTTTGATCATTGAACAACACAACTAGAATTATAAAATATTTCCTCTTATAGATTTTGAATTGGTGCCAACATTGTACTAGTATAATTAATTTGTACTCAACTTAGGAAAAGTAGTTAGTGTCAATTTAAAATGGTCAATAATAGTAAGAAAAACAATATTAGTATATTGTTAAATAACTTTATAGGTAAGTTTTTTTTTTTTTGGCAAAATCTATTATTCACGAGTCAAATTTAATACATAAATATAAATGTTAATGATAATAGAAATAATGTAAGGAATCTAAGTTTTAGATGAATGTTAATATGTTCTTTTCAATATAATATGCTTAAACACTATAGGAATAAAAACTAAACATTTGTAATAAATATCTTAGTCAATTTTCTTTCTTTCTTGTTGTATTTGAAAATAATCAAATTGTACTATTTTGTTATTATTCTAATTCATGATTGATTTTGATCATTAAAATGATTAGTAATTGAGACGAGAGGCTCATTTTACATCCCAATATGGGGGGGGGAAATAAAAATTATGTTCTATATAGAAAAGTAAAAAAAATGAATATTTTGTAAAGTAATTAAAAGTATATAAAATGTGTGAATTAGATGTTTAAATCTTATACTTTTCAAAAATATTTCAGCTAGAGATACAGAGAAACTATTTGAAGATTTACGTTAACTAATTTATGTCAATATCAACTTCATATATGTCTATATATAATTTTTATGGTTAAAATTTTTATTTGGTCGTATATATACTCTATTTAGCATTCAAAAATACAGTTTCAACAATGAAAAATAACACATTGTATTTTTCACTAAAAGTATTTGCATGTGAAGAAATTTGATTCCTACATATGCACTTAAAATGGATCTATGATGGTATATATTGGACACATTACTATGATCATTTGTCATTAAATAACTTTATACTTAATATATAACTTGCATATTAATCTATTATTCATTAAGTAAGCCTCAAGTTTTTAACATAAAAGTACAAATAATAAATAAAAATAAATTATGTTACTACTCGCATTCAACATTTAATTTGATCCTAAAAAAATATTTTCTTCTCAACTCTAAAATGGTACAAACTTCTTACAATAGTATGTAATGTTGATGGTGATAATGATGATTATCATCCACTAAGACCAAATATGGTATATAAGAAGGTAAAAATATATTACTAAATGTTATTTCGAATTTTTATTGTTATGCTCAAAAAACATTAAAAGAAGTGTTTCAAGATCATCATAAATTTTTTTAGTTAAACAATCAAGAAGGTTGGTAGCATGACAAATATTTTGAAATTTAAGTCCAATATGAGTATAAACTGGATGATCTATGAGAGTTTTTTAATTTTCAACCATATTATTAGTGTTGCAAAGGCAATAGACTTTTAAATTGTGCGAACACTTTCTTAGTAATAATTGTAGCTTAACACATACATTATATTTACTATATCTGATTATAATTAAATGGGTTAATTATAGTAACATACACATCATTATTTTCATAAAATAACCTTTAAAAACTTATCTTTTAATATAAACCATAAAAACTATTAAAATAGATAATGTAAGGAATCCAAGATTAAGATGTGAAAGATTTGCTTTAGCAAGTTTATATAATTTTTTTTATAAAGTTTATCATGATAATTTTTACAGAAAAAATGGTGAATATCTACATTAAAATTAGTGAGTTAAGTGACTTTCTAATTCCTCATTTTGAAAAACTTTAATCTAGTTAATGTTTTAAATAATAGTATATATTGGACACATTAGTAAGATCATTTGTCATTAAATAACTTTATGAGAATATTAATATATTATTATTTAAGCAAGCTTCAATCTGCTACTGACATTCAACATTTAATTTGATCCTAATTTTTTTTTTCTTCTCAACTCTAAAATAGTGCAAACTTCCTACAATAGTATGTAATTATGATGGTGATAATGATGATTATCATCCACTAAGACCAAATAAGGTATATAAGAAGGTAAAAAGATATTACTAAAATTTATTTTGAATTTTATTGTTATGCTCAAAATGCATTAAAAGAAGTGTTTCAAGATCGTCGTAATTTTGTTTAGTTAAACAATCAAGAAAGTTGGTAGCGTCACAAATATTTTGAAATTTAATTCCAATATGAGTATAAACTAGATGATCTATGAGAGTTTTTTTAATCTTCAACCATATTACTAGTGTTGCAAAGGTGATAGACTTTTAAATTGTGCTAACACTCCTTTAGTAATAATCATAACTTAACGCATACATGATATGTACTATATCGGATTATAATTAAATGGATTAATAATAGTAACATACGCCATTATTTTCATAAAATAACCTTAACAAACTTATCTTTTAATATAAACCATAAAAAATATTAAAATAGTTAATGTAAGGAATCCAAATTAAGATGTGAAAGATTTGCTTTTGCAAGTTTATATAAATTTTATCATGATAATTTTACACAAAAAATGGTGAATATCTACATTAAATTAGTGAACTAAGTGACTTTCTAATTCCTCATTTTGAAAAAACTTAATTTAGTTAAAGTTCTAAATAATGGTATATATTGGACACATCACTAAGATCATTTGTCATTAAATAACTTTATACTTAATATGTATCTTGCATATTAATCTATTATTCATTAAGTAAGCCTCAATCAACTTTTTTATTAACATAGAAGTAAAAATAATAAATAAAAATAAATTATGTTACTACTCACATTCAACATTTAATTTGATAATTTTTTTTTTTCTCCTCAACTCTAAAATGTTGCAAACTTCCTACAATAGTATGTAATTATGATGGTGATAATGATGATTATCATCCATTAAGACCAAAAATGGGTAAAAGGATATTACTAAAAGTTATTTCGAATTTTATTGTTAATATGCTCAAAAAGTATTAAAAGAAGTGTTTCAAGACCATCATAATTTTGTCTAGTTAAACAATAAAAAAGGTTGGTAGCGTCACAAATATTGTGAAATTTAATTCCAATATGAGTATAAACTAGATGATCTATGAGAGTTTTTTAATCTTCAACCATATTATTAGTGTTGCAAAGGCGATAGACTTTTAAATTGTGCCAACACTTTCTTAGTAATAATTGTAGCTTAACACATACATGATATTTACTATATCCGATTATAATTAAATGGGTTAATTATAGTAAAATACACATCATTATTTTCATAAAATAACCTTAAAAAACTTATCTTTTAATATAAACCATAAAAACTATTAAAATAGATAATGTAAGGAATCCAAGATTAAGATGTGAAAGATTTGCTTTAGCAAGTTTATATAATTTTTTTTATAAAGCTTATCATGATAATTTTTACACAAAAAATGGTGAATATCTACATTAAAATTAGTGAACTAAGTGACTTTCTAATTCCTCATTTTGAAAAAACTTAATCTAGTTAAAGTTCTAAATTCTAGATCCATTGAAAACTTCCAAATTTAATGAAATATGTGTTTTCTGTGCGATTGGCTTTTCCTGGCCACGCTGCCTCTTGAGTTGTGTCAATATTGTTGTACGTTCCTCTGCCTCATCCTCCCCCTGTTTGTCCTTCTCCTTGGACATCTCCTGACCTTCCTTGGTCTCTATGGTGGGCGCAGTTGTGGGTTCCGCTGTTTGTACTGTCATTGCTACCTCATCCGCCTTCCGCTACATGGCTGCTTCCTGTTCCTGGTGCTTTCTCTCCGCCAGCTTCGCGATGCGCAGCTTGGTCTCCCTCTTCTACTACTATTCTGCGATCTTTTCCAGTTCCTTCAAGTCTGAAGCGCACCACTCGAGAGACCGTGCCGCCATTACCTCGAAAATGCACATCATCCATTGTGATGAACGGGAGCTTCACCCACATTTGGGCTAGATCCTTTCGCACCCAGATATAAAGATTATGCATATCCGCCTTGAATTCTGTCGTGCTTTGCAAACTGTTGTATACCTTTGGGGAAAACCACGGCTTGTGATTGATCCAAGTCCGGATGCTTGCCTCCATGAAAGCCCAAAACACCTTAATCCCGTGGACCCTTGTCACGTCTTTTGTCGCCCAAAGCGAGGTGTACCTCGCGGCGTCGGGTAGGTCCCTCTCAATGGTGGGAAATTGACTGTCCTTCGGCAGCTCCCATGCAACCAACAAGATGGATAAGAGCAACCACGCGTAGTGGAAGGTCTTACCCTGCTCCCGGGCCTGTCGACAATTTGTCAAAAATTCATCGCAGAGAAACTGCACTCAGTTGAACTGGACCCCCTCTGCACACTATTCTGCCAAAGTAATCACATATGCTGGCACCTCATCTGCATGGCATTTCCTCATGAGCTTTCTGGCTAGCAGCTGGGTGGCGACACACACCCATTTGTCCTTGATTCTTGCTATCACATACCCTCGCTTCCTCTTTTCTAGCTTATATTTGGCCTTCATCGCTTCTACGATGCCTAAGTCGCCACTCTCTCCTACTGTGGCTGTGGGATTGTTTCCTTTGGTAGGTCGTCGAGAAATCTAGTGAATTAAGTCGGTCGTGATGGGAATCGGATCCTCCAGCCAAAGATACCCATCATGTACTAGACACAGTAGCTTCCGAATGACAAAGATCATGATGGACGCGCAGTGGTAGTGGGGTATCCACCGCAAATGTAGTAACCGGATTTCTCCACACCGTGTAAACATTTCTGCTGCATCAATTGCTCCATGGCTAGCTGTGGGAACTTCTCACTGTTTGCGAGGTCCCAATCTTTAAACTTTATATTAGGAACCCATCCCGGTGGAGAACCTTCAAACCTTAGCTCATCCGGAAGAAACAGGGTCTGGAGCGCACTCTTTGTGGCCTCCAAGTCCTTCGGTATCTTGGCTGTCCCTTTCCATGGGGGGATGTAAGGGGGCAACGTTATTGTCGAAGGTACGTGGGAAACATTCTTCGCCGCATCGTCCTGTGCTTCAATTTGGCCGATCAGGGCTTGCAAATCTTCGTCCTCCTCTTCTGTTTCAACGGTGATAGCTTTGCCTTTCTCTATCAGGGACAATTGACTAAAGTGTGGGTTCCGTGGTGATACCCAGACTGGCCCCATTGGTTGCTTGTTTTTCTATGTCCACAGCGTACGTGGCGATTTTTGAACCTCTAGTGCATTTTCTGCCTCTCCAGGCTCCTCCTGGGTCACCCGAGGCTCTGGGGTAACTTTCGTGAATTGCACTCTAGTTCTCGCAGCCATCATCGTTTCTATACTAGATTGGTTCAGTCGCGTATTCATAGATGGCAGGGTAGCTTGGTGCTCAATGCTCTGTACCAGCTTAAATCTCAAACAACCAAGTGTTGCCTTAAGGCTACCCCAAGGGATTTTATAGTACCGGTTGAAGTCGAATTCGACCCTTCCTTCCATTTCTGAGTCATTAATACCTTCTTGGCGGTAGATCGTCCCGAATCAAGCTCTTAATTCCTATCTTAATGGCCCGCCACCTGCTCCTTTCTGTCTTAAATTGGACCTCTTGTCACGAACAATGACATTAATGGTCACCTCCCAGCCTACCCGCGCAACCCCGCATGCTTGACCGCACTCCATGTGACATACTGGCCCTGCGCAGATATGCCTTCCCACGCAACTTTCCTGTAGACTCCTTTATAGTCCCACGCCTTCTTTCAACTGCTTGGAGCACTGAGACTATGCTTCCTATAGATAGCCAAGTGTTCGCACCCCCGGTGCGAAGCTTCAATTTTCTTGCTAGCTCGGGCCGCTAGCACCCTTCAAATACCATTACGTCCTTTAGTGCGTCGCATTCATATTTGTATGGTAAATTCCCCTGTTTAGTAAGGTGCAGTCGCGGCCAAGTTAGCAGAGTCACAACTCCTTCTAATGTAGTAGTAGGGCTGGCTAGACTGGGCCCCATCATTATTAGTTTCTCATGGCCCGCTTTCCCAGCATTGGTGTCTAGTTCGCTAATCTCTTCATACAATGTCACGCTTTTCTTCCTTAGCAGTGCCCAATCTTCATCGATTTTGCGAAGTTTCAATCTTCCTTCCTGAATGGCTTCCTGTAACTACCTAATTCCTTTACCCAGGTCATCGCGTCCTGTCCCAACTGCGGGAGCTGTGGTACGGGGATTCTTTACTGCTCTCCTGGTTTCCTCTTGTCTTGTCAGTGTTGGGGTCATTTCCATGCTCTGGCTTTTGCTTATGGTTCTATGAACCACTGGTACGCACGAGTCCCAGTCAGTTCATCTCACCCAGTGAGCCCTATTAATGACTTTGCATAACTTTGTGACGGCTCCGACATCAAATGTTGGTCGCTCTACCTGCTGCCGCGTCAAGTTTTGATTATTGATCCTCAATCTAGGATGTGCTTGCACAGCACATGACTGCACCCATCGACCCAAGTGGGCACGCAAATTGTTTCATCTTGGCTGCCCGGCTCGAGTTCTATGCTGGGGATTTCTAAACCGTAAGCATATCTATCTGCTACGTTTGCACCAGCTCCCCATAGTCTTTTGATGTGTATTCCACCATCGTGTGGGTGTCGCATGCAACACCCATTCCATCACCTCGTAACGTTGTTGTTCCGGTACTGCCCTTTCAAATTTGTCTAAGAATTCATCCACTCATGTTACCCCCTCATATGTTGGCAGTTCCCTTGCTTCGGTCGTCATGCACTGTAGTGATTTAATCATCATATTGCAACTCAGTGTTGTTACCTCATGCAACCGATTCTGCCAGCGTTTTATCTCCTCATCTGAATTCGAAGTACAGGAACTGTCATACTCCCAGGAGATTCTACTGTCTGCTATAGGGTTCACCTGATCCTGGTCTTGCGTCGTTATCTGGTAAATGCAATCCAGTTCATCGTTGTCGTCGTCGTCACATACAGGTTCGGTTTAGCATGCACCTTTGGCCGGATTTAGCGGAACTACTATGCGAAGGGATTTTTTCTCAAATATCATCTTCCTCTTCTTCAGATTGATGACTCCATTCATATCCATTGCCCAGTCAATTCCTAACAATGCGGGATAAGGATTGTTGTCATCGACAATTTCTATCACTTCAAAATCTGTTTGGGTGCTCACGCCCTCAATATCAACTGTCACTCCTTGCAATCTTCCCATGGGCATGATATTTTGTTGGTTCGCCATCCGTAATTGAATAGGGGACCACTGCAACGTGGGCCTACCCATGCGTTCCCAGGTCTGCTTAAGTAACACATTCACATCCGACCCCAGGTCCAAGATAACTTGATCCATTTCGTATTCATTGATCTGCGCTGTCAATCTCATCTCTCTCCCCGTGCGTAATATATGCTTTCCCAACTTCCAGACTATGCAGGGTTCACCTAATCACGCGCATTGCGTGATCAGCTCTTGTAATCCTTTAACTGCCTTATTATTGTGCAACAGCTTCATGCAGGTCTCCATAAAGGTAGTAAGCATGGAAGGATCTATCCCCGACTCTGGTTGGTCCTTACTACCTAAAGTGGAGGCTTCCATGAAGCTCTTCTTAGCTTCCATAAACGTCTCCTTCGCACGTTGCAAGTTAAACTTAGGTTCCTTTATAGGACCCTTGTGAACCCATGTATCTTCCTTGGGCTGCTTCCCCTTGTCTTCCCCTGTGGTTGCACCGCTTCTGAGCATCATGTTCACATTGGGGTCTTCATCTTGGGGTTCAGATTTCATCATCTGGATGTTTTGAGTCTGAGGAGGCTGGAGTACCCGTTTCTCACGCATTTGTGTGATTAGCATAGGACAATCCACCGGTTCATGATCAAACTGCTGGCAATATGAACAAGAAATTCTCATTAGGTTAGTAAAATCGCGTGTGTAGTATCCTGGTCCACCGCAATTTTAGCAAATTAACTATCCTCGGCCCCTTCCTCACCCCATTCCTCCTTGTCCTTTTCCTCGCCCTTGAAATCCACCGCGCGCCATTCCTACAGCTGGATCAAGGCCTCGCGTTTTGGTTTGCATCCTATATGCTGGAGTCCAATCCATCATTAGTTCATAGCTGCAACAAGTGTACTTGTCATGTCCCACTGAACCGCAGAACTTACAAAACAATTGTTGTGGGCCCTATGTATACTTCTACAACAAATGACAGCTGTTCGTCGTGTGCTTTCCTCCCACCTAACAGATCACACACCAAAGCGCGGGTGCCACACTTGGCCTTGCCTGTGCCTCTCGTCTCAATAGCATTGGTCCCCCTCCTGCCAAATAGTTCACGAATACGGGACAATGGTCCTTGTTGTGACCCTGACCTTTACATTTTATACACCACACTTCTTCGCGAACCTCCGGTCACGGTGCCCTATCTTGCTTCAGACTTTACATCTCCAAGCATAGGGTCTATAGTTGCACATAGATTTGCCGAACTCCCAACCCAGGTTCTTGTATCGAAGTTTCATGCAAACTCATTGTTATCTCCAACGCTTCAGCCTGGGTTGAAAGCTTCTATTGTGACAGCGCCATCCTTAGGTACGGTGTCAGGGATGCCACAAAACATGTGTGCTGCTGTGCATCTGAAAGCGTCTTATTAGCCTCATGGATCATACTCTTCATTCACTGATCCAGATCCCAGGGGGTCTCTCCTGGAAGCATCGCGGTCTCCTTAAATCCGATGATTGATTGTGTCTCTGGTTTCGGCTAGCGAAATTCTTTGTTCAACGCATCCTGGATCCCCGCTATTCCTGCATTTGGGTGATCGCTAGAGTGCTTGATATACCACGTCAACACGCAATCCTGTAGCGTGCTCACCAATGTGGCCTTCTTGATGTTATCATTCGTAACCCCTTGTGCTTCCCATACTACCCTTACCATGAACCAGAACTGATCTGGGTCCTCATTTCCTACTCCTCTGAATACGGGTAACTTGATCTCACTCGCCATGCTGAACCATGGGGGTGGTGGAGGTGGGGTGGGTGAATATGAGGGTGATGTAGGTGAAGTGGGTGATGGTGTGGATGGGGGTGGTAACTGCAGGATGCGCTGCTTTATCAATCGGACCACACTTCTTGGGGAGAACCAAGTGAGCTCCTCCTCGCTTTCTCGCAAAAGTGAAATCAAGGGACTGTTCTCTGTTCCTTCAATCCCTTTCTAGATCTTTCCGCTCCGCGTCGTTCCACTCATTAATGTATTCACATAACAAGTTTTTCACATAACAACATCTTAATCTAGGTATTCAAGGATTTAATGTACTTACCTCGCGGCCCCTTGAGAAAATGTCGTTCTGCTATGCTATAGCTCACGGTCGTGTCTACCGTGAACTTAGTGATAAACCCCCTATTATCTGGTCGAGCCAATGGTCCACGGCCCACGCGATCTTATCCTATGATGCTTCTAACCTGCGCACCAACTCCGGAGTCCACACTATCGGTTTGTCGAGCTTATATCTTCCCTGGCCATCGGCTAATCTCGCGATCCAATCATACAGTTCAGAGGAGAAGGACACGAAGAAGATCTCGTGGATTTCCGTATATACGTAGCGATCCAGTCACCTCTTCATGGATATCTGTGGAGTTTTGTTTTCTTGTACCATGAATTCACAAATCTTCTGATCTAACCACTCTTCAATTTCCTTCTTCGTAGGGTTCCAGTGTTCTGACATCAGACATCCCTTAGGCAGATCTCGGTCCTGGAAATGGAACCATTTGTTGGCTTATTGGGGCCTGAACCAAGTTCAGAAGTGTTTTAGCCAAGAAAATCCTGAAACTACTGGCCCTTTCAACAACAGTCCGTGGAGCGCGGACTGAGGTCTCACCTGAGGTAGTATGGGAGGGTGTTGGAACCAGGTTTCCACACCCTAGGGATGTCTTGATGAGGTCTGGAATGGTCATGAACTAATCCTGCATGTTGGTGCTGCTCCGCGCAATTGTCTGACCTTCGTGTAGCTCTATACAGAGCGCAACAAGGCATGGCCTAGATCCGTTACCCTTTCAGTAATTTTATTATAGATCTAACTTAATTTTGAGGGCCCAATATTCTTATTTACTCAGTTAACATTTATACCTAGTGCGTGTAATCATAAATGGTAAAGAGATGCATAAACATATAGCAGAAGCATAAACATACAGATCGGTGAATAGATGCACAAGATTTTAGAATCAACTTAGCTTTTCTTAACCTTCTGTTCCAGTACAGTCTAATTCCACCCTGAATAATCAGCTGCAGGGATACGCGCACACAGCTGCGGACTCTACCACGCCTCTACGCACACAGCTGCAGAGCCTCTTTCTACTCCTACACCCCAAGACTCGGACTTACAAACTCAGAGCAAATATCGTATCAAAAAACCCATAAAAATCCAGATCAAACTCAAAACTGAATTTCCTTCTACACTTAGAGCCTCACTCTATTTATACATTCCCATGGTCTGCGGACCATGGGTAGGCCGACACATTCTAGATTAAATTACAATATTTTAGGGTGGACAAACCTATAATCTCACGCTCCACACCCGCATTTTGCGGGATCTTTACATTACATTGACCAAAATCGGACTCTAAGCCCCAAAACTCCGCTTATGGGGGGATCCACTCAACACTGCCCAATAGGTATTATGTGATTTTCATTGATGATTTTTCTTATAAATGCTGGATTTATTTCATGTAGAAGAAGGACCAAACCTTCTCTAATTTTTGTGAGCTCAAAGATTTGGTTGAGAAAGAGTCAGGGAAGAAGATCAAGGCCTTGAGAAGCAACAATGGTGGAGAATATGTCTCTCAAGAAGGACTTCTGTGTAGCAGAAGGAATTGAACGGGAGTTGATGGCACTTCATAACCCACAACAAAATGGGGTGGCCGAGAGGAAGAACATAATTATTGTAGGGGCAGCACGGGCGATGTTGCATGACCAAGGCCTACCACTTCACTTGTGGGCTGAGGCATGCAACACAGCGGTCTATTGGCAGAATAGAAGCCCGCATCACATACTTGACATGAAGACACCAGAAGAAGCTTTCTCTCGTAAGAGACCAGATGTGGGTCACTTTAGGATGTTTGGCTCATCGGTATATTACCATGTGACAAAGGATGCATGGAAGAAGCTTGAGCCAGCAACAGGGTTGGGGATACTTGTGGGGTACACTAATACACCTCAAAACTATCGGGTGTACTTGCCTATCAGTCGGAGGATAGTGGTTCACAGAGATCTCAAGTTTGATGAGCAGAAGGCCATGCGATTTTCCCTTCAGAGGGAGTTCCAACTACAGGCTATGGAGGAATAGTTGGTTCCTAAGGAGGAGGAACCTGAGACTGATGTGGAGCAACCACATGTAGAGGTTCCAGGAGTGGAGACATCCACTCAAGCAGAGTCTTCCAGAGATGGATGGAAGTGCAAAAAAGAAGCTAACATATTCTTGCAGGATGTGAGAGAGAATGTTGGAGCTCCATCTTCTCAGCATAGACAGAGGAGGTCACCTAAGAAAGCAATGCAGCAACCTATTTGGGTTGATGCTATGGTGGAGGAGTATGACTCCATAGTTCGTAACAGTGTTTGGGGCATGGTTCCGAGATCGGAGAACAAGTCGGTTGTGAGTTCCCGTTGGCTTTACAAGGTAAAGAAAGCTGCTAATGGTATTGTGGAGAAGCATAAGGAAAGATCTATTGCCCGTGGCTTTCCACAGGTCGAGGGGATTGACTATGATGAGACCTTTGCTCCTGTTGCAAGGTACTCATCTATCAGATCTATGTTGGCACTATCAGCATAGATGGGTTGGAAGATCCATCAGATGGTTGTGAATACTGCATTCCTCAATGGCAAGATTGAGGAAGAGGTGTACATAGAGAAGCGAGAAGGTTTTGAGACCTTCGATCCTGAGTCGCATGTGTGCCGACTCAAGAGAGCGTTGTACGGGTTGAAGCAAGCACCTCATGCTTGGTACACCATGATAGACAAATACTTCACTGGGTTGGGCTTCACAAGGAGTGAAGCGGATGCGAACTTGTACATCATCGTGGTGGAAGGTAAGTTGTTGATCATGATTCTTTATGTTGATGATCTCATATTGACTAGTGATGATCAGTTGATCATGTCTTGCAATGAGGACCTTGCAAGATAATTCGAGATGAAAGACATGGGTCTCATGCATTACTTCCTTAGCATGGAAGTATGGCAGAAGGATGGGGAGTTGTTTGTGTCTCAGGGCAAGTATGCCAATGAGATACTCAGGAGATTCCACATGGAGAAGTGCAAGCCCATGCAAACTCCTCTAGCTATTAACTAGAGGAAGGAGGATGCTACTTCAGGAGAAGTAGTGGAGGCTACTATGTACAGTTCACTGATGTGCTTAGTGAACACACGACCAGATTTGTGCTATGCAGTGAACGAGCTGAGTCAAGTGATGGTTCAGCCTACCAATATGTTTTGGAAGGCGGCAAAGCATGTATTCAGATACCTCAGAGGCACATCTCAGTATGGATTAGGGTACAGACGGACAGAGGGACTGAAGCTATAGGGCTTCACTGATGCAGATTGGGCAGGGAGTCCATCAGATCAGAATAGCACATCAAGAGGGATTTTCAACCTTGGTTCAACGAAATTTTCTTGGTATAGCAGGAAACAGAAGTCGGTTGCACTGAGCTCGGCAGAGGCTGAATACATGGCTGCAAGTCAGGCAGCATGTGAGGCCATCTGGATGTGGAAAATCCTAGTTGGTTTGTTTGATCAAAGGATGGATCCAACTGTGATATATTGTGATAATCAGAGTTGTATCAAACTCTCTGAGAATCCAATATTTCATGATAGGTCCAAGCACATTGACATCCGGTATCATCATCTCAACGACTGTGTAGCAAGGAGGATCATGTTGCTGCAGTATATTTTGATAGAGGAGAAAGATGCTAACATTTTTACAAAGGCATTGTCAAAGTGTAAATTTGAGTTCCATAGAGACAGGAGGTGGCAGATAATCCATTTCTTGTTGAGAGGGAGTGTTGAAATGCGGGAACAAGAATCTTCCAATTTTAATTTGTCCTTGAATTAAAATTCGAATTTAGTCTCACCAACTACTTGGAAATAATTAATTAATTCATTATAGATTAATTAGTTGGAGAAATTCAAGTTAGAAGTCTTTCTGAAATCATGCAACAGTTATCCCTTAAATTAAGGAGATTATCCCTTAATTAAGGAGATAAGATTGAGTTATATTTGAGCTGTAATTATTTAGCTCAGTTTACTGAGTTAAGTTGAGTTAAATTAGTTCCAAACTATTTGAGGAACTAATTGTGAGTTATTAGTTAGTTGATGCATGCATGCACTCAACCAGTGTACTCCAGATAACTGAAGATTCCCTCATCAGAAACTCATGCATGTCTATTATGAGAAAGACACACTTGAGATAAATGTCAAGGACATTGTACTATCAGTTGCATGTGTTTTCCTATAAAGGAAACTCATGCATGAAGAAGGATTAATGCACAGGAGGATTGCGTAGTTCTGACAAGGTGTAGGATCAGTGTGAGAGATCAGTCTTCCACTTGGTAATAGGAGGATCACCCAGGAGAAATTGCGCAAGGAAATAGGATCTTGGAGGGTAGAGAAGAAGGATTGTGAGAAGATTTGATTGCCCGTGAGCATCTAGGAGGACTGTACTGAGAGCTGGCTAGCTATGAGAGCTAAGACTTTGTATAATTATGATGTATTTCCACCTTGTATGATAATACAAATAGTGGGGTTTTTTAGCTGAGGCTTTCCCCAAAGTATTTTCATGTGTAGTGTGAATTGATTCTTCTTCTTCTAGTTATATGTGTTCAGCTCGATCTTGCTCAATCTTTAAGCTTCCGCAAATTGATAGTAGAAGTAGATTATAGTATTTTTCTTTGATATATTTCATTATCAAGTTAATCTATAGTCAGATTTTCCGCATGATCTTAGAGGTAGATTTGTAGAGAATTTGCAGAATTTCTACACTACTCTTGAGAAATTCGATCACTAATCTCTCTCACTCGATATGTTCTCCAAGTCCCCATCAAATGCCTTATAAACTCTCATTGGAGCTCCAATGACCAAGATTAAAACATAATCAATGACTAAGATTAATTGGGAGTTGATCCTCGTCTTCTTCTAGAAGATTCACACCTGATATAATTATTACCCTTTAATTAACCAGATTTCCTAAGTTTAGACTTAGGGAGCCATTTTAAAAATTTAATTATTTTAATTAAACCATCTCTAGGTGGAATTTTCCCAAAGGATTTCTAGGTATTGGAGAATGCATGTGTCTTAGCCTCTCTGCAAAACATCGAGGCTAGAGCACATCTGATGCTGTAGAAATCAAGAAATATCAAATGTAATGAAACACGCAAGTGTTTGGAAGGATAAGGCAGACAAATTTGATTTGTCTCAACAATATTTTTCTTTGTCATGCAATGACCTTGCCTTGGAATCATTTGGAGTTGGTCCCTTTGGTGCTCTGAGAACATGTGAACTGATGTATGATTCGACATCAATGAATTGGTCTCGATGATATCCGTTGATCTTGTGGAGGGCGAGGTTGAGAAGAGAGCTAAGATCTCACCCTTTTATTATTTGGTGCACCTTGAACTTCTACCTGTCAGTGGTGGTCTATGTTGTAGGAAACAATGCCCAAGCTACTATACTTGTACCTAAAAAGTCGCCAAAATGCGACTGAAACATTTGGGTGGAGTTTCATGATTTGAAAATGCCACGAAAACGCCGCGGAAACATTTTGGTGGTGTTTCGGCCCAAATCTTCCCCGTTTCCACCCAAATTTGACTTATTTCCGTGACTTGCGAGCTCACTCAAGCACCCAAGAAGGGTGTGGGGTCCTTCTATGGCCAAAAACGATTTAATATACCATTGAATTTTATCTTTAATCCTCAAACTAATTTATATCTATTCAATCGATGCTCTAATTCTACTAAAAAGACACCTTTTTCAATTTTTGTTAATGAAGATAAGGATGAGGAATATAAGAAACGTAATTTTACTTGTCATTAGCTAAGGTTTTATTTCATTTAAGCACATATAGCCATGTATAAAGGCTGAGTTTTGAATCTTGGATGTACAACCTCATCTATAAAGGATAATTTTGGATTTTGAATCATGTAATCATCTATGAGAGTTAATATAGATTGGATTTTCCTTCTAAAATGCCATTTATGTGTCTCATTCTTTTTTCTTGATAACGCGTTCTTAACTTATTTGTAGGAACAATTACACACACATATGATGTTTCGCCTAATGTTTCCATTTTCTCGGAGTCGTGTTTCTATTTGTACTCATTTCAGAAACTTCCAGAAGTTTTGGCATGTTAAAGATGGGCAGCTAGGGAAGAATCCCCTAGCCCATTTGATCCAACATCTAATGGAACAAAATTGGACAAAGAATTATTACTAGACAAAAGAAATATCAAATTCATCAAGGTCGACTTCTTGGAGAGAAAATGATATATTGTAATTTGAGTTATTGAAATTGAAATTTAATATTTGGTCAAAGTTAATGGGTCGACTCCTATGTCGGCTACCCACCTCAAGGGGCACATCCCTTGGCTCCCATCAATATAAATAAGCATCTAAATACATCATTTGAGTGCATCAAGTTAGACCTCTATTTGAGGCAGTTTATAGTTTATGTGTGAGACCTAGATGCAAGGTAATTAGAGGATGTTATGTGTTAATTTTAGGTAACAATGGTATGTTCTATGCTTTAGAGCAATTTTACTTCCATTTATTTATGAGGCCAATATAAGTTTCATTTTAGCAATCACATAAGCATGTAAGTAAAATGCTGATAGAACATAAACATAAATAGTAGAAGACAAGCCAAGACAAGAGAACATAAGATGTGGCACCAGCCAGGGACAAACCCCAATGTGGGGAAACCCTTGATCAAATATTCTTTTAGTCTTCAATAGTTCAGTAGAGAGAGATAGTACAATTTACAAATTCTGTTAATTTATAACAGCAACAAAAGAGCCCTAACTAGAAAATTCAACACTGGTCAATAGGGAAGATTTGACCCTCAAAGATTCGGTCAACTTCAATCAACTTTAGCCTCCAAACAATAAGATGAAACAACCCTCAAAACAATCGAATTCTACCCAGTCAAAGTTTGGTCAAACAATCAACTTGCAGTCAGCCCTATCCACAATCAACGCTAGCCAAAACTCCTCGATTTTTGTGCCCATAATTGTGGCTTTCTTAGACAAATATTCCTCACCAAAACCAAAATCAAAACAAGTCAACGCATCAATTCAACACAGTCAAACTGTTGAAAATGGCAACAAGAAATGCTAAAAATAGAAGTGTTAAAAATAAAACTGCTATAAATAGCAGTTTAGGTACTAGCGCTAGACTAAGCAACAGGGAATGAAAAATGGAAGTGCTAAAAATAGAATTTCTATTTTTAGCAGTTTGGGATAGATTCCAATTTTAGCTAATCCCTGGACTAAAATTGAGAAGTAAAATTCGAATTTGATCTTACCAGTTGTTTGAAAAATAATTAATTAATTCACCATGAGTTAATTAGTTGTGGAAAATAAAAAATGAAGTCTATGTGAGGACATGCAACAGTTTCTCCATTGATTGAGGAATTTATCCATCAGTTAAAGGAGAAGGATGAGTTGTAATTAGGTGGCTCAGTTAACTAAGTCAAGTCCAGTTAGATTAATTCAAACAGTTTTTTGAATTAATTGTGAGTTCATTTAATTAATGCTTGCATGCATGTAACTACTACTCTCTAGATAACTGAATATTCTCTCATAAATAACTCATGCATGTCAGTTCAGACAGAGACCCAGTTGTGATTAGAGGAGGGACAATGTATTATCATTTGGATGGATTTTTCCTATAAAGGAAACTCATCCATGTAGAAGGATTTATCTCCTTCAGGTTTGTGCAGTTATTTCTGAGCCAAGTGAGCAATGTGAGGTGGGAATTCACACAATTGGAAGCACTGGACCCCAGGAAAAACTGTGCAAGGAAATAGGAGGCTTGGAGGACAGAGAATAAGGTTTGTGAGAGGCCTTTGACTATCTATGAGCAGCAGAGGGATTGCAGAGAGTGCGGGATAGCTTGTGAGCTGATTCTTTTTGTAATCCGGACTATATTTCCACTTGTATGATAATACAGAGTTGGGGTTTTAGGATGAGGCTTTCTGAGGGTTATTTCTTCTGTGTTATGTGTGATTGATTTCTCCTTGTCAGTTATATGTGTTCTATTGATCTTGCTCATAATCGATTAAGCTTCCGCAAGTTTGTTGTAGAAGTAGATCTTGTATTTTGCTTTAGTATTTTGCATAATCTGTTGATCTAGAGTGGGCAATTCTACATTGTATCAGAGCAAAGGTGATCAAGGAAGAACAATATACAAGAAGGGATAAGTTTGAATTTTGTGATTCCTGAATATAGAAATCAAGTTCTTATCACATCTCTATTTCACCTATGGCGTTCAATGGTTTAAGACTCGAATATGCCCTTGATGGCAGTTCAAATTATATAGCCTAGAAGGATCGCATGGAAGCAGTATTAGAGGATAACGGTCTAAAGGACTTCATTGATCAAGAAGTCCCCAAGCCGGCTGGTGCTACTGAATTAGTGGAATGGAAGAAACGTGTGGCTAGAACAAGGAGAATCCTTATTGAGGGAGTTCAAGACCACATAGTCTCGAGTCTCCATGGGAAGGAGACATCGTTTTTGATGTGGAAAACATTGAAAGATATATATCAGAATAACAGTGATCAGAGGAAGCTGGTGCTGAAAGAAAAGCTTTGGAAAATCAAGTGTGAAAAGGGTGACATGATCTCTACGTTCCGGAACAACCTCACCACCTGTAGGGATGAGCTTGGAAGTGTGGGGATCACGACCACTAATGAGGACATGGTGAGTCTAGCTCTCCTCGGTCTTCCTAAGAGTTGGCATAGCTATCGAGAATCGGTTAATGCAAGAGAGAAACTGCTAGATTGGGAACGACTTTGGTCAGATCTGATGCAGGAGGAGATAAGAAGAAGAACCAGAGATGGTTCTTCATCCATGGAGGATGAAGAAAATTGTGCCTTAGCGACTAAGGCAAAGAAGGGGAAGGAGAAGGATTCTCATTCCAAATCCAATTCTTCCCATGGTGGGAAGAAGTTTGCCAAATCGAAAGTGTGATGCTTTCATTGTCATGAAGTGGGCCATTTTGCTACAAATTATCCACTGGGGAAATCCAAGAAGGAATCTGTGGAAGGATCAGAAGTTGAGGCACTGGCCTCACAGTTCGAGTTGCATTTCACACTGTTTGCATGCATGGTTTCATCCATGGTGGGAAATGGTTGGTTTCTTGACAGTGGAGCTTCTTTCCACATGACTGGCGACAAGAGTTTGTTCAGTACTTTGGAGGAGAAAGATCTCCAGATACTCATAGCGATGGGTAATGATGAAAAGTATAGTGTCTTAGGTGTAGGCACAATTGTTTTTAAGAGGGAGCATGGAGCTCACATTACCTTAACCAATGTCAAGTATGTACTAGGACTGAAGAGAAATTTGGTGTCGATCTTAATGTTGGAAGACAGAGGTTATGATGTAGTCTTGAGTAAGGGAAAGGTTTTCCTTCGACACATCACCACTAGACAAGAGAAGTAGACCGGTTCACGGGTCAAGAACCTGTATGCTCTTGAGGTTCAAGATGCATGCAAAGCCTTGACGAGCAAGGAAACTGATGGAGACTTGGTGGTTGAGAGGGAGAGTACATTACCTCTCAACATGCAGTGCCAGAAGAAGTGTCAGATTGTTATGGAGGAGCCACGATTGGTGAAGAAACTTCAGGAGGTTGTGGAGCAGCCACAACTGGAGAAGCTGAGAGGAGACCGAGTGGAGGCATCCACCCATGCAGAGACCTCCAGTAGGGGAAAATTTCGAGCCAAGTGCATAGAGGGATCACATGCATCCATACCTCTAGGTAGGAGGTGGGGCGATGTGGAGTGATAGTCCCAAGAAGGCTGGAATAGGGGCAGGATCCTTGAGGTACCCAACCTATTTCATTCGAATTTTCTACAGGAGCCTCGACGAGGAGTAGCAGGACTGGCAGAGACAGATGCGGATGGAGCGGTAGAGAGAGCTACAGTGTAGGAGTCCCAAGACTGTGTAGAGCTAGCAAGTTGCAACAATACGAGAGGCACATGAGTGTTGCACCAGTGCAGGATGGCACAAAGAGGTGTGCAATGGTGTGAGATGCATGGATTGTTGCAGCAGCTCAAAGGTCAAAGAGGGAGCACTTGTCAGCGGCAGATGGACCTTCAGCATTAGAGGGTGTTTCTAGCCCAACGAAGAGGTCAGTTGGGAGTTTTTTTTGCTTCTAGAGTTGCTGGAGCAACCACACTTGGTAGAAGTGTTGAATATAGAACATTCCAAAGGTTTAGGATTGGGTTTTAGTTGAAGCCTTTCTTGTTGAGAGGGAGTGTTGAAAATGGCAACAAGAAATGCTAAAAATAGCACTGCTATAAATAGAAGTTTAGGTACTATTGCTAGACTGAGCTACAGGGAATGAAAAATGGAAGTGCTAAAAATAACATCGCTATTTTTAGCAGTTCGCGATAGATTCCAATTTTAGTTAGTCCCTCGATTAAAATTGAGAAGTAAAATTCGAATTTGATCTTACCAGCTGTTTGAAAAATAATTAATTAATTCAGCATGAGTTAATTAGCTGTGGAAAATCAAACATGAAGTCTATGTGAGGACATGCAACAGTTTCTCCATTGATTGAGGAATTTATCCATCAGTTAAAGGATAAGGATGAGTTTTAATTAGTTGGCTCAGTTAACTGAGTCAAGTCTAGTTAGATTATTTCAAATAGTTTGTTGAATTAATTGTGAGTTCAGCTAGTTAATGCTTGCATGCATGTAACTACTGCTCTCTAGATAATTGAATATTCTCTCATAAATAACTCATGCATGTCAGTTCAGACAGAGACCCAGTTGAGATCAGAGGAGGGACAATGTATTATCAATTGGATGGATTTTTCCTATAAAGGAAACTCATCCATGTAGAAGGATTTATCTCCTTCAAGTTTGTGCAGTTATTTCTGAGCCAAGTGAGCATTGTGAGGTGGGAATTTACACAAGTGGAAGCACTGGACCCCAGGAAAAATTGCGCAAGAAAATAGGAGGCTTGGAGGATAGAGGAGAAGGTTTGTGAGAGGCCTTTGACTATCTATGAGAAGGAGAGGGATTGCAGAGAGAGAAAGATAGCTTGTGAGCTGATTCTTTTTGTAATACGAACTATATTTCCACCTGTATGATAACACAGAGTTGGGGTTTTAGGTTGAGGCTTTCCCCAGGTTATTTCTTCTATGTTATGTGTGATTGATTTCTCCTTATCAGTTATATGTGTTATATTAATCTTGCTCATATTCAATTAAGCTTCCACAAGTTTGTTGTAGAAGTAGATATTCTATTTTGCTTTAGTATATTTCATAATCTATTGATATACAGTGAGAAATTCTACACAGACAACCTCCCAGTAGCTCGGTCAATGCTGGTCAACGCAAGTCAATGCAGCAAATAGAAACCCTAGTTCGCATGGGTGGAGAGAGAGATAATACTACCTTGGATAGTGTGCCCAATCACAAGAAGAGAGAGAGATATGTGTGATGAGATGATGGTGAAATTGACTTGAGGTATCCTTTCTATATGCAATGTTGAGGATGAATTGGGGGCTTGTGTGCTTGTTTTGCTTGTTGACCGACTTTGAAAATTTGTCCATAATATAAATAAATTCATATCTTCATTTGTACATGTAAGAATCAGATGATCTTTAAATCAATCCACACTTCTCCGAGAGAGGAATCTAATAAAAATATTAGTTGTCATAAATAAGATGACCCATGTGGAGTTTGGCCCTAGTTGCCAATTTTAACACTCCCTCTCAACTAGGGAGAACTCCACCTGCTAATCCATCTACCAATATGTACCATCTCTGTCATCCATGCACTGCTCTACACTACTCTGCTATGCTCTGTTGAACTATGAAGAAGAAGAAGTGAACGAGAATGTATCATACCATTCTTTATTGACCCGAAGTTAGTCCCAATAAAAAGAGTGTCTCATATCACTCTTACTGACCCGAAGTCAGTTCCCATTGATCCCAGATCAATACTAGACATCCTAGCATAGGTAGTATGGTAGTACATGATGTGTCCATCAGTAATACTATGGTCCGTATACTCATTTCCATACTCATTGGCCAGATGGGAGGTACTTCCCATGAGTCCTAGACTGCATGGGTGGGATGTCTCGGCAAGAGAAGGATGAACCACTCATCCTGCTCACATGTCACCAAGGGGTATCACAGGGGAAGGATAAAACACTCACCTTGTACACAATAAACCACTAGGGGAAGGCTGAACCACTCACCCCATCATTGCTTACCACTCCAAGAAGTACCCCAAGTCCCTCGGAGCTCCCAGATCTAAATGTCCATCTCATATAGGACCCTCATAAAAGGGTATCTCCACGACTCCAAGTTGTTCTCAGAAGGCCAAGAATTTGACCTTCCCCAAGGGCTTTGTTAGAATATCGGTGACTTGCACATTAGTCCTGATGTGATGGAGTCTTATTGCTCCTCGTTGTACCATATCCCAGATAAAGTGGTACATGATATCAATATGCTTGGAGTGATCGTGAAACACAGGATTCTCTGATAATCAGATCCAAATCTAGTTGTTGTAGAATATCACGATGGTATCCAACACATGTCCAAATAACTCATTGAAGAGCTTCCTCAAACAAACAACTTCACATGAGGCCATACTAGCAGCTATGTATTCGACCTTGGCAGTGCTCAAGGCAACCGATTTATACTTCTTGCTCATCCAGGATATCGAAGTAGAACCTAAAGAAAAATAACATCCAGAAGTGTTCTTGCGATCAACCACATTGCCAGCCCAATCAACATTAGAATAACCATGCATCCTCACATTTCCCGTAGTGTATCTCAGTCCATGAGTGATTGTGCCCCGAAGATATCTCAGAATATTCTTGGTGGCAATCCAATGTATATGATGAGGCTCAACCATGTATTGGCTCAATGTGTTAATTTCAAAAAATATGTCCAGACAGGAGTTCACCAAGAACAACACTACTCCTATGAGTTGACGATACTCATAAGCATTTCCCAATTTAGGTCTAGCAAAACTACCACATAATTTTTTAAAGTTAAGTTCCATCGGAGTAGTCACAAGCTTGCAGTCCACCATCCCAAATCTTTCCAATATCTTCACAACATATTTTCCTAGAGAGAGGAAAATTTCACTTGGCTTTTGCCAGACCTCCAACCCTAGGAAATAGTGCATCGGTCCTAAGTCCTTCATCTCAAATTCAGAAGCCAACTCTCTCTTACATTTGTGAATGAGAGGGTCTACACCTGTCAGAAATAAGTCGTCCATATAAAGTGCCAGAATGAGAGGTTTATCATTTTCAACCTTAAAGTAAAGGTTCGGATCGACTTCACTTTTAGTGAATATCAACTTCATCAGATAGCTATCGATCCTCTCATACCAAGCCCGAGGTGCTTACTTCAATCCATAAAGAGCTTTCTTCAACCTGCATACATGAGATTCCCAATCATTAACTTCAAACCCCTTTGATTGTTCCACATAGACTTCCTCTTTGATTGAACCATGCAAGAAGGTAGTCTTGAGATCCATCTAATGTAAGTTCCATCCTTGTGAGGAGGAAAGGGCTATGATCGAGCGGATGGTGGTGTATTAGGCATAAAATAGCTCATCGTAATGTACACCTTCCTTTTGAGAGAAGCCCAAGGAAAATTTTAAGGATGGAAAATTTTCTTGAAGTTTAAAACTTTGGCGAATCTCACTAATCCCTAATATGAAAATTATAAATGTTTATTGATATATTTGTAAAATTAATCAAATTTATAATTAATATATATATATTCTCTATATAATGTTGGCGATTTTTAAGGTAAAATAATTTTATATTCTAAAATTTGGGCGAATCGTCTTTTATAAAATTGGAAATTGGCGAATCTTTTTTGTGGAAAAATCATGGAAAATTAGCCCACTGGGCGAACATTAGCCCCTAAAATTTTCCATGGAGAAGCCTCGAGCAACAAAGCGAGCCTTGAAATTTTATTCACTTCCATCAACTCCATGCTTGATTTTGTAGAGCCACTTAGAAGTGACAATTGATTTGTCCTGGGGTCTAGGGACCAAATCCCAGGCATATCATTCTTCATAATTGACTCATATTCTTCATTCATAGCATCCTTCCATACTTGTTTCTTCATGGCTTCTTCGAATGATGAAGGCTTACTTTGAATGATAGTGCTCATGGTGGTCAAATATCCTTGGTACTTATTCAGCTTCTTGCTTTCACAGAAAGTCCCCCTTGGTGCAATTTGCCTCTCAACATCTTCGAAAGTCCTCCTAATCCATTAGGGTCTCCTCTTGGAGGAGGAAGGCTCATGAGGGAGTAAATCAATAGGATCCATAGGTTCATCAACATCAGACATCATTTCGTTCTCTTTTTCACCCTGATTTCCTGTGTCAGCTTCTTTATCCTTCCTTAGGATAGGAAGGTTGTTGATCTTCCTGAGGGCCATATCTTTGTTGAAGGTGACATCATGACTTATCTCAACTTCCTTTTGACTAGCTGCATAAATTCTATATCCCTTAGAATTTTCATTGTAGCCCACAAAGATTCCTTTCTTCCCAGATGTACCCAATTTGTTTCTTTTCTCTCTCGGAACATGAAAATATACGAGGCTTCCAAAAATTCTAAAATGAGAGACATCAGGTTTCTTACCAGTGGACATTTCTTCGGGAGTCTTGGAGTCTAATGCTTGATGAGGGCATCAGTTTTGAACATACATGGCGGTATTTGCAGCTTCACCCCATAGAAACTTCGGAAGGCCTTGATCATGAAGCATGGCATGGACAACTTCTACAATAGAGTGATTGTTCCTTTCTCCACACCATTATGCTCGAGAGTGTATGGCGTTGCAGTCTCCCTATTAATGACAACTTCTCTACAATAATATTGGAATTCATTGGATTCATACTCGATCTCATTATCAATCCTCAATATCTTGATTTCTTCTTGGATTGGTTTTCGATCAAGGCTTTGAAATGTTGGAACTAGGTGAACACTTCATCCTTCTTCTTCAAGAAGTATATCTAGGTCTTGCTAGAATAATCATCCACAAAGGTGAGATAATATAAGTATCCTTCTAAAGAGTTTATGGGCATCATACCAGATATGTTAGAGTGGATCAATTGCAATATGTCTGTGGTCTTGCTATTACTTGACGGGAATGGTCCCCTTGTAAGTTTTCCTTCGGCACACTCTAGACATACACCTTCATGCTCTACTTTGAACTCGGTCATAGCTATCACCATCTGTCTCACATCGAGTAGGGCCTTATACTGAATATGGGCGAACCTCTGGTGCCATAGTTCAGATTGTAGAGATGTGACATAGCTCCCAATGGACTTCCTCCAACTTGATACAAAATTTCAACCCTCAACCCAAGAGTAAAATCATCCTTGAAATTTATTTTCCAAACATGTAACTTTCCATCGATAAAATCCACCTTGAAATCTTTATCTTCCATTGCTGAAATGGGCACCAGGTTATTCTTGAGATCAGGTACATATAATACTTCTTGCAAATGAATAGTGTTACCTTGATTCAATTGAAGGGTAACATTCCCTACTCCGTTCACGGGATAGGTGGCATCACCTCCAAGGATGATATCCAAGTTTGTCTCCTTTCTATCAGATTAGAGAGGGCTTCCTTGTATTCGATGAAGTGCCTTGAGGCACCACTATCAATAAGCCAATTTCCCAAAGTGTCTAGACGAGAGGCAATGGAGAGGGCCAATATAAGATAGTACTCTTTTTGCTTATCATTAACAACATTGGATTCATCATACCTAGAGTTCCTTCATTTCTTGGAGGGTCGACCATTTCCTTGATGTCCCACATTCCTTTTTCCTTTGCCATTGGACCTATCATTCCTTTGATCATTGTTGTTGTTGTTGAAGTTTACCCTGGAGTTGTTATCATAGTCATCATCTCGAGGTGTATCCCTTTTATTAGGACACTCCCTTGCATAGTGTCCAAACTTATTGCAAACAAAGCACCTGCCCTTCCTTCCATCCTTAGATCTAGGCTTTCCATGGAAATGACCTTTAGACCTTGAATTATTCCTCCTTTTGGCATGAGCAGAGAATGAAACGGGGTTACTTCTATTAGAAGGCATTTCTTGATCCACCATTCTTGTTTCTCCTTGATTGCATCTCGACATCTAATCTTCAAACCCTAGAATTCGATCATTGTTGAGTATAGTGGTTCTAAATACATACCACTCAGGTGAGAGTCCTCCAAGGGTGGTGAGAGTAAGTTCCCTGTCAGGAATGACTTCTCCAATCAAGAGTATATCATTCTTGATCTTAGTAATCCTCAAGAAATAGGATTGAATGTCCTCATGCTTGACCTTCTTAATATCCTTCAAGTTATTCTTGAGAAAGATAATTAACATTACTAACCTTGAACATGCCGACCAACCTGTCGTATATCTCCTTGGAGGTCTTCAATTCAGAGATATAGGCCACCATATGCTTGTTAATGGAATCCCTAACAATCTTCTTCACTTTGAATTCAGCCTTGTTGTACTTGGCCTTCGCAGTAGACAGTGCATTTGAAGGAGGCTAAGGGATTTTACCCTGCACATAATCCATCACCTCCTTCTCTTCCAAGGTCAAAATTAGTAATCCTCAAGAAATAGTATTGAATGTCCTTGTCTTTTCCCTTGTTAATATCCTTCAACTTATTCTTGAGAAAGAGAATTTGATTAGCATTACTAACCTTGAACATGCCGACCAACTTGTCGTATATCTCCTTGGAGGTCTTCAATTCTAAGATATAGGCCACCAGATGCTTGTCAATGGAATCCTTGATAATGTTCTTCGCTTTGACTTCAGCTTTATTGTACTTGGTCTTCGCAACAGCCGATGCATTTGAAGGACGCTCAGGGATTTTACCCTGCACATAATCCATCACTTCCTTCTCTTCCAAGGTCAAATCGAGAGACATCTTCCATCCATGATAGTCATATTTATCATGGAGCTTGTCTTCAACTGAGAAGTAGGATGAGGAACCCATTGAGTCTTTTGTCCTTGTCCAACTGTCTTTAGAGATTTCTCTTTCACTACTGCCAGGGCTTTGGCTTCCCCTTAGCTCTGATTCCATGTTAATTTTAGGAAACAATGGTATGTTCTATGATTTAGATCAATTTTACTTCAATTTCTTTACAAGCCCAATATCAATTTCAATTTATCAATCACATAAACATGTAATTAAAATGTTGATAGAACATAAACATAAAAAATAGAAGAAAATCCAAGACAAGAGGACACAAGATGTGGTACCAACTAGGGACAAACCCCAATGTGGGGAAACCCTTGATCAAATCTTCTTTTAGTCTTCAATACTTCAGCAGAGAGAGATGTACAATTTACTAATTCTGATAATTTATAACAACAACAAAAGAGCCCTAACCAGAAAAGTCAACACTGGTCAACAGGCAGATTTAACTCTCAAATATTTGGTCAACTTCGGCCTCCAAACAAGAATATGAAACAACCCTTAAAACAGTCAAATTTTTCCCAGTCAAATTCTAGTCAAACAGTCAACCTACGGTCAGCCCTAACCACAGTCAATGTTGGTCAAAAATTCTCGATTTTTGTGCCCATAATTGCGGCTTTCTTAGACAAATATTCCTCACCAAAACCGAAATCAAAACAGGTCAATGCGGTCAAACATCCTCCCAGTAGCTCGGTCAATGTTGGTCAATGCAACAAATAGAAACCCTAGTTCACATGAGTGGAGAGAGAGAGAAGACTGCCTCGGATAGTGTGCCCAATCACAAGAGGAGAGAGAGATATGTGTGATGAGATGATGGTGAAAATGACTTGAGGTCTCCTTTTTATATGTAATGTTGAGGATGAATTGGGGGCTTGTGTGCCTGTTTTGCTTGCTGGCCGACCTTGACAATTTTTCCATAATATAAATAAATTCATATCTTCATTTGTACATGTCAGAATCAGATGATCTTTTGATCAATCCTATACCTCTCCGAGAGAGGAATCTAATAAAAATATCAATTTTCATAAATAAGGTGACCCATGCGGAGCTTGGCCCTAGTCACCAATTTTAACATTATGGCATAAGCTTGGATATTTGTTGAACTCCAAACCTCTTCCCTGAAGTAGCTTAGATCTCTCTCAAAGCATGGTTTCTGTTGAAAAGTATTATGATACCACAATTAGGATCTTGGTATAGTGAAAGAAACAACTTTAGATATCTCTATGACTTTATTGTGGCAGCTCAACTAATCTTATGGATGACTTATCTATGTCACAGTTCAAACTTGTTTTTTTTCAACTCAGGTATGAGGCTACACTTCAAATCCTCTCTAAGCTGTAGTAAGGACCATTGGTTACAATTCAAAGTCTTGGTATTGTTTCCATTGAAGGTTGGAACATGATTTAGTGGAGGATGGTTAGGCTCCTGTGAATACTCCCATATGAGGTTCTCCATGGCCCAAGCTATATTGAGATGCTAACAAGGTATGTCTTGCTTCAATATGTAGAGCTCCTCCATATATTACAGTAAGCAAAGTAGTTTGAGGACTTCTTCTGGTAATGATCTCTGTGCCATCTATAGTCATAATATTGTTTCAGCTTTTATAATGCATACCAAGCCTTTATGTTTGCATAGTCAACATACAATTTAGAAGTACAATGATTCAAATCATCCGAGATATACATACGTCGATTATAGTAGACCAAGGGTACACATTAATTGTTAAAGGGTTTGAATAAAGGTTACCTAATGTATGCATTGGCCATCATGTAAATAAAGTGCAACATAGTATATTGAAAGGAATAAACATATATTGCTACAGGACGAGACCTAATGCTACAAAATCTAACCTGCAATGTCACCATATGGAAACCTAACTTACTACAGGTCCAAGGTGTTATGGACGAACATTATATAGTATGGAGGTTACTATTGTGAGGTTTCTTGCCACAACATATCTGATCATAGTGAAAACATGATATGCAACATGTAACAATAATATAGTGATTCTTCTCAAGATAGTGATGGTTATTAGGTAGTCATTAGCTATTAACAGTGACCTAAATTTGGCTTGCTGGGCAAGCAAAAGTTGTTGGCCCTAGGTGGCTTGATGTATTGCGTCTATTTTTGCTGAACTCTTTTTATTAATCGAATAATAAGAAGAATTGAGTTTGGTTTTTCCCCCTTGTGGGGTTTTTCCCTCGTCTCCAACCTAAATACTAATGTCCATATTGTCTTCACTTTTCATCTATTGTTCCTTATTGTTATGTATATTGCTGATAATGATGGAATGCGTTTACTCTGATGGAAAAAAAATAATATAAAATTGTCTACATGCAACAAAGGCCCTAAAATTAACATGGCGTTTCATGCAACTTAGGTTGTGGTTCTGATCTGAGGGATCCCATGAAACTATGAGGTGATCGTCCTGGTCATCCCAAGGCAAGGCATGGTGTGCAGGAATTGTGATTTGTGACTGAAAATCTTCTTGATGGAGAGGGCTAAGCATTACTGGTCCCAGTACTTGAAGAAGGTAGAGAGGGAGCCTCTTTATTCTTGATATAGACTGTGATAACTTCCTTTGATCTAATAGTATATGGGGGAACCTAAAAATTAGGTGCATCTTTGTCTTTGTCTCCTATAAGTGGCACATTTGGTAGATCATATTTGACCATGGTATATGGTGGTCAATCTTTATCTAGAGTCTATGAGAAGCAACTTGAAACTATCTTAGTGAGATCTTGAGCAAATGCATCCAATGCTTGCATGTGTAAAGGGGGTGTACTATGATGCCATCTTGTAGCTCCAAAAAGTGCTCTAGATAGAAGGACATATTTGAGCCTAGGCTCATTGGAGGTGAGGTCCAAGTGTCTTGAATGTACAATACATAGATATCCTCTTTGATGGTTTGATTCAGTACTTAATAAGTTGGCAAGAGGTGGCTCATCACATCATGGGAGAATATGAATGGGGAAGGTGCTCAGGGGAGATAGTTAATGATTGGAGAAGCCAAGATACCTTTGAGAACCAACCTTGATGTTATATATATATATATATATATATATATATATATATATATATATATATATATATATATATATATATATATATATATATATATATATATATATATATATATAACAATCATAATAATGAAGAAGAGGCGTTTCTAAGGACATGACCGTTCATGAAAGGGAATTTGCCTAAGTATATAAGTGGACCCTCATTTGTTATTCCTTTTCTGAAATCTTCCCAACTAGAATGTAATGAACAAAGTTAGTATACGCAAAAAAATAATTAGAAGATCTGAAATATAAAAATATCCATGATAGGATAATAAAAATATATGAATGTTTGAATATAAGAGATATGAGATATGATGAGATTGTTACAAATGAAGGCCTCGTTATATACCTAGGTAGGTTCCCTTTCATGAATGATCATGTCCTTAGAGACATGCCTCTTCTATACTAATCACTAATTAATCATTATTATGATTGTTATTATTATTATTACTATTTTTTTATTGTGAATCTACTTTTTTTATTAATTCATAAGAAGTCTGCATTGTGAGGTGTTTGTATTCAAAACACCATTGGCTTCATTCCTTCTAGACTTGTTGGCCAAATGGTAATGGAAAAAAGACAAAGACAATAGGAAAACAAAGCTTAAAGACCACACACAAATTTCCCATATAAACTAGAATGTTCCAAGGATCAAAGTACAACCTACACTCATGATTAACCATAAGATTACCTGGAGGTGGGTCATCTGGACCATTTCCATCTGGCTGGTGAAAGGCTTCCTGAATATGAGCCTCCATGTGTGCGATCCTTCAAAGTTGTCCAGTCTCTCCTGGAGCCACTATTGACCTCGCCATAGGGAGAACAATTGATTTGTCATGTTCCATTGATTGTGCTAGGTATCATTGACGAAGGAAATGGTTTCGTTGCTATTGTCACATTTGTCGAGGACCAACTGCACCACTGCCAGTGTCATTTGGTGAGGCTGCTTTTCTAAAAAGTCAAATAGCGGAGGAAGTTTGACCCGACCCGACGAAATTGCCTGTTGTTGTTCCAAATCATCCCCTCATACTACTACTCAACATGATGACCAACACCTTGACCACGCTACCCCGCACTGCACTGTGCATCATTGTGCTCTAATTTTTTTCTTGACACTGCTCCCGCTGCGTATTCAACCCAACATCGTGGCTGCCAAGGTGGAAACCCTGCTAGAACACTTAAGTTTCCAAACACTCCTCCCCAACTCGCTTATCCACTTCCCACCCAAACAACTAGATATCATAATTTTCTTCAGCGTCTAGCTAGTTTCCTTGCCATATTGAATATGTTACACTACCTCAACCCATCCTAGCTAAACCAATTCCTTTGTCGAGACTCCACCAACTCACCTTGGTACTGACCCCTCTTCTCCGTACAGTGCATCTTGACCCACCTATGGAAAATAAAATGACTATCCCTATCAACCTACCTCCTTGGTCAACCTCCAAGCCCATAAAACTACAGGAAGGAGTAGCGAAAGCCACACAAATAATTTCACTGTCTTCAATGCCCAACCTGCTCAAACCCCTAGACTCTCCAAATACCATAGAAAATACTCTAAAGTAAATACCAAACTGAAAGGAAAATATAACATGGACTTGATACTCGCACCACACAAAGAGGGAAAGTCTCCCCAACAATGTCATTATTGCCTTGTCAACTATGCCTCCCTTGTGCACTACTACCCATAAATCACCCACACACAACACCTCTTGAATCGGACCAGGGTCCCAATTTTTTATTCACTGGACCTCTTCGCCAACCAAATTGCTGCCATTAATCTAAGAAACCCTCCTATGCTTCCCTCTTATGGGACGAAAGCCAAGGTATGGCTGCAACAAGTAGCTACCGTTCACTCCATAGAATGAACTCTCCCCCATCAATTTCCTGCCCATAACCAAAAGCTAACCAACAATACCCCCAACCATTAAGTCCATACAAATAAACCTCATATGTTCTTAAATCTTCTGAAGACGCGCTCCAGCAATGGCGTATTTGAAACTCTTGCTCATTTACGTGCCGCGTGGGAGTGGATTTCGAGAGCAAGATAGGAGTACCTCTTTCTCTTGGTGGAAGGTTCTTTGAAAGACTTGTCACTATCAAAGTAAGAGACTAAAGATAAAATGACCTTGTGGCGAAATGGGTGGACATCGAATTATACCTGAATAATGGTTTGTGGAACTGCCCACTTAGTGGATGATGCATTTGTAGACTCTCTCGAAGTTAGCCTAGCCTATCTGCAACAAGTTTGACCCTAAGACTTTAGAGCCATAAATATTTTTGGGTCTAATAATCACCTCCATGACGTGAAGTTTCGATGAACAATCCTAAAACCAACTTTGGAAACATTGTCTCTCAATGAAGGCCAAGGAATCATATCCTCTATTGAACTGAGGATGGAAGGCATGTCACATACCAAAATGAGGCTTCGTAAACTGTGCCCCCATGTAGGTGTAAGCTGTGGTGATCTCAATCTCAACAACCTAATGGTAAAAATGCAAGTTTGTAAGAGATCTCTTGGATTCATTGAAGACCAAAACCTTGTTTTTACCTAGGGTGACTACCAATTGTTGAAGGTCACAAAATATTAACAATGTGTTGATTTGTCTCTCTAAACCCTTGGGGATAAAATCAAGAGGATAAAGTCATCGATGAAAAGGAGTAGTGAAATAAACACTTGTGTAGAAGACAACCATCTCCCTTGTGGATATGCTCATGTAGGAAAGACTCCACCTCATCAATATAGATACCAAAGAGGGTTGGTGAAAGGGGGCATCCCTATTTTACCCTAATTTTACTGTGGATGAAATTGGAAAGGCCATTTACCATCTTGAGCTATCCCAAAACTGACTCATATAGTCTCATAATGGTTTCCAAGCTAAGTAACCGAATTCAATCCCCAGCCCCCACGTGTCATGAATCGAGCAAATCAAACACGATTCTTGAGGGACAAGTGTCCGATTTGATGATACTACATATCATGAAATCAAGATTCGTGTCCCACAAGAATCTTGATTTTTGGACACATGTCCGGAAAAAAGGGACCCGTAGGTTTGATAAAAACTAGATTTGGGCCGTTTTTCCTCGCTTGCAATTATGGTTTTGGAGCTATGGGACTGTGGGAACAACCAAAAAAGTAGATAGGCATGTTTTGGAGGTGATTCAAGAAACATGTATGTAGATTTCTCTTCCATTTTTTCTCTAGTTTTGCTACAACGGTGTGCTTGTCACTTTGTTACATTTTTATTTATTTTTACAACAGTCATGGCTCAATCAAGGGCAACAGGGAAGGGGAAAAAAAAGGAAAGGAATATCCCCATTGGTGATGCCCCTTCTTTCAATTTCATTAGGGTTTTCTAGTCTTCCATCTGTTTTTAGTGGGGTAACAACAACAACTTCAAATGTTGAGAGAAACATCAATTTAGCAAGACAACAAGCTCAAGAAAGTAAATATCCCTTGTGGAAGTATGTTACAAGAGATCAAGGGCCAGGCAACAAGTTAAAGGGAGGAGGCAATTTTCTTTGGAAATGAAACTTTTGCAACACTCAATTCAAGAGCACTTATTTCTGTGTGAAAGCACATTTGTTGGGCTTACCATCTTGTGGAATTGGAGCAGGTTTAGGAATGACTGCATCTAAGAGGAAATAATTAGAAAGAGAGGCCAATGTTGTTGTGGCAATGGTGGCTGCATCATCTAAGAAAAACAAGGATGAGGATCCCCTTCTATTATAGAGGAAAAAGAATGCCAATTATCCATTTGGGAGTTCCAATGGGGGTGTAGGTCAAGCGGCAAAAAGGAGGGCACTTGGTCTAATGGACAAGATATTTTAGCAAGAGAGGTGAGAAGAGATTGATCTCACCATTGCCTTTTTTTTCTATCTCAACTTCATATCTTTTAATTTTGCATGATCACCTTTGTTTATTGAGATATGTTGAGCTCTAACTCAAGGGGCTCCGTCAGGATATGTGCCTCCTAGGTCAAAGAGGATTAGAACTACATTGTTGAGTAAAGCAGAGAAGGAGCTGGATAAAGTGCTTGAGCCCATTAAACCAACATGGCCAACATCAAGGTTTAGTATTGTTTTTTAGGCATGATCCAGGATGGACCAACCAACAATACGTTGGCAGACACTTCTTACTTCATGTTGTCTTCTTTGAAAGGACCAATTTTCTTGAAAGTAGTGGATTCTCTTGGAAAATACAATGATGCACAATATATGGGTGAATTATTCATTAAAGTTATTGAAGTTGTAGGTGTTGATTCTTACGTGCAAATAATTACAAACAATATATATATATATATATATATATATATATATATATATATATATATATATATATATATATAGATATAACGTGTCCTATGTGTCTTGTTCTAGGGGTCTCCGTGTCTTGTGTCAGACTCTTGTATTTTCGTGTCCTGCGTGTCTCATGTCAGGTGACTTAGGTTTAGGCATGCATTAGTATCACCATCTAGGACTGTGGCAAGTCATCATCTTAAGGGCTGTGTCAATATCTGCTCAGGCATGTTAGGACTGTCTAGGGATTGTATTAGAGTCAATGAGTGTACATTGTCAAGGGTTGGATAAGTTCAGAGCAACAAGGCAACAAGGTACAAGTAGCATTTGTTGTAATTTGCTATATGACTTTGGTTGCATGAAACTCATGTATATTTTATTATTATGATTATGAGTGCAACTTTTCACAGTAAACCTGATTATTATTACGCTAATTGTTGATTGCAAGCAAAGGTAAGTATGTGGGCATAAAGTATTTACATTTTAATTTGAGGTTGGGGTTTCGCTTGGGTTCATCTCCTTGTAAGGGCATAATTTCTTCAAGAAAATATCCTCCACGCCACCTACAATTGTGAAGATACAAGTAGAAAAGGTAGCTTTGTTAAAAGATAGATTATTATACACAAGCAACTAAGCTTCGAAGACTATTAGTGCACCGAGAACAAAAGTAGATCATTATCACTTCTACAACAAAGTTCACCAATAGCAACACGAATAATTTGAACAACAGTAGTCAAGTATTATAAGCTTTGTAAAGAAAGTCCTTTTGTCATTTAAGGTCAAACTTTGTGTCTTTGGGTGGCATAATCATTGGAGAATATTTTGGCATTTTGGGCAAGTGATCATCAAGGACTCGGGCCTAGGGTTAATTTTTCATTAAGTAACCACTCACACATCATAACTCTAATCTTGTTGAATTGTTTAAGTTACTTTTTAGCATTGAAGTTTCATTGATCTAGTTGGCTTAAGCATCTAATTTAACATTGCTAAGGAATCATTGATAATTTCTAAACACATTGTTTTGTCTATCTTAAGCATTGGCATATTGAGAATTAATTGAGCATCTCTTAACTTTGGGCATTAAAATGTAATTGGCATTTTGGTTAAAGCATTATTTGGATAATTGCTCTAAGTTAAGCTCATAATCTTGCTTTGGAAATTTTGTTAAGTATTGGCATCTTAAGTTTGATTGGTTATCATTCCAATTGAGCATCTTTCAATACTAGCATTGTCTAAAGCGCATAATCTTGGCATTATTATTGGCTTAAGATTGTTGATAATCATCATTGGAATATCTTTAAGTAATCTAAATCTTGTGGATAATCATTGGAAAATGGTTAGTAATTGCTCCTAATTAAGCACCTTGTGACACTTAATAATTTGCACACTCTTGGTAATAGGATTGTTTTTCATTTATTTGATAAGTACTCTTTTCATTGAAGATTAATCATAACTTTAAGTACTTAAACATTAAGCCAATATTAAACCAAGAATTCACTCGTACGTTTACGTAAGAATTCTAAGCCTAGTTGCATTAATAATTTTCATCTAAGCATAAGCTTGGTTGATAAAACTCTAGTGTCTCCCTTTCTCACCTAGCTCGAGGGGTTCAACACCTTTTTAGTGGTTAACACAATGACCTTATAATCGTCAGAGCCATAGTCTCTATAGCATCAGAGGCATTGGGTGGTTGGAACATAGGGGGAGGTATCGTTAGTCCTCTGCTTGCTTCCTGTTGACTTTCATCTCACAACCTACTCTAAAGACTGGTCTCAAAACAATTAAAAGGAAGGTTCCATTTAGACTAGGCATATAATTTAAAAGTAACCAAGATCCTTGCATTACACTTAGATCATAGGACTTGGATCTCATATAGGTTAGTGAAGCATCTAAGTAACGACTATCCATCCGGTTACTTGGTCTTAAATTATAGTAAGCAAGAATTTTTACTCCATAAGGCATTGATCTCATATCTGAATCTAATCTAAACTTTGAGTCTTCCTAAATTTAACCAAGTAGCTAGACTACTCAATCATGTCTCCCGGGTTTGTTGGTTTCCAACTTGCCTTTCCACCTTCACATTTCCATAGGGGCTAGCCCGCATAGCCTGATGTTGGGAGACAACTAGAACGAAGTGGGCAGGGATCAGAGTGACAACCCCCGCCATGAGCCATTGTTGTGGTGCCTGTACAATCTGATCGACAATAGGTAAAACTATTGGTATATGTTGCTAAAATTGTGAGCCTAATTGTGGCAATTTTTATTGTACTCATGGGGTCTTGTGGCCATTGAAGCAGAACTATAAATCTGCCAAAAATTATCTTATCAATGTGTTTTACACCTTCTTTCCTGCAATTTGGTTAGTTGTATAGTGTGCATATTGTATAAATTTAATATTTATTCATTGTACATATTTCCTTTATTTTATTTCAACATATTAGTATATTGTACATAATTAGAGTTAATACACATAGGGCATTAAGCATCTGGCTTTGTCCCATTATCTCACCTACCCTGTGAGATTCAAGGATGTTGTTGGTGAAGCATATAAAATTCATTATTCAACACTTGGAAACCATGTGTATCAATCACGTTTTCGTATTGAAATTCTAAATCTTGACTAAAATGCGTTTTAGTTCATATGAAACACATTTCACATGTCGGAAATGTGTTTCAGGAAAATTGAAATGCGTCTCCAAATGAAATTTGTCTGATTTTGCCTTGATTTAATTGTTGTTGGGACCCACATTTTTGGTTTTAATGCCTAGTGAGAGGTTAATTATGAATTAATTAGACTTCTAGAAATCTCTAAGACTGAAATTTTCTCTTTAAAAAGGGTTTCTCTAAGTTTTCACCAAAATATTGTTAATTAATGGTAATGTTAAACTATTAAAGTAAAAGAAAAGTCACATTTCTTTAAATTTTTAACATTACCATTAATTGTTTCAGGATGTTTGAGAGTGTTTCCAAACTCATTGGTCTTCATATGGAAAAAGTGTAATTTCATATCTTATTCAAAATTCTGCAGGCTTAACAGTTTTCAGAGTTTCAGGATTATTTTTCAGTAGATTCTATCATGTATGAGTGTATGGAATTGGTAGTTAATCAAGAGCACAAAGCCCTTTATGTACCTTGATGTTAGTGATATTACTTGTTGGACTCTTCTATCACGACCTTAGCAAAAGTGTACCCTTCACTCAAACCAATCATTGATCAGGCATGCTAGACTTTTTGTAGCATATTTTAAAGTTTGGATTAGGTAGTTTCATCAAAATTGGTTGGTGTTGACTGATGTCCCTAAAGGATTGAAGTGGAGAAAAATGGTGATACTAATGATGATGACCTTAATATAAGTTATGGTGGAACATTGCTTGTCATTTAAATGTTCTTGCTCATTTATTCATAATGATTTATTTCCAAGTTTCAATATAATGGGCTATCCATACATACATACATACATATATGTCTCCCTGTTTCCGAAATTTTGGGGGGTCATGTTTCTAGTGTGTTTTTGTTTCAAAAACTTGTACGCTTTTCCACATATCATGCAATTGAATGTTGAACTATCTTTGTAGCTTATGATTTGTAAACAAGTTACCAACTCTAAGGTAAGGAATTGTTCCTAGGCCGACCCATCAATCAATAGGTGTAAATGCTTAGTGACATGTTAGGGGTTGACTTCATGGAGGATGCCACAATCTTCATACATGTTATGAAATTTCATCATCCTTAAGAAGTATGATGTGAAGAGGGAGTAATCATGGGAACTGGGTTACTCCTTTCCTCGATCTATTTTTACCACCCCTCTTGTGTGCCTTTTTCTTCATTGATTTTCTTTTTCTTTGCAAATTTGGCTTGGGTTACAAGCTTTAATTGGTGCATCATTAACCCCTTAAATATGAAGCATTTCATCACTTATCAAGGTTGGAATAATCAAAGTTCCTTTTATTCAAATAGCTCATGCATCAACTAGGAACTAGGAGAGGGATAATGAGGGGGGTAGAGCTCAGGATAGGATTTTATCCACACACTTTCATTTATCGCTATTAATCTTTTTCATTTTATCATTATGGAATATTGTTTTTTTTCTCTTTCTATTACATCAACATCTTAAGACAAAGTTTTTGGGTCCCTACTTAAGGATGAGGAAAAACGGGAACCAATATTGGTGGTAGATAACAATCAACTTGAAGAAGGGACATGGATACAAGGGAGAGATGGAAAGTGTTAAGTAATGATTACCATGGACATGCAACATCAATAAGCACCTCTTATATATGCTCCTCTTGGATAGTGGAAAGAAGGGCCTCAAGGAAGGTCACACTAGACTAGGGGCAAGGGATAACCACAACGATAAAGCATGGAATAAGGATACAACCTATTGTACCTTAAGAAACCAATTTCCTGGCTGTAGAGAAATTGCGCTTAAGACATTAATAATTATTGTTTGTTGTCACTTATTTTTCACTTTATCGTTTGTTGTATTCTCAAATGAAGGACCTGGAAAACTTGGTCTTTAACCCTTAATACATATGTGACCGGAAAATCTCAGAATGCCATTTGTTGCTAGGTATAAATGATGAATTAAGAAAGTTTGAAGGAGAAGTTAAAGATAATATGTTGCTTAACACAGAACCTACTATCTGTCACTTAGAAGAATTATGAAAATGAGAAATGAATCATAGACAATATGCTGCTTGACACAGAAACTACTATCTGTGACCCTTAGAGAAGTTAAAGATAATATGCTGCCTTACACAGAACCTATTATCTATAACTTAGAAAGGAAGGTGAAATCTTCAAGTATAGGAGCTCTCGTTTAAGGAATTTTAACTTTATCTACACAAGCAAAGAAAGAACTGCAGCTTCATTACTATACTTGAAAGAAGGAAACATAAGATGACACATGACAGAGAAGTTACAAAATTATACCCAACAATTCATGGAAACTTTTGATTCTTTCATTAATCAATAGTTATATCAGGAATACAGTGACTTAGTCTCTGGGTTCTCTAAAATTCGAACAACCCATTTTTCTTTGTAGTTTTTCCTCTTTTATACATTGTGAGACAGTTGCTGATCTATGAAACTGTCAAACTACTAAACTGTTTCCATAACTATCTGAAGTAAAAACTATTAAAAAATATTACACAGAGGGTAAATAAATCTTAAAGAACATAAAATAACAGAAAATAACTGAACATAGAAGATGACTATGACTGCTAACTTTTCGGCTCCATTAATCCGTTGTTGATCTCCTCTGTATATGCCTTAATCCAATTTAATCATAATAAACTGTGTTTGAATTGTATAAACCTGGACTTACACATGTATCGGATACATTTTAATTGGCCAAAACACCAAGAAACCCGACCAACTGCCTTTTCTTCGGATTTAGCTTTAACACTGATTCTTTCCCTTACACAGTGAAATCAACGCAACCTTTGATTATTATGGAACTCAAAAATAGTTAATTCTACTTCATAGATCCATCGGATCTGCTTCATATCAAAAATCGCAATCGGCGCCTTCAATTGATATATCAATACAAAACTTAACGATATGCGACATAACGGACGCGCCGGAAGAATTAAACAGAATATATACCATATCGGGTCCGGTCATCGCATATCACAAAGTGTTATGCGATTATCGCGGACACGTCGGGGCTTATAAAACATAATATATATATGCTTCGGGTCCGGCCCATCACATATCGCAATCGGCGGAACCAAACGCCTATACATAATGCGATATGCTATACAGTGGACCCGCCACAAATATTAAAATGTATGATATAAAATATCGGATCCGCCTATCGCAAATCGTAATTGGCGGAACCAACACGAATTGCTTTGCAGACCCACCGGGACTTTTAAACACAATGTATATATGTTTCGGGTCCGGCCCGCAATTGCAAATCGCAATCGGTGCTATCAGCGGAACCAATCATCCATAACATTGCGGACCCGCCGAACTTTATAAAATGCAATATATATATATATATATATCTATCTATCTATCTATATATATATATATATCTATATATATATATCTATCTATATATATATATATATATATATATATATATATATATATATATATATATATATATATATTTCAGGTTCAGATCTTTAACACTTTAACACTTGTTTCTTTTGCGAATCCGATATATTACTTTGTTTCTTTCTTGTTTCAATATGCAGCTATCACTCACACTCACACTCACACACACACACAGATATATATATATATATATATCAGGTCTAGCTCCATATAACCATTTATATAGCAATTTGATTTGTTCATATAGCAACCTTGGCCACACCGGGGCCGATTCTTTTACAATTCTTTCTTTTGTGATTTTAATGTATAATAAATAGAATATTTCATTTCCCTTAGACTCTGCGGATGTAAAGAAAATAAGAGAGCTTCATTAAGGTTGAACCCCTGCAATGATTTTTAGACCACACATTGTGATAAAAGTGATAAATAAGCTTAAACAAAATGTAAGCTACAACATTTGGCTCCAATTAGGGATAGTTATTTTGCCACAGAAGCACTAAGAACTATAGATTAGTGCCTTATCCATTGGGCATGGAGTCATATATTGCTTCGCCAAGCTTAACTGTGTGAAAATTTGTACAACGAACCCACACCAATATCTGCAGTGATAAGATGCTTGCGCTTTGATAGAAAAATATTGAGAATCGTAGATCAGTAGCCTTAGTTGGGCATGGAGTCCAAAACTGTGAAAACCTTGAAATTTGACAAACTGGAACCTGACAATCTTGAAGTCTGAAACCTCTGCAAACCAGTTTCCAATTGGGAAAGTCACCTTTATTCATCAGCTAATGATTAAACTGAAGAACTGTAACTGGAAACCAAATGCTCAACACCTAAGCTTATTTATGTACAAGGTCATACACATGTACATTACTGACCTCAATCAGGTGAAGTCAATCTTCCAATGATACTAGGTTAGCATTTGAGTGCATAATCTTGAACCATTCTGCTAGTGAATTTTTAAAATACAATTCATCCTGAATGAAAAATAAACTATGCATAAAGGCAGCTCACAACAAAAATTAGGAGTATATCCACAAAATTATATATGTAGACTGCTGATAAATTCTTCCATGTAATCTGCCACAGGATCTTCAAAAGTATAAGAAAAAAGATGTTCTTGATCAGCTCCAAAAAATAAATTCTCTATGTATTAAGGTTCCTGCTCGATTAAACCTTCTGTTGGGATAATATGTTCAACAAAACAATCAGCAACATATTTAAGAAAATGATCTATGTCACTTTCATGTCTCCACTTTTCATCTTTAAGCTTTGATATAAAATAATTTGTAATTATAACCTTAGGAAGTAAAAGAAAAATTTTCACATCAATATATGACATACGATCAACTTCAAATAGATTGCTTACCTCTAATCCATGGGTATCATTGTGTTCTTCAATGCAATGATATACAACCTCTTTATCAGCTTCCTTTTTACATGAGATAGCCTCTTTTGCTATGATAAATGGCTCAATATATTGTTGTCCAACATATCCCACTTGCTGGTTTCTTTCTCTATGTTCAACACCCAACTGATGAACTTGAATAGCTTCATCCTGTTCCCCATTTAAACCATTTTCGTTATAGATAGGAGGACCATCAAATTTATCAAAATAAGATCTCTGGGGATGTATTTTCAACTTAATTATTTCTTCCTGTTCTTGAATGCTGAGCAGAAATTCTTGATGCATTTTTGAACTTTCTTCCATCTGAATACTCTCTTGATTTGCTTGAAACAGAGTCGACCAATTCTCTACTTGGGAGATTATTGAAGAAAAATCTTTTATAAACTTCTCCGCATCATTTTGAGAAAATGATAGTTATTTGCTTTCAGAGACTTGCTCATAATTAATCTAGCTATAACCTCTCTGAATGCTTGATATATTATCAACAAGATCATTAGTTTCCTCAACAGTCTTATCTTTAGCTTTTAAAGTTTCTTTAGAACCATAATATTCACAACAACCTTTAAAAAGAAACTTGTATGGACAATAAGTTCTACAATAAGAATTGAATACTGAATGGAAATCTTTCAAAGATGAAATGCTTGAACAAGGTAGAGACCTGAACCAAACCCTAGCTTCTAGGTCCAAAGAAAATAAAAACAACTTCATCTTCACATCTTCATGAATGATGCCCTCTTGCTCCATGCATTCATGAAACTCTTGGAGGTGCTGAGCTGGATCTTCATATTCCATTCTACTGAATTTTGGAAGATACTCATTCCACGCATAGAATGCAGGCATATCATGAGGATAGCTGGTGATCCTAGTAAAATCGAATGGATCAAATTTATGGACTAAGAATGAAGGAGAGCCATTAAAACCCAGAAAAGAAAAATTCAAAGTGCAGTGGAGTCACAAACTAATGTTGTAAGTGAAGATCAAAGGTGTGAATGTACAACCAACTGCTGAAACTTGTCACTCTCAAGAATCAGCTTCAAACTTAATAAACCCAAGGAAAAGTGTTCTTATTGAATTGTTTTGCAAGTTGTGGTTCTTGTTATTATGGAGTCACCTTTTATTTCTTTTATTCAAAACAACCAAGTATTTCCTCCTCACTGAACAACTAGAGGAAAATATTGAAAAACCCAGGGAGAGGTGTTCTTGTCTTCTCTCCCCGACAACGGTGCCAATTAATGTTGTACCTTAAGAAACCAATTTCCTGGCTATAGAGAAATTGTGCTTAAGACATTAATAATTATTGTTTGCTGTCACTTATTTTTCACTTTATTGTTTGTTGTATTCTCAAATGAAGGATCTGGAAATCTTGGTCTTTAACCCTTAATACATATGTGACCGGAAAATCTCAGAATGCCATTTGTTGCTAGGTATAAATGATGAATGAAGAAAGTTTGAAGGAGAAGTTAAAGATAATATGCTGCTTAAGACTGAACCTACTATCCGTGACACTTAGAAGAATTATGAAAATGAGAACTGAATCATAGACAATATGCTGCTTGACACAGAAACTACTATTTGCGACCCTTGGAGAAGTTAAATATAATATGCTGCCTTACACAGAAATATTATCTATAACTTAGAAGGGAAGGTGAAAACTTCAAGTATAGGAGCACTCTTTTAAGGAATTTTAACTTTATCTACATAAGCAAATAAAGACCTGCAACTTCATTACTATACCTGAAAGAAGGAAACATAAGATGACACATGATAGAGAAGTTACAAAATTATACCCAACAATTCATGGAAACTTCTGATTCTTTCATTAATCAACAGTTATATCAGGAATACAGTGGCCTAGTCTCCAGGTTCTCCAAAATTCGAACAAACCGTTATTCTTTGTAGTTTATCCTCTTTTATACATTGTGAGACGGTTGCTGATCTCTGAAACTGTCAAACTAGTAAACTGTTTCCATAACTATCTGAAGTAAAAACTATTAGAAAATATTACACAGAGGGTAAAGACATCTTAAAGGACATAAAATAACTAAAAATAATTAAACATAGAAGATGACTATGACTGCTGAATTTTCAGCTCTGTTAATTCGTTGCCAAGTTCCTCTGTATATGCCTTAATCTACTTTAATCATAATGAACTATGTTTGACTTGTATAAACCAGGACTTACACATGTATCAGATACATTTTAATTGGCCAAAGCACCAAGAAACCCGACCAATTGCCTTTTCTTCGGATTTAGCTTTAACACTGATTCTTTCCCTTACACAACAAAATCAATGCAACCTTTGATTATTATGGAACTCAAAAATAATTAATTCTACTTCATAAATCCATCGGATCCGCTTCATATCGCAAATCGCAATTGGCACCTTCAATTGATATATCAATACAAAACTTAACGATATGCGACATAACAGACACGCCAAAAGAATTAAACAGAATGTATACCATATTGGGTCTGGCCATTGCATATCGCAAAGTGTTATGTGATGATCGCGGACCCACTGGGGCTTATAAAACATAATATATATATATGCTCCAGGTCCGGCCTATCGCAAATCGCAATCGGTGTTATCAGCAAAACCAATCATCCATAACATTGCAGACCTGCCGAACTTTATAGAATGCAATATATATATATATATATATATATATATATATATATATATAGATATATATATATATATATATATCTATCTATCTATATATTTCAGGTCCATATCTTTAACACTTTAACACTTGTTTCTTTTGCGAATCCGATATATTACTTTGTTTCTTTCTTGTTTCAATATGCAGCTATCACACACACACACACACACACACACACACACACAAATATATATATATATATATATATATATATATATATATATATATATATATATATATATATATATATATATCAGGTCTAGCTCCATGTAACCATTTATATAGTGATTTTATTTGTTCGTATAGCAACCTTGGCTACACCGGGGCTGATTCTTTTGCAATTCTTTCTTTTGCGATTTCAATATATAATAACAAAATACTTCATTTCCCTTAGACTCTACGTATGTAAAGAAAATAAGAGAGCTTCATTAAGGTTGAACCCCTGCAATGATTTTTAGACCACACATTGTGATAAAAGTGATAAATAATCTTAAACGCAATATAAGCTACAACAAAACCAAAAGTGGTCTATCATCCAGATGAATTTTTTATCCATACTAGATTGCCCTTAAACATTAAGTGAAAGCACTTGAATACAAAATTTGTCACTTTACCTTGCAATAAATGGCTTACCTTCATCTGATGAACCATCGTTGCTGGTTCGAAATGTTGATGGAAAAGAATCCTTATGCGATGGATCCGGAAGATAATCTAAACAATAAAGAATCGATTAGAGAATATATGGAAGGTCCTTGATGGTAGCCATTCGTGAATCATCATAGGGTTGTTGGCTAGAAAACTAAGCAAATAGGTTAAATTTTTTTCTCCTAGGGGTTATCCATTTTTGTGGGTAACAAGGATTATTGTTCTTCTAGTAGACAAAGGGAGTAGAGTGTTACCATTCAAATTGTATGTTAAAATTGATAAAAGCTCCAACCATACTTTACAATCTAAGTGGAACTCTAGATAGGTCACCCAAAATCACCATGCTAACCTACCTTGCCTCTTTAGGGCAGTTCTCCTATGGCTTCTAGAGGGCTCTCCTAAAGATAACTAGGGCTCAAACAATATGGAATAGAATAATAGCACTAGTAACCCCAGGGAATGAAATGGGTTTTCTAATAGAAAAAGCAAAATAGTGTTGATAGAGGGATGTGAAGACCAGTGTCAATATTTAAGGGCGATGGATTCAATGGAATGTTAGAGCAAGAAGATATCAAGAAGCATGGCCCTCCTTAAGTCGATTACACAAATTAATGGATCGAGAAGGAGAAACTCTTATTGAAGAGATGGGTAGTTTCTCAGCCAATCAGGGTAAATTGCAAGGTCAGGAACCCACTAGAGAAGATTCATCGATGGGATTTATTTCATTCCAAGGATCTACTATGGTGTAAAATAAGCCAATCATTTATTAAGGGAACCCCCTCAAGTGTCTGCCTAACAAAGAAGGGTGGACATTTCAAACCAACAAAGGGGATGTGAAAACCTTTGTCTGTGACACCCCCTTCCATGTGACAGTTGTCCCATAGTGGATTGATCTCACTATGCCTTGTGGTGGCCCTGAATCTGTTATAAGTTAAACCCTTAAAAATGATGCAAATGGAACCAAGTAAGAAAATCGTAAAAAATTGTAACATGAATCACATAATGAACTTAAAACCCCAATGGCACTGAGAAGATTTTCATTAAGCCAATAGAAGAGGAATACTCCTGCTATCCAACAAAAATAATTCCTTTATATAGGAAAGGAAAGGAATTTCATTTACAACAAAACAATATTATTAAGGGAGGACCTTGGACATAGTCTAAAAAGACTAGATCTAGTTTAACTAAAAAAATAAATAATACAATTAGTGGACAAAGCCACATGTACAATGATAATATATTGAAGCCCCACAAAGGTGGGTTGATTCTCAATAAAAGTATTTGACTCCTCATGTGCCCAATGTCCACATAACAAAGGTCCAATGATCCCTTTGATTAAGTTGACCCCCTTTAATAAATTGTAATGTTTAAGAGCGTTGATCTATGCATAGGTGGGGACCTCGACCACGACAATCATGGAGTTGACTTTAGCTATAGTGGACACAATGGAATCAAAGTGACTGAAAAGAATGTCATGTGCTATCTTAGCCAACTTCATGAGGTAGAAAACAACCATTAAGGTCTGGAGGGCTGACAACGAGCATCCTTTGCTCTTGTAATAGTTTGTTGGAATGTTGTTTGTTAGAGTGCTTGCTTCGTGGTTTAATGATAAAGGAGTTATGATTAGTCCAACATTTCTAATGGATGAACTAAGTCTGATGCATGGTGTGGAAATTCATGAAACATTTCTGAATGACTTTTTCCATGTTCATTGAATTGTTCCAGCTAAAGCCCAACGATCATATATCACATAGTACAAATATTCCATTTTTCTTTTCTTTGCTACTTTCTTTTGTTTCTTATTCTTTGATCAGACATAAAATTTATTTGTGTATTGCAGTTGGGATGACTTTGCTAAATCACCCCCAGGCTAGCAACCTTCTGAAGCTTTCTACAACAACTAATACAAAGATCATACGAACAATCTAGGAAACTTTTGTGAAAATCTACAATTGAGGTATTGGAATTGTCACAGTAAATGTGTTCATTTGAAGTGATTTTTTCCTTGGGAATATCTAAGCTTTCCGGTTATTTTCCTTCGATCCTAGCATCAACCACTTGCTCCCTGATTTGTTCCTCTTGAAATTTAATCAACATAGGGAGAAGCATGCAAATCGAGCGTTGGGAACAATGAACCATTTCAGTTGTGATTGTCTGCATCATGCAGACCTTGAGACAACCTTTTCACCACAAACAAGCTTTACAATTGCAGTTCCCCTGAAAAAGCATAAATGGCTTGGAAATATCCTCCTCAATTTGAAGGGTTTACCATCTTTCAATGTAATAGACACAATAACACTTGGTACATTTGGAGCACCAAACTGTTTACCCTGTCATTTCGCTGACACTAGTGGCACATCAAAATGAATCTCTCTAATGATGAATTTCTTGCTTTCTCTTCCTTAGTAATATCCTTAGGCAAAGAACATAATTGAAGATCCCACTCTACCTCGTTCTTCATTTTCTTGACATATCTTCGGTTGACCTATCTCGAAATCTTCATCAAGCCATTGGGTACATCACTGTCACCTCGTAAGAAGCCTTAGTTGAATTCGGTCATATGCCCTAGCTCTAATGGCTTGCCTTAATTGGCTTACGAAGATAGATAGGAAGAAAAAGATGAATTTTCTTATGATATTTGACCATCACAAGGATTCCTATTGTCTTTCCCTACTTGGTTGATGGAGTCTTAAGGGTTAAATTTAAGAGATATCAAATCTATTCATGGAGTAAGGGGGGAAACCCTAGTTTTCACTTGCAAACTTTAGGAACCATTTTATGAGGGGAGAAATTAACTAGAAGAAAGCTCTCTAGGAGGTGTTCTATGGCCTTCAAGGAAAAAAAAATTGACATGCAATGATCAAGCAATATTTTACAATATTCATCACATGAAAAATTGTTATAAATATGCAATAACACGTAAAAAGTTCTCAAGACATTGCCTTCTTTTGATCCCGAAAATACTTCTTCAAGACACAAATTAGTCTCTAATAGAAATAGCTCCAAAAACATTACATGTCCATAACTAGCTAGTTGCAATACAACTAAGTCGAGCTCTTTAAAGGAGGCCAAAATCTGTAAGTGATGATCAACAAATAGAATGGAGTGATCCTCATTTTGTATAAGGTCTATCACATCCATTAATCCAACTAAAAGCCTTATTACAATCTTGATTTTGAGTAAACATGAAGTAAGTGAGTTACAAGCAAATGTAATAGCTCAATAAAACAAAATATGCTACTAATTACCCACACATGTGAGTTGCAAGCCCTCTCCAAGCATAAAATCATGCTTTTTTAAGGCTAATAAGGCTCCAAAAGTGCAATAGAATGGCTAGATGCATCTCCAGCCATCGTGATCAACCATAAATTGAGGAAGGATCCTCAAAACATCTCCATGTGTCAAAAAGCCAGCTCTGGGTGCCCTGCGTCATCTCCACGGGTTCCATCAAGACAATGTTGCGTAATCTCTCTCCAACATTGGGGCTCCATGAGGTAGTATAAGCCCTCCCTAATCAACCTGGGGAATTTTCATCATCATTTGGACTTCGAATGAAGGCATTCCCATGTAATAGGGTCAAGGCCAATCTAGGGTTATGTTAGGTCCACTAGGTAAATCATCAAGAATCACCAAATCCAAGCATAGCTAGCTCAACATTTTGCAATTTAGGGTGCTCTAGGGTGTCAATCAGTTTTTAGGATCATCAAAGTGCCCAACACTTTGTTTTGGAAAGGAAACACTGCATCTGCAAGGTCATCGTGCTCTCCGAAAGTGTGATATAACTTAGGCATCATGTGTATTAGGCATGGAATGGGTGTGCCCGCAAGGTCTCTACTACTCTGTGTAGAACCACCTCGCATAACCATCTCAAATTCAAGTGAAGGAAACCACCCATTAGAGACAATGACCATGCATGCATCATAGTGGAGCATACTTAATTGTTAAAGGCATAGTAATACTTCAAACTGAGATTTCCTTCAAGTATCTAACTAGAGGAAGTTCCATAAAAGTCTCCCCTACCTTTTTATAGGTGGCTAGGTAATCAACCCTATTAGGTGCTCCCTTAAGAGGAGGTGACATTTCCAAGGTCAACCCTTTAATCCACAGGTGTTATTGACAATAGGTGGTAGCAAAGGGGGATGACTTCATGGCTAAGTGTCATGGCTAAGGGACCAGCGGATGGATGTCTACATCTTGAGTGTGTAGATGTAATCGAGGGAGCAATCGTGGAGTCATGAGGTACCCCTTTCCTTGGGATTCTTTTTCCACCCGTCTGGTGCACCTTTTACTTATTTTGAATAATGCTTTAATATGGAGCGAAGCTCAGGTGTCCAAGCTTTCTTTTTATTTTGTAGCATTTATTTACATCTTAATGATGAGTTGGTTTCTCACTCTTCAGGGTTGGGACATGCAAGGGTTCCTTATGATGTGATGGGGGGTGATGGATAATGAGGGGGGTCTAGCTCATGGTAGGATTTTTCCCACCTGCTAATAATGCCCCAACCATCTTTTGCATTTTAACTTTCCTTTTTCTTGTTGCAGCCATCTTATGCTTTTATCTTTCTTATAGTTGCATCAAGCTTCAGGGCAATTTTTGTTTTACTCTACTCAAAGATGTGGATGTATGAGTGCTTGATCCCAATGAACAAATGATGGTTAACTTGAAGGATTGATGTGTTATTAAGGGAATGACAAAAGGTGTTATATATGGAATGGTTATAGACAATGTGCTACTTCAATCCAAGTTTCCCAATTAGTGCCCCTCCCATAACCCTAAGGCCCTAGAAGAGGTTCCTTTGGAATAGGGATAAAGACTAATCCGCTGGTAAGGTGAGAATGTGTTATGAATATAATATTGTTACAAATGAGAGCCCACTTATATTCTAGCTGAGAAGATTACAATTTAACTGAGAAGTTTGTTACAAATGAGGGTCTGCTTATATACCTAGGTAGGCGCCCTTTGATGAATGGTCATGTCCTTAGAGATATACCTCTTATATACTAATCACTAATTAATCATTATTATGATTTTTATTATTATTTATATTTTCATTATATATATATATATTATATTCATAACAAAATGAGTTTATAGTCAAGGTTGGTCAATAATCCAGATCACCCCTTTATCCATGTTAAAATTCCCAAAACAAGAAGTAAAAACACTTGCTTGCAAAATGGTTGTATTTGTTGAGTTGGCAACCCCACCATTTACAAGAGGAATGCCAGATGGTGAGAGTTGTACGACTCGTGCAAATGGTGGAGCAATGTAGGCATATCGTCATCACTGAGAAATATGAAGGTTGCTAGCTGGCTGGCTATCCAAATAGGATAAATGTTTTCTCCTATGGGGTTTACACACTTTTGGTGGGTAACAGTTCCCTCCCCTTTCTTACAGGTTATAATCTGGATCCTTTTCCTTTGAATTTTTATTCTGCTTCCTCTGTTGGCTACATATGGTATTAATAAGGTTGTAATGTCAAGGACTTGCCATGATTTCCCTCTCTGGTCCAGTATACAATCTGACTGTATTTTGAATTAAGGTGAAAACCATTGTTTTTATGCCAAAATAGATTTCTCATAAGAGGGAAAGATAAGTATATTTAATCTGCTTCCCATGACAGTTCTGATGTATTTCTTTGAATGCTGAAGGGTAACAACATTGATTTACTACTATAAGTTTGTCAGCCCATCACTTGATCTGTGTATTAGTGTTCTTTTTTTCTTTATTTAAACTTCAGAACATCTATCTAAGCCACAAAATCATTAAACAAAAGATGGCTTGAACAAGAACATTCCTGGAGATTATAAGTGGACCTTCAGATAAACTTAATTCATCAAAATTCAAAGTGAAAATTTTTTCTAGATTTACCCCTGCTGGAAGGAGGGAAAACACATAGCAAAGGAGATTTTTTCTGAGTGGCTAGAGATATTCTTCCATATTTGCTCTCAACTAGTGTTCAATTCTTAGGATGGCATGAGGCTGCATGGGGGGATACTTCCATCTTTGGGTGTTGCAATCTAGGGATAGCAGCAACAATAGAAGTAGAAGATGAAAACCTTATCTTGGTCAATATATGAGAAAGAATGTTCCCTCCAAGGAGGAAGAAAACATTCAAGAAATTCAAGATTGTTTAATGGGAGGGGATGTTGATACTAGATGATGTGGGTCAGGGGGGAATGGGGTATAGCAACCATTTGTGTGAACATTAGTTATGTTGTGGGAACCTTGGAATGCAGATAAATTATGTTATTTGTTTGCACCCTTTGTACTTCGTTCGCAGGGTATTTAGTGCTAAGTATGAGTTTTTCTCTCTTTTCCATGATTATGATCACTTAACTATGATCCTTTAGTCCTTGGAAGGAAGCCCAGACAACCAAATCACATTTGGAATTATTTGCAGGAAGGAAACAAACATTCAACAATTTCAAATTATTTGAAAGGATGGGATGATGATTCCAAATGGGAGAGCGAGGAGGAGAGGTTGAAGAAGAGAAGATTATTCACCACTGTTATCCACAACACAAATTTGTGCAATTGTCATATATACCCCATGAGAAGTCCTCAATATACTTCAAGAGAAATGCTGAAAGGGAGAACGACAATCATGTGAACATTGGTCACCTTGTTATGGGAATTTAGGCATTTTATATTTGTTTTCACACCAGTACTTCATAGTCACTAGTTCCAAGTGAGTGCTTCTATCTTTTTCATTATCATGACCACTTAAAAATGATCCTTCGATTCTTGGAAGGAAGCCTAGATGGCCAAATCATATTTGGAATTATTACATATCCTCCTACATAAGGATGGCGTTAAGGCCAACTCAGCGTAGGTTTTTCCTCGTGTCTTGAGTTTGCTCCTTTTCCATTGTTAATTAAGAAATTGTTAGATTGTATGTTAATTTTCTAGCATCGGACATGTGTTCTAGTCTTGACTTTTTTCAAAGAGGCTAAGAAACACAAGAAATCCTGAACCTAAAAAATGTTTACGGAGAAAACACCTAGAGATGACTCAATTAAGTTAATTGATCAATAGTTAAAATTTGGTTTTTATCATCCTGATGATGAACAACATTAGTTGGTTCGAAACGCGTCAACAAATAATATTTTCATGTGATGGATCCTGAAGACTTTCTTCTAAATTAAAATTTTCTTAAGTCTAACTTGGGAAAAGTGATTAATTAACAAGAATTAATTGAGAAAGGTGAGATTTCTCTAGAAACTCATGAATTAAATGAGAAAAGTGAGATTTCTATAGAAATTTAGAAACTCATATGGATCAACTCAGAGATGATCTTGGCTATTGATGAGGATTTAATCATGGTTGTTGGTGAGCCAACGAGAGATTATAAGAAGAGGTTGATGGGTTTGGAGCGAAACACACAAGAAGAGCAAGTTTCCTTGGTAGATCAATTTTCCAGAGAGTAATATTCAGTTGAAAGAATTCGATCTAGAAGGAAGCAGGAGCAAGAGGGAGATCAAATTTCTAGAGCATGATTCTAGATCCAGAAAAGTGAGGAGAGGATGATGAATTATTTTCCCAGGAGGCTACGAAAAGACTGCACATGTGCCTCAAGAGGGAAATTCGATTCAACTGGGAAGGAGGTCGTTTCAAGTTTCAGAGGCCGAGATTATTTTGTAGAGGTTAGGAGAAATTATTTTAGAGGCAATAACAGGCTAGATGACTGATTTAGGAGAAGATTCAGGTAGTGCACATAAGGGATTGTGTAAGCATTGCGCAAGGGATTTCCGAAGCCATAATTTAGAGAGTAGATTGTTGTGAGATTGCTTGTGGAGAAGGGAAAATTTCCCTTGATAATTTTGCTAGTATTTCTCTTAGATTGGATTGCCAGATTAAGCATCCAAATTGTACTCAAATTTCTGTGGCTGCATAATAATAATAAAACCCTCATTTGTTGCATTGATTTTCCCACATTCAGTTTTTTCCGAGGACAATTGTCCAAAAATAATTGTGTCAATTTTATTGTTTGTGTGCTAGAATTTTCTCAGTTTCCAACATTTTCCGCAGTATTTTTATGGTGAAGAAATTTTGGTGTGAATTATTCATTGTTTTCCGTTGCAAATAAATTGCTCAATAATTAACTAGTTAGAAGAATAATTTCTAGTTGCTGCATTCTAAGGAATTTTCACATGGTATCAAAGAGAAGTTGATCATATCAAAACCATAAAAGTGAGAGAGAGAGAAATTCATAGTTCAGAGGGAGTTCACAACATATTTTCTCCAGATTTGCACAGACATGACAAGGTAGTTCAAACTCCCACGTAGAGGGTTTGATTTTCTAGTGCAGGTGGCAAGAAAAATTCACAAAGCCCAATAGAAGTTCTAGCAAGCAATGGTGAAGTCGGGAAGCAGTTCTAGTAAGAAAATTAGTGAATTCACAGGGGAAATCTGAGCACAGTTGGTTTACAACAGTTTTTGTAGTAGCAGATGAGTGCTAGGTGGAAGAGGAAAACACACACTGAGGGATTCTTTCTCAGAGGGTTTCCAGTTTCGATCTTGAAGAAGTCCAAAATTTCTATTAGCAGAGGGAAACAATAGAGAAAACCTGTGCATTTTCAGAAGGATGTCCATGTATCTAAGTAGGCAACGAAGTAGGAGAAGGAGGAGATTCTTGTTTATTTCCTAGTTGTGAGTTTTGCAGAAAATGGCTTTAGTAGGACTTGGGAATGAAGACAAGTTAGAATGGGCATCGAACTATTGTATTTGGAAGGCTAGAATTTCCTTCCTACTAGATGAATTTGGTTTGAAGACATACATAGAGAGAATTCTTGTTGTGCCTATAGATGCAAATTGATGGGCCTCTAAATTAGACATAAATTAATGCCCATGCCTCTAAATTAAAACATAAATTAAGCACTATGACCATCCTTCAGCACATTTAACCTCTCTTTTTTCATTAGATAATTAATTTTTAACTTTAAAATATTCATTAGGAAGGTTTATGAATAATTGAATATTTGTGCCTAATATTTTTTTTTTGTGGAATATTATGAGAATATTGGGCATATTATGAAGAGTTGGAGGAGGAGATAATTTAGGGACTTGTTCTGTACTACTGGAGGATCAATAATAAATAATAAGTCAACAAGATATTATGGAATTATGGCACAAATTGTGGAACTCCAATGATTGAGAAAATCTAGGAATGTGTTCCACTAATCAAGGGAGTAGATCCACTAATCAAGGGAGTAGATCCACTAATCAAGGGATTCCGGTGGAGAAAGCTTCCTCCATTCATGGGGAATGTTTCCTAATCATTTTGTATAAGTACCAAGTCTAATATTCCTCTAGGGATATAGATTTTCATTAGTGTTATTGTGGAGAGAGCTTGTATTTTTGCAGCTCCATTGTATTTTCTTGTAGGGATGTAATTATTTTGATGAAAATAATGAATATTGGTGTCATGTTCAGCTTCTAAATCTTGTTCTCCTCCATATGTCTCTGGTTTTCCTCGAGCTTGGCCATACTAGGAGCCTCAGAGCCCTTTTGTATCATTTTCTTTCCTTCTTTTCATTGCTTATTCACATGCATCTCTAGTTTTTATTTCTTTCTACTTCTGCATTTAGTATTAATGATTTCTTGTTGTAGGATTGAGTTAAATGGTTGATGTAAGTTATTTTGTAGGATCACAAGCATTATTTAATCCTTGGAAAATATTTGGAAGTTCATAATAATCATTGAGTTTCTTGGATTAGTCTTCTTATTCCCAAATCTAGATTGTTGGACCTCCTTTTTAGCAAAGAACAGTAAATTTTTGCTATTTTTTAGAGCATGCTAACGAGCTTCAATCGACTTTATTCCACTTGAATTAGATCAAAAAAACATTCTAGTTCATAACAAAAATTACCCCATTACATTTTCACTTGATTTGGTTAGGAATTTTTTAGATTTACTAGCTCACTAGTTCTCGAATTTCTAGATTTTCGACTAGTAATGTTTTTTTTTTTTAGAATGGGTTAACAAAGGTCTTTTGTGATTCCACTTGGAATAGGGACCTAGGACATACTATTTAATAATAAAAAATTTCCAATCCAATTTGGATTTGATTTGCTTGGTCATTAAACCCTCACTAGTTTGATCATTTCACAAGGAAACTTCTCCAAACTTTTTATGCGAATCCATCCAATTCCCGACTTTGGTTTTGAGTTCTAGTGATCCTAGGAATTTTCCCACTCCATTCCACCCATCACACACCTTTCCTAGGCCTCCCATCACCTACAACACCTCACATTTTCCTCTCGGCTGTATCCTATAGGTTTCCTGTAATTCCTACAGGATCATCTTGTAGGTTTCTAGTACATCATGTAGGTTTTCCTAAAACGGCCTGTTTTGAGGCCGAATTGATGGAAAACCTATAGGAAGTCACCAAAAACCTCCTAAGGATCTCCCATACCATCCAAACATCTCCTAACCCTTTCATCCAACCTCCAACATCCTTAATTCACCTTCCACATCACCAAAGGACATTAGTTTGCATACTTGATTGTGCATGAAAAAACAAAAAGACAAAACAGATTTATTTCAGTCTCTTTACATGCACATTAGTGATGTTTGATGCTTCTTACTTCCATTCTTAGATAGTAGCATTTGGTTCATGATAATTTAGCGTTATTGCAAAGCATAGTTTCTTGGAAATTAATTAGGACATGGTGTGATTTAGCATTGAATTTCTATCTCTTTCCTCGTACTTTTTTCTTGCAATAGGTTAAGGTTCCATTTCAAACATTTCATTTTCTGCAATTCGTTTAGGATTTTACTTTAGTACATGCACTCCATTACATCATGACATCAAAGGAATGACACATTTCATTCCACACATATAGTGTCGATGCCTCTTAAGTTTATACGAACCCCGGGTTGATAATGAAAGTCGGTAGCCTTGGGAGTTGCAACATTCTTGTTGCAATATCGAGGCTCATCACAAATCAACTAGAAAACTAAAATAAGGAGATGGCCAAGGTAAAGTGATTGATCCTTGTTGGAGTTCGAGATCATATAGTCTCACAAAGAACGGTCAAGAATATGACCAAGGAAATATGGGATGCTCTCTACCAGAATTCTTCCGGGAATCAAAAGATGTTCTTGCAAAAGAAGTTGAGGACCATTAGGATGCAGAAAGGTGAAGGGGTTACTCTGTACCTTACTAGCATTTAGGACATCCGTAATGAGCTTTCCGTGGTTGGAGAAACACATCCAGATAGTGAATTTTTGTGTGTATCTATCAACGGTTTTGCTGAGGAGTGGGCTAGTTTCATCGAAGGCATCAGTGGACGAGATCAACTACCAGGGTGGGATAGATTGTGGGAATATTTCATGCAGTAGGAGATGACACTTGCTCTAGTCAAGACTAATCTCGGTAGCAGAAACAATTGTTACCACTTTGTAATTCCTCCAAGCCGAGGGAAGGAACCCAAAGGTAACCACAAACCATTCCTTAGGGTTGGAAGCTAGCCCTTCCAAACCCAGAGAGGGCTATCTCTTATGAAATCTTCTGGATCTTAGGCTAGGTCTATAGATCAAGGTAGAATAATTTTAATAGTTTGATGGTAGAGGGGAGGGAAAATCCATTGGGCATGGAGTCAAATTGGGATAAATTGTTTGCATATTTCATGCAGTAGGAGATGATACTTTCTCTAGTCAAGAGTAATCTCGGTGGAAACAACACCTATTAGCACTTCGTGATTCCTCCAGGTTGAGGAGAGGAACCCAAAGGTAACCACAAACCAATCTTTAGGGTTGGAAGCTAGCCCTTACAAACCCAGAGAGGGCTCTCTCTTATGAAATCTTCTGGATATTAGGGTAGGTCTATAGATCAAGATAGAATAATTTTAATAGTTTGATGGAAGGGGGGAGGGAAAATCCATTGGGCATGGAATCAAATTAAGCTAAATATTTTTAGTGTTATGATGGGAAAATTAAGAATCCTTAGACAGGGGAATGGAAGGCAATCCTTTATGGTGTCTTTATCAAATTTCGTTGTAGAAAGGTGAGTAGAGGAATAATGGAATTGATAATATCTAAAGAATCGAGTTGAGGATGAATTTTAGATATTAAGGTGGAGGAAAAACACTAAAATGTTTAGTTACTTATAACAGAGCACCTAAAAGTGAATTCCGAAATAAATTCGTTTAACTATTATGCTGAAGACATAACATTTAAGCACGACCATAATAGAAGATAAAAAACACAAACAAGAGATAACCATAACCATAAATGATTGACACAAGAATCCCTGAACAGGTAGACTTTGACCTTCATCATTCACTGATTTTTTTTTTTTTTTTTTTAAATAGAACTGCACAATGCACAATGTCTTCTCTCTATCACACACCAACTAGCCCTTTTCTCAATCAAAATTACCTCACATATACATCAAAATATTAGTTCCTCCCTTTAGGAATTGAATTCCCCAAAAAGACTTAGTTTACTGCTTGTAGCAGCGAATATAGAACCACCTTCTACAAATTAGGAAATTGTTTGACTAGAGGAATATTTAACAAAATACATTGAATGCCTTCATAAGGATGAGGCTTGAATCTCCAAGAAACTTAAGGACACTTTTCATAACCATATAAACTGACTTCAAGAGGTCTGGAGTTGGATTGAAAGGTTAAATTGCTAACTGTGTAGAAACGCAACAAATTTGTTGCATTACTTCCTCCTTCAGAAAAAACTCAACAAAAAACACAGTGAATTCACCATTCTCATACTTTTGATCATCTCCTGGATTTTTGAATGTGTCAGATAGGTGGAAGAAAACCCCTAAAACATAAGACACCTATTAGAAGACATCTCCTAAAATTGCAAACCTCCATCCTTGAAAATCATCACCTACAAAAAAAATGCGGCAATTGAGTGCAGTGGAACTTCACTTGCCTGGGTTTCACCAGGTGTTGAAGTCTTTGACCGAGAAAGATGGTTGATGGATGATGTTGACAGTATCAAATACATTCTTTGAACCTCTCCATGGATCAGAAGGAGTGCCAAACTTTGATCTTCAACCAAATCCCAATTCCTTTGACAGTAATGCAACAAATTTGTTGCGTTGTTGTATAACTTATCTTCTTTGCAAAAAGTTCCAAGAAATCAGACGATATGATTGATATAAAATGGTGCACTTAGAAGAAAAGGGAAAAATGCAAAATTATCTTGATTACTTGTCAAAAATCAAACCTTATCTGCCTCAGCTAATAGCTCCAATGTTCCTCTTCTTTTTCTCTGCATTTCCTGCAATGCCTCCTTAGCGTATTGAAAGTTTGTTGTCCCTCATCCAACTCAATATTTTTCTTATCTTGCATTGAATTTTCTTTCACCACTCAAAAAATTTAATATATCATGTCCTAAATTGACTCTAAAGACTCGATCTCACACTCTTCACAAAAACTAAGGACTTGTTCTCTATCAGATCATAGCAACACTTTTACAAATTGACCAAAATGATGAAAAGACTAAACTTGAATTTGATTACTATAGCATAGAACTCTAAAAACAACAAAGGACCGAAGGGGGTGAAGGAAGAGGAGAATGTAGCCCTTGCGTCAAAGGGAAAGGAAAAGAAAGGTCCTAGTCAGGGACAAGGCTCACAGGGAGGAGAGAAGAAGAAAATGGATCTTTTGAAGATAAAATGCTTCAAGTGTGGTGAATTTGGTCACTACAACACTCAGTGTCATCAGAGGAAGAAGGACAAGAAGGAGAAGCAAGAGTAGGCTTCGACAGAGATCGACAATTTGTCTTCTAGATTAGAGGATGAATTTGCATTGTATGCAGCGATACCTCCATGAGAGAAGTGAGGTGACATTGAATTTTAGTCATCGAAGTTGAAGAGTTTTGAGTAGGGTCCAAGAAAGATAGCATCAGACAGATGCTTCCTCGTGGATCATTACCCTTGCTAAAGGGATCCACAATATTCAATAGAAGATGGATCAATGTCAGCATGGAGCAGTCAGTTCTTGAGGGACAATTGTGTTGAGAAATCTAGGGCATAAAGAGAGGGCGATTTCTCTAGCTTGTGATAACTGCTTATGAATGCTTTTTAGTTTTATTGATTAGGTTCTTCTTTTAGCTTGATTATTATAGTGTTCAATTCATCAAACAACTAGAAAAACATAAAAAACAATGAGACAAAGGACATAAGATATGGGTAATTAGCCAAGGCCAAAACCTCTTCAATATTGAGAGGAAAACCCACAAAATTCTTCTTCTTGTAATATTTTCAATTGATGAATTCCAAGACCTAGACCCTCGACCAAAACCCCCTCCAAGACCAAGTCAAAGTTTCTCCTTGATGAGGTTTTTCTTCCTTGAGGCCAATGTTGGTCAGACTTACCTACTTCTTCAAATTTTGACCCCTTAACTCAGAATCTCGACTAGATGTTGCAGATCTGTAATTATAGCTTCTTCTATAGAAACCTTAGGTTTCATAAGAGACTTGAAAATGGATGAATTTCCCTTTTCTCTTCATCACTCTACTGGGATTCCCTTCTTTTTCAACTTGGATTGCTAGAGAGACTTTTCTTAGTCCAAAATACAGCTCTTGAAGACGATTGAAACTTCGTGCTTACTGCTGTAGAAAAATGCCTTAACACTTCGCACGTGTGGAGTAGAGTGACCCAAAACATGCCTATAATTGCTTAGATCTTCCTTTCTCTTGCTTCTCCTTGATTAGGCTTCCTTTTCTTCCTTGATCGAACTCTTGTGTACTTGAGTGAATGTGTCTTGATTGAGGCCAAGTTCCTCTTTATATAGCCATTCTTGAGACCTTAAATATGTTGACTTTATCTTTTAGAGAGGCCGACTACACTTTTGTAGGCCGACTTGATCCTTTGTATTTGACAAGGTCTTGGAGGGGTATTTGACTTTGTCTTTGACTCAAATATTTTTTCTTGCAATATGTAACATGCCCAAGAAGGGTTATTCATACATGACAATGACTCTTTTTGATTTTATAGACTCCATGAAAATTCTTAAAAGCTCTCAATGGGAGCTTGACCTAAAATAAATTTCCTTTGAGCATGAAACCTGTTACCGCTCAAACTAGCAAGGGTCCTAAAAGGGGATCCTTGAAGGGCTACTACTATTTTAAGGGCAACAATGGAGCAATAGCTCACTGTCACCTAGGCCAAGGCTCCCCACTTTTTATGGACTTCCACCGATGGGAGGAGACCCGTTATGATAAGGATCACGAAATGGATGGATCGATGATAGGGTTAGGGATTATCCTGGAAGCCTATTCACAAGAGAGGCTCAATTATGTGGCTTTCTTGCTTTGGAGTGCAAGGTTGAAAGGCTCTCAAGGAAGGGCTTAAGGATAATTTCAAGGTTTAGGTTGACAAGGTATGTATCTTATAATGGAGGTTCCTAAGCCTTAAATTCTTGTGAAGAATTGGATTCCAAGTGATCTTTGAAGGACTATCCTAAAACGGGATCCTTGAAGGGCTACTACTAGGTTAAGGGCAACAATGGAGAAATAGCCCTTGGTTAAGTCTCCCTAGTTTTTATGGACTTTCACAGATGGGAGGAGACCTGTTATGATAAGGATCATGAAATGGATGGATGAATGATCAGGTGAGGGGTGATCCTGGAAGCCTATTCACAAGAGAGGCTCAAATATGTGTCCTTCTTGCTTTGGAATGCAAGGTTGAAAGGCGCTCAAGGAAGGGCATAAGGTGAATTTCAAAGTTTAGGTTCAAGGTATGTATCTTATAATGGAGGTTCCTAAGCCCTAAAATTCTTGTGAAGAATTGGATTCCAAGTGTTCTTTGAGGGATTATCCTTAATGGTGTATGGTACCACATAGGACCAAGTGGACCCAGGGTTAGGTTAAGGGGGGAGGGTTCAACAACCAATGATATGCTTGACCTATCCCGAAGGGAGAAAGGGACCAAAGAAAGAATTTTTAATGCAAGGCAATATGAGGGTCCCAATGAGGTTTCTAGCCTAAGGAAACCAAGGGAAAGATTCAAACTCGAAGTTAGGGCTTGAGATATCTCAAAATCCTGCCATCGAAATTTCTTTAAAATTGGAGGGCACCTAGGAGATACATCAGTGCAGAGGATGCGAAGAGATCGAATTTTTTGAGTGGGTGGTTTGCAAGATAAATGATGCCCTAGGAGACCTAATGGGCTAGGCCTAGAAAATAAAAGGGATGAGAGGAAATAAGGTTTAAGGTGATCACCTTATGGTGGACCAGTGCCTAATCCTTTAGGGAGATGGAGTCAGGTAGAATTATGGCTATGGACTTTTGGATTTTCTAGGTCAAGGAGGCCTCAAAGACAACTTCACTTAACATTAGGGGAGCGACAAAAGTAGCTTCAAACACTTTATACTTCACTTTGAAAAATAGACGGCTAATCATGATGAATTTCAGTAATGGAACATCCCTAGGAACATTCATTCATTATACAAGGCCCATACATGAAGCAACAATATCTATAAAAAAATTTCCACAACTTTGCATAAATGGATGTAGCAAATTAGTCCTAGTATAGCAAAATCCCAGCAACAATATATGTGACAAAAATAGAAAGAAATAATAGCATTAAATTGCAATTATATTTATAAGAATATATCCAACCATCCAAAATTTTCCATTCAAGAAGTCCAAGACATGAGAAAATAATCCAAACATCATAATTCATTCCATGCTCCAAAAATTCGTCCTCCAAGAAGGATAGCAAAAATCTCTAAAGAGGTACAAGTACAAATCCAAGAGATGATGCTAAAACTAAATAACATCACATTATTTATACATGTTTAAATGAATTTGATTTGCCTAACGAGGCCTAATTGAGCCCCTAAAATAAAATAATGTACAAGATAACTAACATTTGGTGACAAGCCCACCAAACTAGCTCAAAATCAAAAGAATAAGCCTCTCAAGAGGTTGAATAATCAATAATATATGTCGTTGGGCCTTGGTGGAGGCCTAATGAAATCCATAGGTGTCATAATGTGAAATGGGACTCCCGAAAGCAATGGACAAGGGGGTAGCCCCTTGTTCTCCAAGTAGTAAACCTGTGGTGCTCCCAAGTGGTTGTGGGGGCAGATAAGTGTCCTCATGGGTCTCCAAAAAAATCGAAGATGCTTGTAGACCATCTGCAAGGGTTCTGATGATAGTATAAATGGTTCCACATCATCATATAAGTCCTGGGTAATCTACCAAGTACATAATATAACTGTGGGGTTACCTAGGCATGGTGAACCAGGTGCATCTTCTTCATCCAATAGGTGAACCATACGCGATCTCTGAATCACTATAGGGATCCATGGAATGGTATATGTTGTTGTGGAGGCCCATGGATCTCTACACACACCCTACGTGTGCCAATGTAGCCCTATGGAGGGTTAGGAACCCATATAGGGAGACCAATACATCCCCGTACCTTCCAACACATCAAGTCATTAAAGAAATCAAGTAAAAGAATTTACAAACCATGGAAAACAAGTGGGCACTTCATAATGGCATGCCCTTCCATAATGGGCTTTGGTATGTGCTAATGTCTCCAAGCTCCAAAGGGGGTTAACCAATCATCCTATTAGGTGGTTTCTACTTCCAAAGGGGGTGATATGTCCATGGTACATCCTTCAAATGATGGTGGCATGTAATACAATGATGGAACGAAGCAGGGGATGAAGGGGAACAACTTGGGTCACATGCCATGGTACAAGGGTAGCTAATAAAAAGGGAAGCCCACACTTGGGTAAACAATGTGTAGGAGGGAGCAATCATGGTACATGAGTTACCCGGCCTTGATTTTTCCACCCTTCTTTGTATTCCTTTTGCCTTTTTTATTATTTTCTTTGGTTAACTGCTCGGGGCTCAAAGGAATGAGAGCATGATGTGTAAAGTATAACAATGGATACCCCTTTTCAAGGTGGGGTAGTTCATCGCCCACCAGGTGTTGGGACAATCATGGGTTCCTAAATGACAAAGGAGACTCATATAGGGCCTCTAGGAGCCAGGGTGATGGCCATGAAAGGGCTAGAGCTCATGTAATGACTTTTTCCCACGTGTTAAATGTGTTTGTCCCGGCCATCTTTTGCATTTTGTGGTACAATTTCCTGTTGAATGTGGCCAATTATGGTTTTTCTTTTCTTTTTAGTTGCATCAACCTTCAGGACATTGTACCAGGCTTGACCCAAGATGTGGGCAAGGGGAGGGGGTAGCTGACCCTTATGTGGACCCAGGAGAGGAATGTGGACGTAGGTGGGAGAAGTGATGAAAAGGTTATAATGAGCAGAAGGGGAGTGATATATGTGAATAGGGAAGTGGAACCACCCATCCAAAATCAAGGTTTCCCATGTAACACCATCCCAGAAACCCAAAGGCCAGTAAAACAGATCCCATGGGACTAGGGTTCAAGGTTAACATCCCAAAAGAGACCTAGGGGACAAGAGCACAAACCTACTCCAGTATTTCCACCAAATCCCCCATTATTCCATGCCCAAGAGTTTCCATGACAAGTAAACTAAAACACTCAATTACTAAAATACAAGGCATACCTTTAGGCTTGGGAGGTCCACCTTCAAACATACGATCATGACAGATGGGTGAGATACCACATGGATGGCTCAGGTGGCAGAGAAATGTCACAGTGGGCTAGTTGGTGGCTACAAGGGGTTGCTAGTTACTAGCTGAGGACCATCATGGATAAATTTTTTCTCCTAGGGATATCACTCACAAAGTAGTGGGTAACAAAACCCATGACTCAAGAACAATAATAATAAGTTTGTTTTTCTCTTTTCATTGAATACATAAAATCACCATTACATATGCCATTATGAAGACCAAATCTAGTTACATATTTCAACACTCCCTCTGCACTAGGGAGGTATTCATAATCCATACAAGGTACTTGGACAATCTTAATCTAAAGAATTCTCATAAGAAGAGTCAGATTGGTAACCCATCTGTATAGCATCATATCATCCAACATTATCACATAGAAAGGCCTTGACTAACAACTCTATCTCTCCACAAGGCCATGGAACAATGCTGGTGAGACCAATGATTTATAGGCACCCTCATCATTGTCTCTCTCGGAACATACCCCACCCAGGTTCTCTCAAGGTATGTTCAACCAAGACAATTCTTATCTTGGATTCCTATTCCTCAAAGAATATCGGTCCTCTATGACTACTCTTATCTTGGATATGCTACCACATCCTCAAAGAGGATTGGATGCTAGATTCTTACCCAATCCTCCATTCTTTCTTCCCAAGTGAAGACAAGAATGATGTGTTTATCTCTCCCTCTCAACTAGGGAGGATATACCCATTCCAATGAAGGAATGTACCCATTCCTATAAAAGGAATGTACACAAGCTCCCTCTTAACCAGGGACTTGACCAAGCTCCCTCTTGACCATGTTCTTGCTTCCAAGAACTCTTTAGGTGGAGATCATGGGGCAAACAACTGCTTGTAGGACTCCCTCTTTCGATGTTATGAATTTATTCCTTTTTATGGAACATACATCTTTCTGGGACTTCTTGTAGGGCACAAACCATCCATCACTTTCATTCATGAATCATGTCAGTCATGTCATCATTTCATCATAAAGTGATCCATTAGTCCATATCTAACCTTCCTTCATACCTTGCTACCTTCTTCATGTCATGTTTCCTTCTAGATATTTCATCTTACCACATGAGTATCAATTGTATATGACATCTGCAACTCTTCCCTTGGTAACCCTGCATTAGCCCATCCAAATATTGTTCAAGAATAGAAAATGCACATTAAATCAAAATTACCTTTGTGATGTTCTTTTATTATGACATCTCCTTGTTTACATCAACATCCTGCATACATATTGACACATCTCCATAAAGATATACAATGTCAAGTGTCTCTTTCTTTTCCATATTTCATCAGGATCTTCATATCTTTCCCGTGGATATATCATAGTTAAATCTTTTAGTCCTAGGATGTTGATAGTGTTCTCCATAGTTACATTTTTCATGATCTCTTCCTTTCTTTATTCACATATTTCTTCCCAGGAACTTCTAATCATAGTTCCTTCAAATTTTTCAACCACCTCATATTTCATACAAGGACATATTATGTTGATTTCATCTAGTCAATGTGTGAACCATTCCTTCATGCATCCTTTCAAAGGAAGAGATCCTTTCTTTTGATCATGCTCTTGAGGTAGATCATTTATCCATGTTATTTGCAGCCATATGACATGACTCAATTAAATACATGCATACATACCTCATATCTTCCTTTTAAGTCATATAGACTTCCTTCAACAACTTCCTTGATTGAAAGAACTTCAATCACCTTGACTTGCTTCACTTCTTATGACATCATACCATTATTCCATGAATCCCATACAAGGTGGAATTCTCGGCGAGGCACTTTCTTCTTCCAATAGGTGAACCTTCCAATGGAGGATCTTGGTCATCCTTATCCCACAAACGCTCCTTTTGAATGATGTATGATGAGCTTTATACTAGATGACTTTCTTCTTCTTATAAGTACTACTTATGCTTCTAATGAGGTTACCAAGAGTTACATAGATTTCTATTTCAACTATATTTCATGCTTCTCTAAGATGATGTAACAAGATCTTGCTTTCAATTGTATGCTTTTATGATGCCATGATGCATCCTATCATGCTTCTTAGTGAGTCCTACCATGATATTTATACAACAGAAAACTTGAAAACATAAACTTGAAAAGAACTAGGTGAGGAAGACTATCTCAATCACAGTAGAGATATTTTACTTCCTCTTTTTTTGATTTCTTCTTTTCAGCATCCTCCAATTCTTCAGTGATATGGGCTTCTTCCCTTCCTCTTTTGTTGTTGTCCTTCTTGAGCTTAGGAAAATCTCTCTTGCAGTGCCTATACTCTTGAAATCCATAGCATTGAACCTTCGCCAAATTCTTTTTCCTTTTCCGAGGACCAAAATGTTCAAATTTACCTTTCCTCTTTGCAATGGAAACATATGCCTAAGTTTTCTTGTTTGATCCTACATCAGTGTTTGCCTTCAACCTGGTTTCTTCAATTTGGCATAGTAACCATAGATCATTGAATGGAGTAGCTTCCTTCTTCCCATAAATGGTTGATGTAAAGTTGTCCCATTCTTCTAGTAGTGAATTGAGCACTATGGTAGTCATCTCTTTGTCATACATTATTTCTCTTAACTCTTGTAGTTGGTCCCTTATTTCATACACCCTCATAAAGTATGAGGCTATTCCTTCTTCTTTTTATATCTCCATCTTGTAGAGTTCTTGCCTTAACGGGATTACAATTCTACAAGCTTGTAATATATTCATTTTGATGATTCTAATTTTGATACATAGGGAATGAGGGGATCCTTGATGGATTCTATGAGAATCCTTTGAGCCCTTACTTCCCCTTTCATATACCTTGCAAGTGCTTGAGCATCTTCTTTTGGAGGTTTAGTGATTGAGCCCTTAACATGATCTACTACTTCATTTTCTATGAGGATCAAATCAGTCCTCTTCTTCAATGCATTTGTAGATCCAACCAACTTGTTACTCTCCTTGCAAAAATACATTTTGATAGAATAATATGAGGTCATAAAAATACTTACTTGAGAAGATATTCCTTGATGAGAATATTCTCAATTTCCTGCCTTCTTGATATTGATGATGATATGGAAGTAGAATATTTCTTCTTGAAGAAGGTGTCTTCTCTCAAAAGTGATCCAAAGAGAGGGAGATCACCTTGAATCCTTGATGATGATGATGACACCGTCCTTGATCTTGCTTCCCATGGATGAGTAGATGTCAAGTTGCTTTGATTTGTACATCTCTTCTATCTGAGTAGAGGTAGGGTCTTTTGTGGTCTCCTTCCTTGTGATGATGATTTGAGAAAGATTCCCAAGAATGCTTTAAGTATAGACTCTTTCCTTGAACAAGCTGGGGTATTTTCTTCAAGATGATGATGTAGTCATTATCTTTGAAAAGCCTTGGAGATGATAGGATCTTCTTGATGCTTTGATGCCCTTGATACCTTTCTAGAAAATTGATGTGATTGAGTGTCCCTTATTAAGCTGCCCTTCCTTGATTTGTCACCTTAGCTCTGATACCATGTTGAGAAATCTAGGGTAGAAAGAGAGGGTGATTTCTCTAGCTTATGATAACTACTTGTGAATGCTTTTTACTTTTCTTGATTAGGTTCTTCTTTTAGGTTGATTATTATAGTGTTCACTTCATCAAACAACTATCAGAACATAAAGAAGAATGAGACAAAGGACACAAGATATAGGCAATCAGATAGGGCAAAAACCTATCCAATCCTGAGAGGAAAACCCACAAAATTCTTCTCATAGAATCTTCAATTGACGAATTCCAAGACCTAGACCCTTGGCCAAAACCCCCTCCAAGACCAAGTCAAAGTTTCTCCTTGATGAGGATTTTCTTCCTTGAAGTCAATGCTAGTCAAACTTATGTACTGCCTCATATTTTGACCCCTTAACTTAGAATCTTGGCTTGCAGTTGCAGATATGAAAGTATGACTTCTTTTTTAGAAACCTTAGGTTACATAAGAGGCTTCAAAATGGACGAATTTCCCTTTTCTCTTCTTCGCTCTACTTGGATTCCCTTCTTTTCCAACTCGGCTTGCTAGAGAGACTTTTCTTAGTCCAAAATATAGCTCTTGAAGGTGACTGCAACTTCGTGCTTACTGTTGTAGAAATTATGCACTAACACTTCGCATGTGTGGAGGAGAATGACCCAAAACAGACGTATAATAACTTCGATCTTCTCCTTGATTAGGCTTCTTTATCTTCCTTGATCGAACTCTTGTATGCTTGAGTGAATGTGTCTTCAGTGAGGCTGAGTTACTCTTTATATAACCCTTCGTGAGCCCTTAAATAGGCCGAATTTACCTTCTAGAGAGGCCAACTAGACTTTTGTAGGCCGATTTTAACTTGTAGAGAGGTTGATTGCACTTTTGTATACCGACTTGATCCTTTGCATTTGACAAGGTCTTCGAGGCGTATTTGACTGTCTTTGACTCAATTTAATTTTTCTTGCAATATGTAACATGCCCAAGAAGGGTTGTTCATACATGACAATATCTCTTTTTGACTTTATAGACTCAATGAGAAATCCTAGAAGCTCTCTATGGGAGCTTGAACTAAAATAAATTTCCCTTGAGTGTGAAACCCATGCCTCAGAAACAATAATAATAAATTTATTTTTCTCTTTTCATTGAATACATAAAATCAACATTACATATTCCATTATGAAGACCGAACCTAGTTGCATATTTCAACAAGTTGCAGTACTAGTTGTAGTTAGATGCTGAGGGGTGCAATGAAGTTGCAACGCAGACAGTTACTGAGTGGATAGTGCAAAGGCTACTAGTAGTTAGAGACTCAGGAGGTAGTTACAAAACCATCAAAGAAACATAGTGGATGCAATGTTCTTAGTTGCAGTAGTTTCAACAACAATAACAACATGAGATCAACTGCAACGCAAAGAAAAGTTGGCAGCAGTGCAGTGTCAGCAACAATGTAGATGCAGTGTGGTTTAACTATAGCTGTGGCAGATGAATCAGAGTTGTACAGTAGTTGGTGGGAAATGGCAGATTGTCACAGTTGTCAGACATCAACAACATGTATGGGGGGAGATGTTATGAGATAGAGAGAACCCCTTCCTTGCTAAGAGGGAGTGTTAATTTTTGTAGCATCGGACAAGTGTTCCAAAGAACTCCAAAACTCAAAAAAACGTTTTAGGAGAAAAAACCTAGAGATGGCTTAATTAAATTAATTGATCAATAATTAATTTTTTCCTAAGTCTAACTTAGGAAGAGCAATTAATTAAAAAATAAAAATTGAGAAAGGTGAGATTTCTCTAGAAAAATGATCTTAACTGTTGATGAGGATTGAATGATGGACATTGGTGAGCCAATGAGAGATTATAAGAGGATGTCGATGGGGTTGGAGAAAAACACACAAGAAGAGCGAGTTTCTTTTGAAGATCAATTTTCTAGAGAGTAGCATTCAATCGAAAGAATTCAAGCCAGAAGGAAGCAGCAAGAGGGAGATCAGTAGAAAATTTTTGGAGGAGGATTCTAGATCTGGAAGAGTTAGGAGAGGAGGCTAAATTATTTTCCCAGGAGGCTGCATAGGTGCCTCAAGAGGGAAATCTGATTCATTTGGGAAGGAGGTCGTTTCAGGCTTCAGGCGCCAGTAATATTTTCCAGAGAGCAGGAGAAACACTTCCAGAGGCAACAACAGGCTAGACAACTGATTTCGGAGAAGATTCGGGCAGTGCACAAAAGGGACTATGAAATCACTATGTAAAGGTATTTCGGGGCCATAACTCAGAGAGAAAATTGTTCCCAGATTTCTTGTGGAGAAGAGAAATTTTCCCTTGGTAATTTTGCTAGTATTTCTTTTAGATTAGATCGCTAGATTAAGCATCCAAATTGTACTCAGATTTCTTCTCCTTTATAATAATAATAATAAAACCCTCATCGACTGCACTGGTTTTCCCACATTGGGTTTTTCCCAGGACAATTGTCCACAAATAACAGTGTCAATTTTATTGCGTGCGCTAGCATTTTCTCAATTTCCAACATTTTATTTTCCATAGTATTTTTATATTGAAGAAATTGCAGTGTGAATTATTCATTGTTTTCCGTAGAAAATAATTTGTTAATAATTAACCGACTAGAAGAATAATTTCCTGTTGTTGTATTTCAATGAATTTTCACATTGTACCTCAGATGGTCTTCTACAACCTATTTGTAGATGTGGCAGTCCTGGGCACAATTGTGAATAGATCTAGGTGCTTTAATTACAACATTTAAAATAGGAGAGTGAGGGTGCAATCCCTCTTTCCATAATTAGCTGTATGGTGCATTAAAAATGAGTGATTAGTCTTATACAATGGATTGTTGTTCTACTTTTAGCCATCTATTTTGAACAACACATGCAATTTGTAAGTGCTAGTTTGGTCTTATTGTAGTAGTTTGCTATTTATGACTTTGTCTATCTGTTTAGATAGTACACATGCAGTTTAGTGATAGGATGCATATCCCAAGGAGTTCGTCTCTTTGGAGCACATTAATTAAAGACTACAGTAGGCCATCATGCAAAGGTAGGGTTCATATTCAAAGACTATAGTGTTGACATTATGACACAGGTTTGGCATTATTGGCTCTATGGCACAGGTGTTGTCCTTGATGGCAACTCACTTTGGTGACAGATCACAGTTCAGGCTCTCAGAATGAAGGAAATCATATATACGCAGGTTCACCTTGACGAAGACACGTATACACGTGGGTTAGACGTTCCAAAGACGCGTATGCGTATACACGCACTTTCACGTAGGGGAAAGCGCGTACATGTGGGAGAACTTATTTTTGGTCCATGGTATTTAGTCCTTGGTATTTGAACCTATGGTTTTGGACCATGGTATCTCGTCAAGTGTGTTGATCCCAAGTATTGGGTCCATGGTATTGATTTGTTATGGTTTTGGACCGTGGTATTGAGAAAGGCCTAAGACTATAAAAGAGGAAGGAGATCATTAGGCAAGGTCATGATCTAAATTATTGAATATCTGATAAAGTGCTAGATCTCGAATATTGGTGATTGGGTTATGGTGCAGATCTAGATCTGAATGAAGGAGGAACCTGAGCGCAAGAAGGATAAGTTCTATTGATGGGTCAAAATCTTAAGGCTTGAATATTAGTATCTCTGTATGATTTTGATCTGTTATATGTGGTGCACACTTGATCTATAAATCTGATAATCTGGGTTAACTAATGACTGAATGTTTGAAAGAATGAATTATCCTTTATAGATCTACACGCAGGTTTAGTAAAGCGCAGGTGCGTATACACGCCGTTTCTGTGAGCCAAAGAAGCATATACGCAGGTTGGTCTTGACACAGAAGCGTATACACACAGGTTTCTGGTATTGAAGTAGCGTACGTCTCTTGAATTATGTTTTAGCTACTTCTGTTTATTGCTGCAGTGTTCTGGGGTCAGAATTGGTGAGTGGTTACTGTTACTGTGTTCTGGGTACAGTGGTCAGAGAAGTGTTTATTTGATTCAGTGTTGATTGGTGAAAAGGAGATTGTTTGATGTAGAAATTCTTGATGTTTGATTGATGTTACTCATGGATCCAATCTGAAAATTAATGAAACGTGGTCCCTGGAAGAAAGAAAGAAGGTTGTAGCCTTCTGTAGGTCAGCACCTACGTACTAGTATCTCAGCTAGTACAAGAGCTAAGGGGGTTGTATCTCCCTTCCAGTAGAGGCTGGAGAATGAGAGAAGGTTGTAGCCTTCTACAGGTAGAAGCTTGCGTACTGGTTTAAGTCTGCACCAGTACAGAAACATTGTAAAAAGAAGTTTCTAATTAAAAGAAGATAGAGACGAATTGCAGCAGGGGGTTTTCACCCACATTGGATTTCCTCCTTATATCTTGTGTTCTTGTGTGTGATTGTCTTCTGCTCTATTTCACTGTTTCTGGTACTGTCTATTTGATTCTGATACACATATTAATGATCAACATCTGTAAGATAAATTAAATTATAAGTCTGCATGGTATACGCAGGTTTCCTTATTTGTAGTTGCGTATATACATGGTTTTTACTAACTGAAGTAGCTTATATAATCTGGGTTTGAAAAAGAAAATAATTGACTTGATAATATTGATTCACCCCCCCTCTCAGTATTATTTCCAACAATTGGTATCGGAGCAGGTCCTTCAGAAGAAGCTTGATCGCTTGAAGGAAGATCTATCATCATGAGCAACTACGAGAGAGAAGCATCGATCAAGCCACCAATTTTTTATGGGACCAACTTCGTCTATTGGAAGGTAAGAGTCACAACCTATCTTCAATCTCTTGGTACAGAAGTTTGGTATATCATAGATACAAGGTACACTTTTCCATCAGCAACTCCTACAGGTCCAGCTGGTAAGAAGCAATTTGAAACAAATGCAAAGGCTGTCAATACTCTATTAGGATGTCTATCTCAATCAGAATTCATCAAGGTTATGCAGTATAAAACCGCAAAAGAAATATGGGACAAGATCATTCTGAGCTATGAAGGAGATGAATAGGTAAAACGAGCTAAACTTCAAATCCTCAGAATTCAGTATGAAAATCTAAGAATGCACAATGATGAAAGTGTGGCTAACTATTTCCTACGTATAGATGATATTGTTAATTGTATGAAAAAATTGGGTGAGGAAATAAAAGAGTTTGTTGTGGTTGAAAAGGTTCTAAGATCTTTGTCCTCTAAGTTTGAATCAAGTTTCTGCAATAGAAGAAAAACAGAATCTACAGAACCTTACCATGTCACAGCGGCACGGAATTCTTTTGCTTACGAAATGAGGAAAGGAGGACCATCAGACAAGAGAGAAGCTGCATTCAAGGCTTCAGGTAAAGGAGATTACTATGAGTCAAGACATATGTCAAAAGAAGAGGAAGAATCAAATTTTGTCAAGAACCTTTAATGGGGTGCTGGAAGATTCAGAGGTAAGTTACCTTTCAAATGCTTTGCTTGTGGAAGAGTCGGTCACTATGCTACCAAGTGTCCTCATAAAGATAAGCTTGGCAAGGGTAAGGAACCTGTTAGATGGAACAAGAAACAGAATGTAAATAAGAAAAGTTATTACACTCATGAAGACAGTGATGGACTTTCAAATAGTGATGAAGAAGAACAAGGGAATAATAATTATAAACTTTTAATGGCTTTTGAAGATGATGATTTCTTGGATGCTATAGATGAAGAAGGTTTTTATGAAGAGATTTCTAGACTCAAAATTTGTTTAGAAGAGAAGAATGTGATTATACATACTCTACAATTCCAACTTGCTGAAAGGGAAAAACATCATGAAAAGTTAGAATGTGAAATTGTGGGACTTAGAAAAGAGATTGAGAAAACTAAAGCTCTTAATCTTAGATTTGTTAAAGGATCTGAAACTTTAGATGAGATTATCAAAGTGCAGCATTCTCCACTGATCAAGACAAGTCTGGGATACAATGAAGAAGCATCTCCAGCGCAGAAGCCATCCACCTCCAAAAGTTATCTTGATGCAGCAAGGAGAAGTGAACAAATTGACAATCGACAACAAAGGCACAATCAGGGACATTTTTCTTCAATAATGAACAGAGATCACCAAGTTAATCAGGGGCAATCTGCTTCAAGGATAAATAGAAGCTACAACAGACCACAGGTAAATCATTCTCAATTTGCCTCAAGAATGGATGTCAATGAAAACTACAATCATTCGGTCCGCAGGGGTGATAATCGCAGGAATTTCTTCAATGGCCAATGTTTCTCTTGTCATAACTTTGGACACAAAGCAGCTCAATGTGTTGCCTATAAAACTATCATGACTCGAGAGACTCAAAAACAGAGGAGTATGACTGGGATCATGAAAAGGACCTACAATAACTTTTATGCTCTTGAAAATGAAATAGAATGTTCTATTTGTAATAATTTTGGTCATGAAGATTCTGATTGCAGGAGCAGGTTTCGGCAAACACCTCAGAAGGAGCAAGTCTCAAATATCAAAACATGGAGAATGAAAGAGCCACAACCAGAAAGATGTGGTATATCCTTATATGCGGAAGGGAAGGAAAATCAATGGTACATTGACAGTGGATGTTCAAAACATATGACAGGTGATAAAGAGAAACTTCATTCATATAGTGCCTTAGAGAAGGAGAAGAAGGTATCTTTTGGAAATAACACCCCTGCGCTCATAAAAGGTAAAGGTTCTGTTCAGTTGAAAGAAAAGGTCAAAGCTGGAAATGTTATGTATGTTGATGGCTTAAAGCATAATCTATTGAGTGTCAGTCAGATGTGTGATCAAGGAACTGAGGTAATATTTTGATCAAATGGATGTAGTGTTTGTGATCTTGATACAGGAAAAACAGTGATCAAAGGCATAAGAACTCCAAATAATTTATACATATTCAAAGAAGGAAAACAACAATGTTATCTGAATAAGAATGATGAACACTGGCTATGGCACCGGAGATTGGGGCATCTAAGCTTCTCACAGATAAGGAAAGCATGTAAATACCAGGCCATTCGTGGTCTTCCAGACATCAGAATTCCAGACAATACAATATGCAAATCATGTCAGTTTGGTAAGCAAACCAGAACTAACTTCCCTGAGAAAGAAGGATCAGCCAGCAGACCACTTGAACTTGTCCATACTGATGTATGTGGTCCATCTAGGAAAATGTCACCTCGAGGAAAATAATACTTTATATTACTCATTGACGACTTCTCTAGGATGTGTTGGATAGGACTTATGAAGCACAAAGACGAAGCCTTCGAAAAATTCAAATCTTTCAAAGCCTTGGTTGAAAACGAATTAGATCACAAAATCAAATGTCTCAGGTCTGATAGAGGTGGGGAGTTTACCTCAAATGAATTTTTTGATTTCTGTGAAGAACATGGAATAAGAAGGGAATTATCTACTGCAAGGACTCCTCAGCAAAATTGAGTAGTGGAAAGGATGAACAGAACAGTTCAACAAATGGCTCGTGCTATGATGGATGAGTTTGGAACTCCCGCAACTTTCTAGGGTGAAGATGCATTTGCTGCCATTGTTATTCTCAACAAGAAAAATGTCCGGGTGAAAAACACGCAAACTCCTCATGAGCTCTGGTATGGTGAGACTCCTAGGGTAAAACATTTTAAAAATTTTGGAAGCAAATGCTATATTAAAAAGACTGATGAAAATCTTGGCAAGTTTGAACCGAGAGCAGATGAAGGCATTCTCCTTGGATACTCTCCCCACAACAAAGCATACAAGTGTTACAATAAAAGACTTGGAAGAATTGTTGACAGCATTGATGTAGTGGTTGATGAAGAAGGGAACATTCCTAGACAAGTAAATTCCGAGAATTTTGAAGATGATCAGGACCATCCTTCAACATCAAATCAAACTTATGATGAAGAAGAAGCTCAAGAGGTACCAGAAGAACAGATAAGGATATAAGAAAAGACTCCATCCAGATATGTACAAAATAACCATCCAAAAACTCAAATTCTGGGGCAGAGAGAGGCAGGTATACAAACAAGAAGAACAATTGCAGAAGCTTCAAGCTATTTGGAATTACTCTCCTCCACTGAACCACAAAATGTAAGAGAGGCATGCAAAAATGAATGCTGGGTCAAGGCAATGGATGAAGAGCTTGAGCAGATCGAAAAGAATAACACTTGGGAGTTGGTTCCTAGACCAACAGATAAGAATGTCATAGGGACAAAATGGATATTCAAAAACAAGTTGAATGAAAATGGGGAAGTGATTATAAACAAGGCCAGACTTGTTTGTAAAGGGTATGCTCAACAAGAAGGAATAGACTTTGAAGAAACTTTTGCTCCCGTTGCTAGACTTGAGGCCATCAGAATGTTCCTTGCTCTCTCTAGCTTTCAAAAGTTCAAAGTATTTCAAATGGACATGAAATCAGCCTTTCTGAATGGAGACTTAGAAGAAGAAGTGTACATTGAGCAACCAGATGGTTTCATCCTTGGGAATGATCCAAATCTTGTTTGCAGACTAAAAAAGGCTCTCTATGGGCTTAAACAGGCTCCCAAGGGCTTGGTACTATCGTTTGGACAAATACCTTCATCAACAAGGTTTTTCAAAAGGATCAACAGATAGCAATCTTTATATAAAAATTGAAAATGACAAATTGCTAATACTTGTGGTGTATGTAGATGATATTATCTTTGGCAGCAATGAAGAAGCTATGAGTCAAAACATTGCCTTGGTGATGCAGAAGGAATTCGAAATGTCTTTGCTTGGAGAACTGACATATTTTCTTGGTTTACAAATCCAACAAAATAAAGGCGGTATCTTTTTATCTCAAACCAAGTACCTCAAGCAAATCTTGAAGAAATATGGCATGGAAGATTCGAAACCAGTATGTACCCCTATGGTCACAGGATGTAGCCTCAGTGCAAATGATGAATTAGCAACAGTGCATCAACCAACCTATAGATCCATGATTGGAAGTCTGCTCTATTGAACAGGTACTCGACTAGACATCATGCATGCAGTGGGAATGGTTGGAAGATTTCAGGCGAATCCAAAGGAAACTCATCTTCAGGTAGTAAAGAGAATTTTCAAGTATCTTCAAGGAACTCAAAACTACGGCCTATGGTATCCTAGAGATACAGATCTCACTCTTCATGCTTATATAGATGCAGATTGGGCTGGAAGCATGGATGACAGAAAAAGCATAAGTGGTGGTGCATTCTTTATGGGTTCTAGACTAGTATCTTGGTTCAGCAAGAAACAAAGTTCGATTGCTTTATCTACAGCTGAAGTAGAATATGTGGCTGTTGCATCTTGTTGCACACAACTCCTTTGGATGATCCAAACCTTGCAGGATTTTCAAATCACTTGTACTCCACCTATCTCCATCTTATGTGATAATACAAGTGCAATCAGCATTTCAAAGAATCATGTCATGCATTCAAAGACCAAGCACATACCTATCAAATACCATTTTCTTCGAGAACAAGTGCTTGAACAAAAGGTCAAGTTGGAGTATGTTCATTCTAAGGAACAAGTTGCTGATATACTCACCAAACCACTGCCCAGGGAAACATTTGAATACCTTAGACAGAAGCTGGGAGTAGTGGATGCAACATATTGCTGTTAAAACCTGTCAGTTTCAGAGAAAAGTGGTTGTACGCGAGTTGCATAAGGAGGATCCGCGTACATACGCAGTTTTATGCAGATACAGTCGCGTATATGGTGGTTTGAAGGAATTCAGTGGGGACAGACTCTAGTTGAAGAAAGTCTGATATGGGTCTGACAGAGCACATCTGGCACAGGTTCAGGGGGAGCAGATAAACTTCTAATAATGCATTGTTGGCATTACCTTAGAAGCTCTTGGTTCGAGTACTCAAGCTGTTTTTGGGTTCAGGTGGATTAGCTGCAGAAAGGAGAATAGAAGGAGAACATAGTTGCTGATCTGAATAGTGATTATCAGATGCTGCTGATAGTAGTTATTGGTGACTTTCATAGTCTTGCTCCAGATATTTCATCTCTATGTCATGTATATCTTCTTTTTTATCAAGGTCATGTAACGACCTATTTTGGTTTCACCACTATGCCTGGGATGAATGATGTAATGTACTTGAGTGTCTTATGTAAATTTTTCTGATGTATCCCCACTTGGTTGGGTGGATGATCCCCACTTGGTTGGGTGATGGATGTATGTATAGAGTCTTTTGGTGATAGGAAGGTCGATTATGATGTATAAGTCATGGTTCTTCTTGAAGAACATATTTTTTTTGCAGGTCTGGCCTACAGTCAGGGGGAGCATGTTCAGCACAACAGAGCAGAGATTTCAGCATGTACTCAGGGGGAGCACAACCCTTTTCCCTTGATGACAAAGGGGGAGAATGACTTTAAGGATCTTAGGGTTGCCATCAAGTCCAAAGGGGGAGATTGTTGGCATTATGACATAGGTTTGGCGTTATTGGCTCTATGGCACAGGTGTTGTCCTTGATGGCAACTCACTTTGGTGAAAGATCACAGTTCAGGCTCTCAAAATGAAGGATATCATATATACACAGGTTCACCTTGACGAAGACGCGTATACACGCGGGTTAGACGTTCCAAAGACGCGTATGCGTATACACGCACTTTCACGCAAGGGAAAGCGCGTACATGTGGGAGAACTTATTTTTGGTCCATGGTATTTAGTCCTTGGTATTTGAACCTATGGTTTTGGACCATGGTATCTCGTCAAGTGTGTTGATCCCAAGTATTGGGTCCATGGTATTGATTTGTTATGGTTTTGGACCGTGGTATTGAGAAAGGCCTAAGACTATAAAAGAGGAAGGAGATCATTAGGCAAGGTCATGATCTGAATTATTGAATATCTGATAAAGTGCTAGATCTGGAATATTGGTGATTGGGTTATGGTGCAGATCTAGATCTGAATGAAGGAGGAACCTGAGTGCAAGAAGGATAAGTTCTATTGATGGGTAAAAATATTAAGGCTTGAATATTAGTATCTCTGTATGATTTTGATCTAATATATGTGGCACACACTTGATCTATAAATCTGATAATCTGGGTTAACTAATGACTGAACGTTTGAAAGAATGAATTATCCTTTATAGATCTGTACGCAGGTTCAGTAAAGTGCAGGTGCATATACACGCCATTTCTGTGAGCCAAAGAATCGTATACGCATGTTGGTCTTGACACAGAAGCGTATACATTCAGGTTTCTGGTATTGAAGTAGCGTACGTCTCTTGAATTATGTTTAGCTACTTCTGTTTATTGCTGCAGTGTTATGGGGTCAGAATTGGTGAGTGGTTATTGTTACTGTGTTCTGGGTACAGTGGTCAGAGAATTATTTATTTGATTCAGTTTTTATTGGTGAAAAGGAGATTGTTTGATGCAAAAATTCTTGATGTTTGATTGCTGTTATTCATGGATCCAGTCTGAAAATTAATGAAACTTGGTCCCTGGAAGAAAGAAAGAAGGTTGTAGCCTTCTGTAGGTCAGCACCTACGTACTAGTATCTCAGCTAGTACAAGAGCTAAGGGGGTTGTAGCTCCCTTCCAGGAGAGGCTGGAGAACGAGAGAAGGTTGTAGCCTTCTGCAGGTAGAAGCCTGCATACTAGTATAAGTCTGCACCAGTATAGAAACATTGTAAAAAGAAGTTTCTAATTAAAAGAAGATAGAGACGAATTGCAGCAGGGGGTTTTCACCCACATTGGGTTTCCTCCTTATATCTTGTGTTCTTGTGTGTGATTGTCTTATGCTCTATTTCAATGTTTCTGGTACTGTCTATTTGATTCTGATACACAGATTAATGATCAACATCTGTAAGCTAAATTAAATTATAAGTGTGCATGGTATACGTGGGTTTCCTTATCTGTAGTTGTGTATATACGCGGTTTTTACTAACTGAAGTAGCGTATATAATCTAGGTTTGAAAAAGAAAATAATTGACTTGATAATACTGATTCACCCCCCCTCTCAGTATTATTTCCAACATGTAGTGGATCGAGGAGTCATTTCTAGTTATGTAACCCTAAAGTAATCTTCTTCTCTTATATTAGGAGGTGGTGGCATACATTTTATTCATTTAGTTTAGCAATGAGCAATGAATTAGTTTGTTGTTTTCTTTCTAGCTGATTTTTGTTAGGAATTAATGTGAAAGGAGATTTGGGTTTGGACAATCCATCTTTTGAGTTTTTGTTAGATATTTCCTACAATAAGTGTTTGTAGATTTTAGCATTACCAGAGTTGCAGTTTTGATTAGCTTTCAATTTTCAACTATATAGTTCAACTTTTAGGAATTATTTTAGTGTAAAGTCTGTTTACAATGGTCTAGAAAATCTAACATGGTATTAGAGCACAATTTTCGAAATCTTTCAAATTTCATGTATGGAGAGACAAGCTATCTGGAGTAGTGAGTTGGAAATTTTCAGTGCGTAGTATGTCCAAGATTTAGTGATCAATGAATAATCGTGCCAGTGATTGGTGTGTTGACCTAAGAAGTTTTGTGGAGTGAGAAGACTTTGTTGATCCAATGCTTCTAAATTGTAGCCTGTTTGAAATAGTTCCAGCAATGGTAACTCCCAACATGTGTGAGAGTCACTTGTTGGAGAAAGCCTCCAAGTTTGTGCTATGTAAGTTGAGATTGCAGGATCTCTTGGAAATGACAAACTTTGTGTTACCTTGTGGAGGTGGGTGTATTGCTTATAGTGTCTGAGATCTATTAGAGCACACTTTTGTTGGACTTGGTGAAGGACCACATGGTCCCTTATATTGCGGAAAAAAGATTGCCAGGGAGATGTACAATTCCTTGGGAACCTTGTAGCATAGTGTGAATGTATCCAACAAGATGCTCTTAATTAACAAACTCACCTCTATTTGTATGAGAAAAACATATATAGTAGCAAGATATGTCTTGAAGAGAACAAAATTGGGAGATCAGATTGCTGCAGTTGGGGAGACAATGGAGAATAATGAGTTAGTTCATATTTCTTCGAATGGCTTTATTCCATTTTGGCATAACTTTGCCCACATTATTTATGGTTGGGAGAAGTTATCTAACTTTAAGCAATTATGGGATGCTTTCATTGGAGAGGAGCTAAGACTATAGTAAGTCTCCACAAGTAATAAGGCTATTCCATACCTACCCACTAGCGATTATTGGGAAGGTGAGAAAGGGAGGAAAGAAAGGATCTGTGAAGGTTCAGAAGAAGAAATAAGACTCTGGGGCTTCTACTAGAGAATAATTTGAGCCATAAAAAGTGCTTCAAATGCAATAATTATGTCCATTATTCTTCTTAGTATCATGATAAGAACGGGAAGGGTAAGAAACAACAAGTGCATCAAGTGTTGAAGTTTCAAGAATTGACGAGTTGAATGGTAGACTTGATGCAACATTTGTTGTGGTGTCAGGCATTTCCACCAACATATTTTTAGTTGTTGAGTGGTATTTTAAAAATGGAGCCTTGAGACACATGATTTCGAATAAACAAACCTTCTCCAAGTTAGAGAAATCAGATATCGACATGCTAGTGGAGCTTGGTGATCATGGGAAGTACCCATTGATTGCATTATGGTTTATCACAGTCCGCAAGACGGGAGAAGTTTTGGATCTACATGAGGTACTATATGAGGTACATGAGATGAAGGATAATGGTAAACAATAGCAAAAAAAAACTCATAGGAAATTCCAAAGCTTCAAGAGTTGACAAGTTGGCTACTAGGTTTGATCTAAACTTTGTCTTGGTGTCATGCCTTTCGATCAACATGGTTTAGGTGTTGGGTTGTATGTTGACAATGGAGCCTCAAGGAACATGATTCTTAATAGATAAAACTTCTTCAAGTTAGAGAAATGAGATATTGGGATGTCGATGAAGCTTGGTGGTGATGGGAAGTACTCATTGTCGGGGTTAGGGTCTATCATATTCCTCATGCCAACAAGAGAAATTTTGGATCTACACGAGGTATTGTTTGTTCCTAGTATGATTAAAAATATCCTTTTGGTTTCTTGTCTAGTATATTTTAAGTGTAGGGTCAATTTTGATGATTAGGAAGTGATCATTATAAGTTATAACCTTGATCCTTGTTGAGTTTTGGCCAGAGGAGTTATGGAGGGTTTCCTTTATAGATTTCTACCACTTCCAATGAAGTAAAGAGCCTTGTTTACTAGCAATGACAATCTATGTGAGCTTTGGCATAGAAGATTTGGTTACTTGAACTATGCTTCCTTACCTCTTTTGGATGACATGGTTGTGGGATTCCCTAACTTTAAGATTTAGAAGAAATGAGTGCGCAAGAGATGTGCACTTGAAAAGCATGACAATGCTGCTTTCTCAAGCTAATTCATTTAGATGTTTGTGGACCAATGTCATCAAATTTATTGTCTTTATTTAGTTACTTTCATTGATGACTCTTCCAGAAATACCTAAGTGTTTTCTATGAAGACCAAAGTTGAGGTCCTTAGTAGGTTCTAAGAGTTTAAATCTCTTGTTGAGAACTATAAAAGTAGGAATATTGAGGTATTGAGATCAAACAATAGAGAAGAGTATACCTCCAATGACTTTGATTCCTTTCATAGAAAAGTAGGGATCAAGAGAGAGTTGATAATAGCGTGTAGCAAAATGGGGTTGCTAAGAGAAAGAATAGGTCCGTAGTAGAGATTTCTATGTTTATGGTTCTTGAATTTGATTTGGATAATTTCCTTTACATAAAACATGTTATATTGTTGTCTGCATATTGAATAGATGTCATTTTATTATGTTGATGGACATGAATGTAGAGGAGTCTTTCACAAGGGAGCAACTATATGTTTCTCATTTCATGATGTTTGGGAGTTTGATTTACCTCTATGTTAGAGGAGAAGAGGATGAAGCTTTAACGCTCCAACTTCAAGCGTATTCTAGTTGGCTACAATGAGTCTTCAAAGGTTTATACGATTTATGTCAATAGGGAGTTGATAGTACCTTACAACCTACAATAAAATGGTTTGTTGAGAGACACTCTAGAGGAGGTCTACATAAGGAAGAAACTAGATGTGTCTTAATTCACGATGCCTGGGAATCCAATTTACATTCATGTTCTTGAGGTGAAAAGGATTAAGTTTGAACCCTCCAACCTAAAGCGTATTCTAGTTGGCTACAATGAGTCCTCCAAGGCTTAGAAATATTTGTTCCATCTTAGAAGAAGATAATACTAAGCTAGAATGTGAAAGATGATGGGGATGCATTGTCTTCTTGATTTTAAGAGTTCCTAATTGTGATTAAGGAGAGAACACTTGTTTCTTCAAGTGTTGATCCATACGTTTCAAAGAGTTTAGGTTTAAGTCAAATAGGTTCTAGTATAGGTATAGAGACAACTATACCACCTAGTAAATTAGGATTATAGGTATCTTACACAAACATTGGAGGAGGCAAAGGATTAAGTTGGTGTTCCAAAGACTTATTTTTGAGTAAGTCATATTACCAAGAAATTTCCTACTTATATTGCATTGATGTTTTACATCATTGATTCATGATCTTCTAGTGATAGGGAGGAAGTAGGTGATTAGGTATGGTGGGATGCCGTGGTGTGGGAGTACAACTCCATCATGAAAAATGATGTCTAGGATATTTTGTCAAGACTAGAGGGGAAACCAATGGTTGATTGTAGCTTATTGTTCATGGTGAATGTTGTTGATGGTAGCATAGAAAATTATAAGGCTTAATTCATAGCAATAGGGTTCTCCTAGATAGAGGCAGTTGACTATGAGGAGACCTTTGCTTTAATTTCCAGGCATACTTCTATTAGGATCATCATGTCTAAAGTATCGATTTTTGTTTGGTAGTTAGATGCATGCTAATACAACTTTTTTTAATGGGTTGATTGAGGAAGAAGTGTAAATTAATCAATGAAGAGGATTAGAGGTGCATGGGTGTGATACTTGTTACCCCTCATGTCAGTAGGGGTACATACAAAGCATTGCATCATTTTTCACCACTATTGTCAGCCTAAAGTCACAAGTCGAAAGCCAAGTAGCAACCATGTGATGCCCTATATGAGGCATCTTGGACTTTGTGTCTCATTGTCCGTGTCTTGTTGTTTTGGTCGGACCATGCCTTATCCCTTTTAATTCATCTTTGGCTTCTTTTGTTCCATGTAGGATTGGAGGCCTTAGGTTGGATTGCTTAAGGATTCATGGTTTTGTGGGAGCCTGCTTTTGTAGGGTTGATCACTGGTGTATGGGCTAGTCAAACCCACGTCAAGGTGCACCTATGTCTTACCACATTGGTTATGAGTATATAGAGTATGTAGGTGGCCTTGGCTTTGGTATAATATCTTTTAGAAAGTTCTAATGCATGATAGTCTCATATTCATAACTTTCTTGGTTTTTGAGGCATTTCATATTTCCCTATGCAGTGCTCATAGAAGTAAAAAAGTCAACTTAGCCTCAAATTGGTTAGCTTGATGAGAGAGTTACATGCCACATAAAATTTGTCCAAACAGTGAAGGCGGTGGCAAGTTACAACTAGCCAAAGATGGCCAAACAAATCATATAAATGTTGCACATATAGCGATATCAAAATTATCATGATATTATCACCGAAAATCACCTTACCAATATTATCACTGGTATTTATCGCAATAAATTGCCTGAATTGAAATTATTGTGATAAATTGAATTTATCGCGATAATTTTGAAATTATGCCAATTTCGACTTATTGACATTTTTTTTTTCTTTTGACCCTATTTTTTTAAAAGTGAGTTAGGGGATTGAGCTGTGAGGATACTCTGACTATTTCCATCAAGCAAACAAGGGGAAATCTATTGTTTTCATTTCCCATGATTCATCTCATGAGATACATAACCTAGTAGTTAATAGTAATATTAAATTATTAAAGTAAAAGTGACATTTTCCTTTATCTTTTATTTTCATCCTTTTACTTAAATTTTTAACATTACCATTAATTGACTCAAGATGTTTGAGAGTGGTTTTGACCTCATTGGATTTCATATGGAGAAAGTAGAATTTTAGATCCCACTCAAAATCTAACAGACTTAACAATTTTTAGGATTTCAAGATTGCAATGTTTCTATTACATTGTGTGATGTACAAGGGTATGGAACTAACATTTAATCAAGATCACCAAGCCCTCTATGTACCTCGTTGTTGGTGGCATATATTGTTGAGCACCTTCATGATTGTAGTATAAATGTACACTTGACTCAATTATTCATGACCCTAGTAAAAATGTACACTTCACTCAAGCAAAAACATTGATTAGAATGTTAAACTTTTTCTATCTTATTTTGATGCTCAAAGAGTGATCCTAATGAGGAGGATCCCAATATAGGCAATGGTTTTGATGTTATGTAGCTATTTGTTGTAACATGATTTTATTTAGATTCCAGGGGCCATTTAGAGCCTCTCAATTGATCTTTTTTGATTCAAAAATGGCTTGCACTCGATGATATTTTGGTTATATACAGTGTTGCTATATACATGAGAAATTTTTCATATTGGTGTATAATAATTTGGATTCATATAGATTCACATGAATTATATATTGTTTTCAAATTTTGAATATTTTATGTATTTTTTGGTCGACCAATTTTTGGGTCCAGTTGAGAGGATGTTGTGACCATTTACCATCAAGCAAACAAGGGAAAGTTTGTTGTTTTCATTGCCATGATTCATCTCATGAAATACAATAATTTTTGTTTTGATATGATTTTGTATCATTCCATTAGATCTTCTGACTCAAGAAAAATGTCATATTTCAATATTGAAGTACGATGTATCACTTGACATCTTATACATCTTATATATCAATTTTATTTTCATATTTACATAGCAATGTGGTTGTTTGATGTTGATGTTGTTGTTGTTTTAGAAGTTAAAAGATTGAGAAAAAAAGGATTATTTTTGTATTTTTTCAAAGTTTCCTGATAATGTCCGATAATTTCTGATATTTTCCCTGATATTGTCGATAATTTAAATTTTGGTTCCCCGACAATAAATTACCGAGAACGATAAATGTAACATTGATATAGGTTTCCAAGTGGTAGAATAGGGTCAACGGTGGGAAGTTTGGTACATGCATAAGATTAGGAGTGATCTACTGAATGAGACGAACAAAACACAAGTCTCAGCATCCTCAGGTTCCTTAGGGTGTGAGAGAACCAACATAATGGACTAATGACATAGCAGCAATAGTGATGATGTGGCAATGCTAGGCAGGATTAGGAAAAAGGAGGTCATACCTAGTTGAGATTAGGGTTATGTGGAAAATTGTCTGAACCATCAACCTTGTTACCCACTTTTATACAAGTGCAACCATGGGAGAAAATTTTTCCTCCCAGAATTTAGATTTGTAGCTAGTAGCCTCACACGCTCCTTAGATAGTAGCCTCAAATATTCCTCTCACTCATTAGTGGTTAGCTCATTCACTTGATCAACGTACTCATCATGATGAAGGTGGGTCAACAACCACGAGCTGCATTAGCAATTATTTCATGCAAAGTGCTTAAATTTAATGTTTTGGGCATTTAAGTAAGGATCATGGGTTGAAGTTAGATTATGGGTCATGAAAATTGAAAGTTATACTTGTTGCCTTACTTCACCTTGGTGGTCATCTTTTTCTTCTAGCAAATTTTAAGCACTTAATGGATTTTCTTTCATTGCCCAAGAGGGGCACAAAGAGGTGACCTAGATAGGGTTAACATGTCCATATATTTCCATAACACTTTCCATTTATTCCTTTCTCTGTTTCCCTTACTTTTGGGTGGGTTGTTGCCAGTTTCTCATATTGCTTCCCTGCTTGTCCCATCCTATGAGAAGAAGGGGCTTGGAAATGCCCAAATGTTGATGTTACTGCAAGAAAGAAAGAATAAAAGAGAAAGTGCCAAATGTCTAAATGCAAAGTAAAGGCAAGGGATGAGTATAAAATTAAAAGCCAATATAAATTGAGCTCTATCGCCTCATATGAGGTTATCATCTCAGTCCCATGTATATCACACCTATCAAAGTAAAAGGGGTTCAAAATAAACATCCCAACCCCTATGAGCAATGAACTACCCATTTTAAAATGGGTTTGAAATGAATCAATGCAGCAGGTAAGCAAGCCAATTAAAGCAAAGTAAAAGGCTACGGGGTGGAAAATGTCATGCCAAGGAAAGAATAACTCAGGTAATGAAGCACTCTCTACAAAGGCATTCCTGGATGATGGGCTTGCATAATTAGTGTATAAGATTATGGCACCTCTCTTAAGTCCACCCTTGACCATATCACTTATCACTTACACGTATTGATTGAAGGGTCAACTTAGGAACTATTCCTTCCCCTGGGGTTGGGAACACTTAATAGGGGTAATTGATGATCCTCCCATACTTAAATCTATCAACTTGTAAAAGGTTTTAAGCTAGTGTGAAGTTTGAAAAAGATACTAATTATAAGACATTTACATGGCTTTGACATTTAGTATGCTGGAATTTTTATGCTTGAATAATGGTTGTATAGCATATTAGTTGGTTTTGCTTGATTTCTAAGTTACACGATACAAGGAAAAGGGTACGAGTTTCCAAAATGGGTACAAGTACGAAACGTGACCCCCCAAATTTTGGAAATAGGGAAACACAATATATATATATATATATATATATATATATAGATATATATATATATATATATATATATCTATATATATATATATATATATATACATATATATGTCTATGTATATATATATACACACACACACACATATATATATCTGTGTGTGTGTGTGTGTATATATATATATAGCCCCAAGGGTTAGCTCAACTGGTCAAATAAGTGCCTCGCCGTTTGGGAGGTCACAGGGTCAATTCTCCCCAAAGCCCTTGGGGTTAGGCCTAGATATTGGTCGTGGGGCTTGATACTTGATTAAGCTCAGATATTGTTGTGGACGTAGCGGACACCCAGTGATCGCGGGTATCCGTGAACCATAAAAAAAAAAAAAAAAAAAAAAAAAAATAATAATAATAATAATAATAGTAATATATATATATATATATATATATATATATTAGGGCATTTAAGAAATATGTGCAAGCATAAAACATATATGATACATTAAAATTTATTATTATTATATTATCCAATTTTAAGGTCACGACCAAGCCAAACACCAAATTGGTGTAAGAGACCGCCTTGTTTGTGGGACAAGGGACCCACCTCTGCACAACTATTTGACTACTAAGTCTATGAAGGGATACATACTCTAACCCACTTTGGTTTTGAACCTGTGACCTCTTAGGAGGAAGCACATGCTCTTAACCATTAGGACCACTCACGCTCTTAAACACATGCTTATTACATTATGATTAAATTTCCCAATGTTAGTGAATAAACTATAAGTCTCTAACTTTACATCAAATTTACTCATGAATGATCACATAATGAAAATAGAAATATCCAAAATCAGCCACGAGAAATTTCTAATTTCTTGTCTCATGCTTGATTGGGAGTCTTCTCCTACATAGTCGAACGACCTTAGCACTCTTGATTAAATACAAGTTCCATAACCTAGTACTGTAGGTGCTCTTGATTATTGGAAATCTCCCTTGCATAGAGGGCTTGGTTCTCTTGATTGAATACAAGTTTCATACCCTAGTACATGACAAAATCCAATGGAAACATTGCAATACCCCCAATCCTAAAATCTTGAAAAATTTTTAAAGTTTGTTGGATTTTGAGTAAGATCTAAAATTCTACTTTCTCCATATGAAATCCAATGAGGGCGAAACCAGTCTAAAACATCCTGAGTCATTTCATGGGAATGCTAAAAATTCAAGTAAAAGTGACATTCTCCTTTATCTTTCATTTTCATCCTTTTACTTTAAGAATTTAACATTACCATGAACTACATATCAACACTAGTGCCATGTGCTTGAACGTTAGGTTACCCCACTCAAATTTTTTTGTTTCCAATCTTCAATATATCCTTCTATCACTCCTTTGGAAAGGAGCGAAAAAAAAAAGTCAGTTTATTGCTGAAACGTGGTTGTATCACCTATAAACGCATTTCAGGTCGTACTGGGCCACGTTTCCCCCATGTGAAATGTGGCAGTACGACTTGAAAAACTTTTATAGGCCATACCAAACATGTTTCCATACCGTTTCTACTTAGAAATGGGCTTAGGCTCAACGTTTCTTGAAACATAGCTTGATTTCCTTGAGCCTATGATTGATGATGACATGGCCCTTTGGACGACATTGATGATGCTTCTCTTGCACTTGATTGATGATGTTATACACCCTTCAGAGGGTATTCCACTTGAATGTTGGATGCTTAATGATGAACATTGTGAAAATTTTAATACTGGAATCCTATTGCAACAACTGGAAATTATTTTTCTAATTTTTAATTAATTTAACAATATATCTGCTATGACAAATACCAAATAATTCACACTGCAACCTTCACAAATAAAACTGCAGAAAATAATAGCACTGGAAACTGAAAAATCCTAGCACACACACATCAAAATTAGCATAGTCATTTTTGAACAAATGTCTCTGGAATAACCCAACTTGGGAAAACTAGTGCAAAAACTAAGGGTTTTTATTATTATGTAGCAATGAGAAATTCCGAGTACAATCTAGATGCCGAAAACTAGAAATCCTGCAGAGAAATTATTGGCAAAACTATTGTGAGGAATTTTCCTCACACCCACTAGCAATCCGGGCTCTGACTGTGATGAGCCTCATCATTGAGTAACTATATGGGCCTTAATTGGCTTTAATTCACCTCCTAGCTTAGTCAAGCCAACTATTCTCACAACTTATTGCATACTTTTGATTATATTTTGCTTATGAGATGAGTTAGAGTTGGATATTTTGCTTGGTGGTCTAACATGCATGTAATGTAGGAATAAAGGATAAAAGCAAGGAAAATGCAGGTATAAAAGATAAAAGCAAGGAACTATGGTAAGAGACCTTGGTAAAAACTCAGAGGGGACAAGGGAGAGGAATTACAGGAGGCAAATCCTCCTCATTTACTGCCCCTCCATTCAAATATCCCTCCATCCGCTAAAAGTACAAACAACCCCCTCCTAGAAGGCAATCAAGCAAGTGAAAGTGCAAACAAGCCAAATCAGGAGTACTAGAAGGCAGCTAGGCAAGTGAAAGTACAAGCAACCTCCCTACTAGAAGGCAACCGAGCTAGTGAAAGGGAAAGAACGAGTTTATCATTGAGTTGGGAGCTGTGCCTCCCTGATTTTGAAGGAAGTCATTGGAGACTTTAGATGTATAAATAGAAGGGCTTAGGACCTCAATTTTTTTAGTCAGTTAGCAAGCATTGGAAGAATTCGGACTTTTTACTCTACTTTGTGTCCAAGTGCAGACTTGTAACAATTTTGATGTAATACAGTGTTCTTTTATAATGAAGATGAGTTTTGTTTTGAGCCAGCACTGAGTTAACTTAGAGGGCTAAAGCTCTTGGGTTAGGGCCTGACCCTAGCAGCCAAAGCTCCTCTTTATTGTATTGTTAAGTAGCATAGTTTCTTGTTTTCTGTTCATCTGCTTAAGTAGTTCATTTCCATTCCAGAGGTTTATTGTTTAACTGTTCATCTACTTAAATAGTTGCAGTCTCATTACAGTAGTGTAGAGTAGATCATTTATGATTTCATTCAGTTAGCAGGTTAGCAAAGAAAAGATCCATAAGGTTGTCCACAGGTGTCTCGGCCTCACCTCCTCCCTCTGGGACCATGACGTGAGGAAGAAACCCTGCAGCAACCCCAAAAACACAGAGTTTCAGTTTTGCATGAAGTTTTTCGTTTAACATAGTCACTAGTTCATTACATTGTTCCTTGGTTCATTTCATGGTCATTCATTCATTTCATGGTCACTTGTTCCTTCACTCTCTTCCTGTCATTTGATCTCCCTCACATTCTCATTTCATTCTCCTTCAGCACGAAATGCTTAGTAGAAGCTGATAATTCATGTTTAAACGGTTTTTATCGGTAGATCACCTTTCACAAGCAAAACTGACGAATCACCGGCCAAATTCACTTTTAGCATTTGAGTTTGTGCACTTTATATCCCAACAGTTGATCTGCCTTGTCCGATCCGATGGCTATCGCGCACCTGCTCGCCAACCAGCTCAGTCAAGTCTCCATCGTTGATCTGCCTAGATAGATCCGACAGTTATCGTGCCATATCACTTGGATTTTTGTCTAGTCGTTATCCACTTGTAGGCATGCGATAAGAGTGGTTTCCCTGTGCTACGTGTTGCCCGGGGAGGCTAATCGCGTAAAATTTTGGAAAACTGCTTATAGCTTTGAGGGCACGCAATAAACAACTTACCACCCTCTAAACCCGCTCTGTCATTTCCGCACATTCCTTTAGGCACTCCAATCTCCACTATCGACCTGTCTCCAATCTGACGGTTGTCGCTTCACCCGATCGCCAACCAGCTTGGCTGATCTCCGCCATTGATCAGCCAATTAGTCTTATCCGTCCATCTTTTGACTTAGCCTCCACGATATAATCTCAATCATTCATCTGCTTCGTTACCCTATTCGTTCACCTATTCACCTAAGCCTCCTGTGATTTGATCTCAGCCGTTCATTTACCTTTCACCCACCTAATCCAACAGTTCTCATGCATTGTTGCTCCCTCACGTCCTTCTTTCGCCAATTTTGTCCTCTAACTGCTCTTCCACTTAAACACAGACCTACCCTAGTTTCCTTTGCCTACCACTTAGTCTAGTTTTGATGCTTTTACTTCTATAACTTAGATACGTAACATTAGATTAGTGTTGTTCTGGTAATTCTGCTTAGCATAGTTATTTAATTGGTTAGCTAGGGTCTAGTGTGAGTTAGCATTACAAGTTGTTTCCTTCATTACTGAAGTAGAGCAGCTCCCCCTTAGAATAAATTTGCTCTTCTTCCATCAAAATCAAGCTTCTTCTGACCCTATAGAAGTCTGGCTTGGAACCCCTGGGGTCTCTTGCCAGATGAGTAGTGACAACAAGAAGTAACTTCACTTCTACTTGTGCATATAGCACTGTCACTTCCAATTTTGTACAAACCTTGGGTTGATAAGTAAAGCTAGTAGCCTTCGGAGTTGTAGCATTCTTGCTGAAATACCTAGGCTCATTAGACTGCTACTCCAAGTGAGCTGTGAAAACTGCTTCTGCACAGGCATGTGTCACCCTAACGTATTCCCTTCTTCACTCGCCATAAATAAGTTGCTCCTCAAACCGTTTAGTTTGCTGCTGATTGGGAAAACGTCTCTCCTGGCCTCTAGAACATCTTTCTAACCTTTGGAATTAAAACTCGGCTTCTCCCCAGAAAAATCGAATTGCCTCTTAGAGGCTTGTGCACATCGCTTGCATCAGTCTCACTGTGGTTCTTCTCCCTCTCTGCAATGTACTTCACCGGATCTGGAAAACTTTTCTTGGCCTCACTATTCCTACCCCTCTCAGTCTCTACTTCCCTACTGAAGCTCGAACTCTTCCAACATTGCTGGCTCTCTGGAAAACCAAACTCTCTAAGGAAATCAAACTCTCTGTGTTTCTCACAAGTGTGTTCTCTATCTACCCATCGACTTCTTCTTATCATCCTCTGTTAGAGCTCCAACGACCAAGATCAAAACTTAATCAAGGACAAATATCATATTAGAGTCGATCCATGTGAGTTTCCAGATGATTCACACCTTATATCAATTAATACTGATTAATTAACTTCTTTTCTTAATTTTAGACTTTGGAAATAATTTAAAATAGGATAGTAATCTAATTGAGGTACTTCTAGGTGGAATTTCCCGAAACTATTTCTGGGTTATGGAGAGCTCATGTGTTTTAGCTTCTCCTCAAAGTTTCAAGACTACAACACCTCCGATGCTACAAAAACATACACTTCCTCTTAGCGAGGAAGGTGTCCTCTCTAGTGTTGTAGACTCTGTCACAACACCCTGTCTCTATACCACCCTTTGTCACTGCAACTCCCTCTCATTTGTTGCTGCTGCAATTGCAACTACTGCAACTGAGAAGCATCCAAAATATTGAATCAACTTTGTATAGTATGATGCATCTATCTCCCAAGACCTGATTCCTTCTGAGCTTCCTAGCTGATCAATCACGCTCTAATACCATGTGAAAATTTTAATACCGAAATCGTATTGCAGCAACTAGAAACTATTTTTCTAATTGTTAATTAATTTAACAATTTATCTACTATGGAAAATACCAAATAATTCACACTACAACCTTCACAAATAAAACTGTGGAAAATAATAGCATTGGAAAATTAGAAATCATAGCGCACACATCAAAATTAACCCAGTTATTTTTAGACAACTGTCCCTAGAAAAACCCAACTTGGGAAAACCGGTACAGTAGCTGAGGGTTTTTATTATTATGCATCAGTGAGAAATTATGAGCACAATCTGGATGCCGAAAACTGGTAATCCTGTAGAGAAATTATTGGCAAAAATATTGTGAGGAATTTTCCTCACCCCATTCACAATAAGGGCTCTGACTACAGCTCCAAGTGAGTCTTCCAAATTGCTTCTGTGCAAGCCTCCATCACCCTAGTGCAGTGTTGATTTGGGGTAGCATCGGATGTACTCTAGCCACAAAATTTGGTGGAAAGGCTAAGGCACATGAGATCTCCAATACCCGAAAATGGTTTGGGGAGATTCTAAACAGTTTGGGAGATATTAAAATAATTAATATTTTTAATGGAGTCCCTAAATCTAAACTTAGGGAAAATAAAAATATTAATGTGAATTAATATAAAACTGTGTTAGAATGGTCCAAAAGTCAGGGATCAAGCCAGATCGAATCTTAGCCATTAATTAGGGACTTAATCTCGATCATTGTTTTGTCAATGAGAAAAGTATAAGAGGAGGCTTGAGGGTCACTTGGAGAACACACCGAGTTGATCAAGATTTCGACTTTTTAGGCTAGGGTTTGCTGAGGAAGTTGAGAGAGTGATCAGAGTTGCAGCTGAGGGGAAGTGAATATAGAAGCAGAGAGCAGAAGTCAGAATTGCCGGAGCTGCCAGGAACTATCAGAACAACCAGGAAAGCTGATGCAGAGGGCAAAAGCCAGAACTGCCGGGAAAAGTTGGAACTGCTGGGAAAGCTGACGTAGAGGGTAGAAGCTGGAACTGTCGGGAACAGTCAGAACTGTCGGAACTGCCGAGAAAGCTTACACAAGGGGCAGAAGTCGGAACTACCAGGAACTGCTGAGAAAGTTGATGCAGAGGGAAGAAGTCGGAACTGCCCGGAACTGCCAGTAAAGATGACACAGAGTGCAGAAGACGCTGACGGTGGGGTTTTTGGTGGGGCAGATTGGAGCTGAGGAACTGCCAAAGTGTTTATCCGGGGTTTCAGCCAGAGCATCTGTCTTTGAAGGAGAGGTACTATAGCTGAGATTATTCTCTGTTGGGTGAGCCAGTTTTTGGCACGCAAATTGTATTCAGAAATTGGATAGTTGCACCTGTTTTCCCTCATTGGGTTTTTCTGGGAACATTGGTCCAAAAACGACATTGTCACTTGTGTGCTTGTTTTGTTTCCTTCAATTGATGATCTGTAATGTGTTGAGCATGTACTTGTATTTATTTCCAGTATTTACATGGTAAATAACTTGTTAATTAATAGAACAAGTAGGTAGGAATAAATCATAAAGTACATGGAGGGTTTCTAATGGTTTAGACTTAGAAATTCCAACATGGTATTAGAGTGTGGTTGCAGATCATAGGAGAATTGAGGACATCAGCCGAGTAGAGAAGCAACAACAGAAATCAGCTGTCTCGCGTGACAAAATTGATCCTTACAGAAGGCGACAGAGGAAGGAGTGATGCAGAGGGACTGTGTCATCATTCTGGGCCAGAGAAAGACAACACAGAGGCTAAGGGAGGCAAAATCAGGCTCACGCAGAGGCCAGGAGGGCTGACGCAGTTGGATTGGGGGAGCTGATTTGCCGGCGTTGAGATTGCGCAAAGCTAAGTGGCTCAATCCTTTAGTTGTTGGGGTAGAGGAGGTTGTGGGTAAGTTGTAGAGTGAAGCTGGTATGGTACTATAGTCAGAAAAGTACCTAACAGGGTAAGACCAAGGGGAGGGAGTTGCTGCCAAGGAATATTTCTAGCCAAGGAATCCAAATTAGTGGTACAGTTGCACAAACGATCGGAGAGGGGAAACTTGACAATTGGAAGAAGGATTTCTAGGAGGGAAATCATGACTCAAAGGGAGTCCAGAAGATAACTTCCAGATGGGAAGTAGAGAGACTCAGCAGGAGCTGAACCAAGAACTTCCAAGTGGGAAGTAGAGAGACTCAGAGGAGTCGACAGAGAAGAGTATAGAGATGGCCATGGATGGGATGAGGGATCAAGATAGGCTAGATGGAGCGTCCAACTTTGTGGTCTGGAAGGCCAGGATCCTATCCATTCTAGATAAACATAGTTCAAGGCCTTCACCTTGAGGGATGATGATTGTTCCATGAGTACTCATGTGCCACTTGAGAAGAAGTGGGGAGACATCGAGCTATAGTCAGGAGGACTACAAGCGATGAGGGGCAGGATCCTCGAGGTACCCAACCTCTTGGATTATACCTTGCTATGGGAGCCCTGATAAGGAGTAGCATTACTGGCAGATGTCGGTAGAGATGAATGACGATGGAGCAGCAGAGGGAGCGACAATGCAAGATTCCCAGGGAAACGCGACGCTAGCAGGCTGCAACAATGTGAGAGGCATGGGAGTGTTGCACTAGTGCAGGATGGCACAGAGAGGTGTGCAATGGTGTGAGATGCAGGGAATTTTTGCAGTAGCACAGAGGTCAAAGAGGGATCACTTGTCAGTGATAGAGAGAGCTTCAACATCGGGAGTGTCTCTAGCATAACAAAGATGTCAGAGTTGGGAGATCAGTTACTTACTTCTCAGTAACTAAGTTGTAGTCAGTTAGCAATGGCGGTATTATGGACAGCACGATGAAACGTGATGAGAGGGGATGCAGTGTAGACGGGGCAGTGGCAGTGGCAGGGCCAAGGGCAGCAGCACGTACAGATGCAGCAATGGCAGTGGCAAAGCCATGGGTGGCAGTACAAGATACAATAGTGCAGATGATGGGCAACAGGCCCAGCATCAGGGACTGATCCCAGATGATCAGAGTAACACTCAGTGAGGAGTATTGCTAGAGCACATTCCTTGCTAAGAGGGAGTGTTTATTTGGGGTAGCATCGGATGTGCTCTAGCCACGAAATTTGGTGGATAGGCTAAGGCACATGAGATCTCCAATACCTAGAAAGGGTTTGGGCAGATTCTAAACAGTTTGGGAGATATTAAAATAATTAATATTTTTAATGGAGTCCCTAAGTCTAAACTTATGGAAAATAAAAATATTAATGTGAATTAATATAAAACTGTGTTAGAATGGTCCAAAATTCATGGATCAAGCCAGATCTAATCTTTGTCGTTGATTAGGGACTTAATCTCGGCCGTTGATTTGTCAATGAGAAAAGTATAAGAGGAGGCTTGAGGGTCAATTGGAGAACAAGAAGTAGAGGGAAAAATCCGGAATTGGTGGGAACATCCAGAATTGCCGAAACAACCGAGAAAGCTGACGCAGAGGGCAGAAGCCGAAACTATCGGGAACAATCGGAATTGCTGGGAACTACCGAAACTGTTGGGAAAGCTGACACAAAGGGCAGAAGCCAGAACTGCCGGGAACAACCGAAATTTCCAGAACAACCGATAAAGCTAATGTAGAGGGCATAAGTCGGACTGCCGGGAAAGCTAACGCAAAGGGCAAAAGAGGCTGACGTAGTCCCTAAGGGCTGATGCTAGGGTTTTTTGTGGGGCATTTTGGAGCTGAGGAGCTGCCGAAGTGTTTATCTGGGGTTTCAACCAGAGCATCTATCTCCGATGGAGAGGTACTACTGCTGAGATTATTCTTTGTTGGGTGAGTCGGTTTTGGAACCAGATTGTATTCAGAAACTGCATAATAATAAAACCCTCAGATAGCTGCACCGGCTTTCCCATATTGAGTTTTTTCGGGGACATTGGTCTAAAAACAACGGTGTCACTTGTGTGGTTGTTTTGTTTCCTTTAGTTGATGCTCTGTAATGTATTGAGCATGTACTTGTATTTATTTCCAATATTTACATGGTAAATAACTTGTTAATTAACAGAACAAGTAGGTAGGAATAAATCAGAAAGTACATGAAGGGTTTCTAACGGGTTAGACTTAGAAATTCCAACACGCAGTCCTTTCTACATTTGGCCTAAATGAGTTGCTCCTTAAGTCTTCTAGTTTACTGTTGACTAGGAAAACGTCTCTCTTGGCCTTTGTAACTTCTTTCCGGCCTTTGGAACTGAAACTCGGCTTCTCCCCAACAAAATTGAATTGCCTCTTAAAGGCTTCTGCACAGCCCCTGTGTCAGCATCACTATCGTTCTTCTACCTCTTTGCAATGTACTTCACCTGATCTGGAAAGCTTCCTCCAGCCTCACTGTCCCTATCCCTCTAAGTCTCTGCTTCCCTACTGAAGCTCGAACTCTTCTAACATTGTTGGTTCTCTGGAAAATCAAACTCTCCAAGGAAATCAAAGTCTCTGTGGTTCTCACAAGTGTGTTCTCCATCTAGCCTTCGACTTCTTCATATAATCCTTTGTTAGAGCTCCAATGACCAAGATTAAAACTTAATCAAGGGCCAAGATCATATTAGAGTTGATTTGTGTGAATTTCTAGATGACTCACACCTTATCTCAATTAATATTGATTAATTAACCCCTTTTCCTAAGTTTAGACTTAGGAAATAATTAAAAATAGGCTAATAATCTAATTGAGGTACTTCTAGGTGGAATTTCCATAAACGATTTCTGGGTTATGGAGAGCTCATATGTTTTAGCCTTTCAACAAAGTTTCAACACTAGAACACCTCCGATGCTACATAATCTAACAAATGTTGGGCTTGATGGTGACCCGATACACCTTTGGAGATTCTCCTCCATCCCTTAGACCTTGGATGTTGCCACTTGGGGTTAGGGTGTTACACATGAGCTTGATGTAGCACCTTATGCATGATGTAGTGGCTTGGATGGATGAAATTAGCCTTGAGAATGCACCTTTTGTTAATGAAGCATGAACTTATGGTGGGGAAACATGCCTCTATGATGATTCATTGCACCTTTTGGGGAGAGACATGCCTTTTGGAGATGATGTCACCCTCTTGAAGTGTCTACACTCACACATGTGACTCTCTTGAGGGAATTTTTTATGTTTTATAGTTGTATTATTATCTTAGAGGCTATTATAGGGGTTGGCTTAATGACCTATCCACCTTGTATCATGGATTTTCATTATTTCAAGGGCTTTAATGAATGTTTAGCCTTAAAAGGGTAAAGCACTTGGTTTCACTAGTATAAATAGGGAAGTGCTACCCTTCATTTGGATCATTGCACACATGGAGATACCTCTTCTCTCATGCTTCTCTTTTCTCTCTAAATTTGCTATGGAGAACTAGTTGAGTGACTTTTTCCTTGGGAGGTCTTGTGATATGGATGGTTTTTCTTTTCATGGATGATTATTGATGAACTTTGATGACATGTGCTATTCAATGTGAGTTATCTCTTCTAATCTTTTTTATTGTTGATGGATAAAGGTTATTAGACATTCATCATAGTTTTGTTGGTATTTTTTTATCTCTAAGTTCTCCTTGAATAAGGTTTTTCATGAAGTTTTCTTGAGGTGACCTAAGTTAAGTTCCCTCCCTTATCCAAGAAAATAGAATGATGCTAGGGTTAGAGGATTAAGAGACACAAGTTAGTCTCCCTTGGTTTCTTTGAACCCACATCCATTTTTTTGTTCTAGGGGTTGTTACCCCTATAGTCCTAAATTCCATTAGCACTAGATTGGGAAAGGCGCTATTTATCTTTCGTGTTAATCATTTAGCTCTCTATAATTCATTTTTCTTTTGTTCTAGGGTAAATTAGGGTTTAGTTGTGGAAAAATTGTATTTATTGACTTAGATATTAATGTCCTATGGTTAGAAACTGTTTAGAATATGTTGGAAAGGTAAAAGTATAATTTTAATTGTATTTTCTAGCCATAAATTAGGGTTGATGTCTAGGGGTTTAAGTACTATTATATGTTATTTAAACCACATAAAATTACTAAAATTATTTCTTTTGTTTACTCTTATTGTTCGCCCTCAATTTTTACTTTAATATAGTATTTTCTAATTTTTCATGTTAGTTTTCTTAAGCAAAGTGTGATTTCATGATTATGTGTCTTCTGGGACCACCTTTAAACTTTCATTAGTTGACCTAAACCTTTAGGAGAATAGGACTCTTTGAAATCAAAGGAAATTCAAATCCACCTCAAACCCTAATTTCCAAATCTTATTCTTTGGTGGAAAATAGTTGTAGAACCCTTAGGGGACACTTAGCTTAGTTTGACGAGGTTATTTGATTCCCAAGATCTACTAGGGAAGCCTCCCTTTTGTTGGAGTGTGCCCATCACTAAAATAAGGGGAATGAAGGTGACTGTGATGATAGTTCCATAGTTGCACATATTCTCTTAGTCAGCTATCGATGCTTTGCACCAAGGTGCTAGATTTTGTTGTAACAAGCTTATTACTAATCTCAGCAGGGTCGCTAAGGTCTTGGCAGCCTTGTTAAATGGGCACACATGGGGCAAGGACCCACTGTCACCTCAGCTCAAACCCCTGCTATTTAGGTTCAACACCCCCTAAACAACCAAGGGAGAAGTCCTTAAATATACTCTAGCAACTCTGGTTTATGCCTAGTACGTTATATGGAGTCAATTGGTTGTAGGTGTTCTTTATTTGTTTGTTTTCTTGCATAAAAACAATGCTAAAAACAATGCATATTTCTAACAACAGATGTTAGTAGCCAAAACAACTCAAAGATATAGAATGTTACCTATGGATTTTGGTCTATTAAATTTATTCTAACCAAATATACAATTATTGATCAATTCTAATGCTTGGTTAAGGATCTACGAGTGAAATAACTTCCTGTCAAACTGTGATACCTGCCTAAAAACATAGGGACAACAACCTATAGTGTTTAATTAGCCAATCCACTATGTGAAAAACACCTCTAGGGAGTTCCCGAAAGTATGGAATGGATTGAGGGTGATTTCAGAGGCTTTAGGGCCTCCTCGAAAATGCAATTTCCAACTAGTTGGGAATTGATTTTCAGATTTTTGGGTTATGTTTATTAACTCAAAAATTTCCATAAAATTAATTTTTTGATTTAAATAGCAGGGAAATTAAGGAAATTCAACTCTAACATGAAAAATGTGACTATAAATTAATTTAGATCTGAAAACATCAAGTTGCAATGTAGTAAACTCACCTATATGTTTGTAGAACTTGTTTTTGGTGGCTGAAAATGCAGGTTCAATAGGCAAAAAGACCTCTGAACCTGCAGGTATGCAACCATAAGGCTAGATACAAGTGTAAAATGAAAGAAATAGGAACTTGTATCAAAATGGGGGTTAGGTCTAACAATTAAACTAATTTTTCCCAATAAATAATTTGTTGTAAATTGATGAAAGTAAAAGCTGGCAAGTAAATCCTACCCTAATTGTAGAAAGTAAAAAGGAGAATTTGAGATTTTTGGTTGTTGAAGTTATATTTGTGCCTTGGAGACTCACCCTTTGGTAAAGTGTGAAGTAGATGCCTGTCTTAAGACACCATGCCTGCTTCTGGTCCTTTTAGAAATAGCCCCCACTATATCTCAATTAACCCTGCAACTTTCAATCTTCCTTAGGAGCAACCCCCTCTTTTTGGCATCTCCAACCTTTGTGTTCTGTGTGTGGAAAAATCTGAAATCTTTGATTTAGTAAAGCCCCTTTTTGAAGTAATTTAAGACCTGCAGATTGTTTCACCTATAAAACCAAAACAAACAAGTGGGGAACCTTAGTTGCTTGCTTCCATGTAGCATATTAGCTCTTCAATGGCAAAGGACATTAATCATGCGATATATTTAATTATTAGCAAGATGGAATTAGATAAAAATAATGTCCAATAGTAATAGCAAGAAAAATAACATTAAAGGTAACCACTCCACAATTATACAAGTGTACAAGAGTTTGCAAAATAGATGAGTTCTTTTTGTTGTATAGCATTTGTATCAAGTGAACAACAACAATTTACAAATGAAGAGAGGCTAGATTTTTATAGAAAAAATTATAATGGCTAGTTTGACTCTTCCTCGATAATAAATTTACTAGTCATTTACATGTTGGAGACTTAATAAATTAATTCATAAAATACTATAATTTATTTTTTACTTCTCCCACTAAGGGGTCAACTTGGACAATTTTTCATAATTTAGCTCAAAATTCCCTTTGCTCATGGTCCATTACTCAATTGATTGGTCAATTGGGTCTCCAATGGCTAGTTGACTTCACCAACCACTATTTTTTACTTGACTTTTCCTTCTAATATTTTGACTTAGCCACATGGAAGTTGTATCTCCAACGTCCTTGACTTTTTTACTATTCCAAAACTTGGGTATGTTGAAACTGGCTGGGATCGAAACTGGGTATCTCTCGAAATCTTCATGTCTTGCCCAACATTGCCACATCATCACATGCCTACCATGTCATCATGCCCTGCTGAAGCTCTAACAACCTTGGGAATTTGGAGAAATTGAGACATGGGTTTTGTTCCTCTTATTTTATAGACCAATTTTGACATAATATACATCAAATTCTGTCAAGTTTTGCCCCTGTTAAGCGTCCTCAAAATTTTGCCACATCATCACTCCGAAGTGGATGATCTCTATTGCCTTTGAGGATTTGCAAAATCTGAAAGATGGCGTTTTGTTCCTCTCATTGAGTAGACCACTTTTGATGTCATGCATGTCACAAACAATCAAATGGTCTACTTGAAAACCCCCATTGGAAACTTTTCCTGTATTGTTGAACAAGCTTGATCGAGCTATAACTAGCCTCCATATGCTTAGATTGATAAAACTTCGTGACATGGAATCCTCTCATCACGCTCTATAATATGAGACTAGGTTGATTTTTTGACCACTTGGACCATTTTGCATTGGGAATCTTGAACTACCTCGGGAAATGTTCATGTTGTCACAAGAGACTACTATATTGCACCAAAAATCATATATTTCATGAGTAATATCGCACCAAAGCAAAGGTCACATATAGAATCTATAGACACTAACCATATGGAATGACATAGGTGCACCTTGATGTTGGCTGGACTAGTCCATACATCGATGATCACCCATACAAATGCAAGGTCACATAAAACCATGAGTCCTCATGGGAAGCCTACGCAGGTCCTCCATTCTAATCATGGACGATATCTCCTAGTTGAAGTTTTCAAGGTATAGGGCATGGTCTAACCAAACAAGATAGGTACAGACTCAAACTGACAAGACACAGGTCTAGGAGAACTAATACAAGGCCTCACATGGTTTTTACATTGCTTTGACTTGTGACCTTGCGCTTACAATGCTGGTAAATGATGCATTGGAAAAAATCTATGTACCCCCATTGGCAGAGGGGAACAAGGTCCGTCAACAAAACATTGTGATCTTGTATAATAGATGAGCAGAAGATGCAGAGGCTGGTCATTGTGTACAAGTTTTACTCTACTTGTGTTCTCTATTTGGAGTTATGCTGTTCGGTAAATTCCATATTCAATATGAACAGACATTGATTTATTTTTTCTGCTGGAAGTGATCATTTCCTTTTACGTTCTCTTTATATAATAAGAATTATGGAACTTAGGGAATTACACAGTTTGGGAAATTTGCCAAATTTTTATTGTAATTTGGACCAAGCCACCTAAGTGATTATTGATATGGCCAGTTTCTCTTGGCCTGCAACAATTTGCAAGACTACAAACCATACAAAATGGGTGGCATACACAATCTGGGTTTGTGAAATATTTGACAGGCCATTTAAACTCGCAATTCTTTAAGTTATTGTTGGCTGAAGTGTCTTGTTTAAAGCTTCATTTGAAAATTAGAAATACAAGTGCATGTGTACATTCTGAGTGTAATTGATTTAGAGAACTCTAGTGTTTTGGCAGATTGTAGAGAAAGCTCTCGATTGCTTCTTGTGATTGAAAGAAGGTTAGGAAATTGGGGAGTGAGGAACAAAAGCTGTAGAAAGAACTCCTTTAAGTTAAAGCCCAATGTTTAAATGCCAAAGAAATCAGCTAACTTGGTGCTCTATGGATGATAACATATAAATGAAGACGGTCGAGGATAAATTTCCCTTTGATTAAAGCATAGGAGAGAATTGGACACAACTCAGATGGCAATATATCCACATTCTGGTTCTCATGTGATATCATGATTTGCCAAAGGTAATAGAGGGTTGTGAATCAGGTTGAAAAATATCTTTCTCGTACTGAGTAACTATTATATTTAAGGAAAAAAATTTCTGTAGTTGTTTGAGGTGTTTGTGATGGCAGAATTGGTGAACCTTCTTCGGCATTTGCCAGATGGGCTTCTTGTTGGGAATTTCTGATGATTCCAAACAAAAATGAACAGAGAAAAAAAAATGCTCTGTTTTTAAAACAGAGAAGAAAAAAATAATGTTTCCAGAGGTTAGAGTTTTACACCCAAAAAAAAACTTTGCATTCATTAACAAGACTGCTGTTACAAAATACTTCCTCTAACAGAGGGATTCTCCAAGAATGCTTCAGTTCCACAAAAAAAAATTTACTCTGTCTTCTCCTGAAAAATACTCTGTCTCTACTTGCAAAATATTACACTGTTGTGTGTAAAATTTTCAATACATACGCTCTGCTGCGTATCCCTTTCGTTTTCTCAACAAAACAACAACATTACAATCACTTTGCGCATACACGTTGCTGCATATTGCATTTCATGTTCTCAACGAACAACACGAAACATTACATTCAACCTGCTGTAAAAATTCTTCTTACATTCGCTGCGGCAAGTTTTTCCCTTTTCATATACAACAAAAAACAAAAAACATCGGGATTTAACCTATTTTTTTACTTGTGCCATAAAACTAACTCCCGTGAAAAAAAATAATAATAAAATTAAAGACTTTACCTACGTTCTACCAACCGGAGTAAATTTCATTTAAATTACTTTACTGACAAAAATTGACGGTCAATGAGAATTTACTTCACGTCAAGTCCATATGGTGCAGGCTTGTACACAACCGTTGATTTAATCGAACGGCTGTCTGCAATTCCCCGGAGGTCCCTTTCAACCGATCTTTACGCGCCGGGGAAAATGGTTTTGGAAAACAGCTCCAGGCACGTGTCAGTTGATGGGTATGCTCGCTGCCCCCTCGAGGAATACCAACGTTAGTGAAAGGCGGTGTGGGGAGACCCATGGCGGTTTTGGCGTTGCTCTACAACAGTTGAAATTAATATTTCAACACTCCCCTTTAATTTCAACTGCTGGGTTATCAGTCATACCTAGACATTTCCTCAAAAACTCAAAACGTTTTTGCCCCAATGGTTTGGTCAGAATGTCTGCAACCTGCTCCTGAGTTCTGAAGTGTTGTAAAACAATTTCTCCATTGTTTACCAATTCCCTGATGTAATGAAACTTTGTGTCAATGTGTTTCGTTCTCTTATGAAACACCGAATTCTTGGATAATGCAATAACTGAGCTATTGTCACAAAAAATCACAATTCCTTTTGCTTACTCTTGGCATAAGCTCCTTAACATCCTTCCCATCCAAATTGCTTGGCATGCTGCTGCTGCAGCTGCCACATATTCTGCCTCTGCTGTAGACAACGCTACAATAGGCTGTTTTTTAGAAGCCCATGAAATGGCTCTTGAACACATGTGAAAAACATAACCGGATGTGCTTTTCTGATCATCTACACTTCCAGCCCAATCACTATCAGTGTATCCAATTAAATCTGAACATTTTGAAGTAGTATATAAAATGTCAAACCTTTTAGTACCTTTAACATACCTCAAAATCCTTTTTGCTACCTGCCAATATGCTTCTTTTGGCCTCTCCATGAATCTGGAAATTAAACTAACAACATGCATTATATCCGGCCTAGTTGCAGTCAAATACATGAGGCTGCAAACTATGCTCTTATACAAACTAGGATCAAAATCCTTGCTACTGTCCTCTTTGCTAAGTTTTAATCCCATCACTGTGGGAGTGATTGCTGCTTTGCTCTCCTGCATATTAAATCTTTCCAACACTTCATTAACATATTTTGCTTGTAAGATAAAAATCCCATTTCCATTTTGTTCTACTTCTATTCCTAAGAAGTATCTCAGCAAACCCATGTCAGTCATTTCAAATTCTCCTTTCATGACTGTTTTGAAATTTTCAATAAGGTAATCATCATTACTTGTGAAAATAACATCATCAACATATACCACAACAATTAGTATTTTACCATCCTTTTCTTTGATGTAGAGGGTGGGTTCTCCCTCACACTTTTCAAATCCATTTTCCAGTAGATAGGAATCTATCCTACTATACCACGCTTTTGGTGCTTGCTTCAGCCCATAAAGAGCTTTCTTCAATCTGCACACTTTGTGCTCTTGGCCTTTATTTTCATAGCCAAGAGGTTGTTCAATGTAAATCTCTTCTATTAACACTCCATTTAGGAATGCTGACTTCATGTCCATTTGGTAAACTTTCCACTTGTTTTGTGCTGCTATGGGTAGCACTGCTCTCACGGTTTCCATTCTAGCAATCGGTGCGAAAGTTTCCTCATAGTCTCTCCTATACTGCTGCTTATATCCTTTGACAACAAGTCTTGCCTTGTGTCTTTCTATTTTGCCTTCAGCATTGCTCTTGGTCTTATAGACCCATTTAACTCCAATGACTTCTTTTCCTTTTGGTAGTTCAACTAAATCCCATGTCTTGTTTCTTTCTATGGCATTGATCTCCTCATCCATAGCTTCTATCCATTTCCTATCCTTAATTTCTTCTTCGAAATGAACAGGGTCATCAACATGACAATATAAAGCAAACAAAGAGTTCATAGCTTCATTTGCTGCCTCTTGTTCATAAATATCACTTAAATTTCTGAACTCCTTACCTCTTTCATTTGGTGTACAAGTGCTTGAAGAAGTACTTGAATTTCCTCCTTGTGGTGTGCTTGGAGAAGCACGTTCATTTCTCCTCAAGGGTGTCTGTTGCTGCTGTTTGGGGATGTATTTCAGCCATCTCCTCATCATCTTCATCATGAGACAAAGAGTTTTTAACATTCACTATTTTCTCTATGCTTCCATCCCAAGCTTCCTCCTCAATGAACTGAACATCTCTACTCAGAATAAGCTTCTTGGTGGATGGGTTATACGACCTATAAGCTTTGGATTCCTCACTTTATCCAATGAAAATACATTTCTCCCCTTTGCTGTCCAACTTCTTCCTTAGTTGATCTGGAATGTGTGCATAAGCCACACATCCAAAAACTTTCATGTGGGTGACTCCTTGCTTTGTCCCACTCCATGCTTCTTCTGGCACTCTGTTCATGACTACTTTTGTAGGGCATCTATTCAAAATGTACGCTGCACAGTGTACAGCTTCAGCCCAATAATCATTTGGCAAATTCTTTGTCTTTAACATACTCCTCGCCATATCCATGATTTTCCTATTCTTCCTTTCGACAACTCCATTTTGTTGCGGAGTGTACCTAGTGGTAAACTGCTTATGAATTCCATTTTCTCTACAAAAACGTAGAAATTCTTTAGAGATATACTCACCTCCTCTATCAGTTCTTAAATCTTTGATATGCAACCCACTTTGGTTTTCTACAAGTGCTTTGAAATTGCAAAATCTTTCAAACACTTCACTTTTGTTCTTTAGGAAATAAACCCAAGTTTTTCTAGTAAAATCATCAATAAATGTTAGAATATAGTGGTTGCTTGCAAGTGATGGAGTTTGCATCGGTCCACATAAATCTGAGTGGACAATCTCTAAGGGTGCTTTTGCCCTTATGCTTTTCCCTGATGGAAAACTTTCTCTGTGTTGTTTCTCCAAGGTACAACCTTCACAAAGGCTGTCTGGTTTCTCTATCAATGGTAATCCTCTTAACATTCCTTTTCTATTCAACAAGTTAAGACCTCCAAAGTTGAGATGTCCAAATCTCAACTGCCACAACCAATTTTCATCTTTTGGTTCACTTTGGAAAGCCTCTTGTGTAACTGCTGCTATTTGTTCTCCATTTTTAAAATCTGCTTTCATTTTGAGAGGGAACATCCTGTTCCTTGTCATCTTCACTTCAACAATACATTGTTTGCTGGGTGTTTTATCCATGATGGTGCACACATCATCCACAAAGAAAACAGTGTACCCCTTTTGGATAAGCTGTCCAATACTTAGGAGGTTACATTTCATTCTAGGAACATAATAAACATCTGATATGGTTTTGTTTTCACCTTTCCTTGTTAAGACATTTACTTCTCCTTTTCCCATAATAGAAACTTTACTATAGTCCCTAGTGTGACTTGTGACTTCACACTCTGATCTAACATAGAAAACAGGGCTATGTTTCCTGTCATATGGTTACTGCAACCGAAGTCTAGAAACCATACATCTTCAGTCATATTATAGGCTAAAAACAAACTATCTTGGCTGATATTTTCTCTAGTGAAATTTGCACTAGTTCTATTATTCATATCATGCTGCTTCTTCCTACATTCATTTGCATAATGCCCATATTTTTTACAATAGTGACATTGGACATTGGATTTATCATACCTTTGTCCTTGAGCATGATGTTGTCCACTTTGTTGGTTGTTGCCTTGGCCTTGGTTCTGATTTGGATTGCTACCTCTTCCTTGAGCATTTGCCGGACTGTTTCTTCCACCTCTGTTTTGGCTTCTACCTCTTCCTCTCTTGTTTCCTCTGCCTTGACCTCTTCCTCTTCCAAAGAACATCTGGGTCTTAAAGGCATGTTCTAGAGATGAGTTTTCATTCCTACTCAATCTCTACTCATGTGTTATCAGTGATGCATGTAGTTCATCAACTGAGAATTTTGTGAGATCCTTTGTCTCCTCTATGGTGGTGACAATCACATCGAACCTTGAGGGTAGGATCCTCAATAGTTTCTCCACAATCCTCCTTTCTTCAAGAATCTCTCCATGAGACCTTATCTGTGTGACCAGACCAATCACATGTGTGAAGAATAAGTCAATATTATCTGACTCCTTCATGCAAAGAGTCTCAAAATCTCTCCTCAACAACTATGGTTTTGCTGTCTTCACTTTCTCCATGCCTTGATAGGCTATCTTGAGAGTTTCCCACGCTTCTTTGGATCTCTTGGCTGCTACTATCCTTGGAAACACACTCTCATGCACTGCTTGATACAAAAAGTAGAGGGCTTTAGAATCCTTCTTCTTATTTCTCTTCAACAGATCTTTCTTTGCCTGAGTTAAATTATTAAACTCATTTTCATCTGTTGGTTCTTCAAAACCATCTTCAACAAATTCCCATAAGTCTTGGGAAGAAAACAAAGCTCTCATAGTTATTGCCCAATAGTCATAGTTTTTTCCATTAAATTGTGGGAGATGAGTATCACAGATACCCATGCTAGTGCTGGCTCCAGCCATTCTTGCACTCTTAACTATGCTTCAAAATACTTGACTATGTATTTAAAATAGCTGATTGTCCACAATAGTAACACAAAAAACTAGCTTGAGAAATACCTTGGATTCTTTCTCGACTGAGTCTTCACTCTGCTGGAGAAGTTGTTGCAGCAAGAAATCCTTCCTTCAGCTTCTTTGACACCTTGAAAGAGCCTGGACAAGCTCTGATACCATGTTGGGAATTTCTGATGATTCCAAACAAAAATGAACAAAGAAAAAAAAATGCTCTGTTTTTAACACAGAGAAGACAAAAATAATGTTTCCAGAGGACAGAGTTTTACACCCAAAAAAAAACTTTGCATTCATTAACAAGACTAATGTTATAAAATACTTCCTTCAACAGAGGGATTCTCCAAGAACACTTCAGTTCCACAAAACAAAATTTACTCTGTCTTCTCCTGAAAAATACTCTGTCTCTACTTGCAAAATATTACACTGTTGTGTGTAAAATTTTCAATACATACGCTCTGTTGCGTATCCCTTTCATTTTCTCAACAAAACAACAACATTACAATCACTTTGCACATACGCGCTGCTGCGTATTGCATTTCATGTTCTCAACGAACAACACAAAACATTACATTCAACCTGCTGTAAAAATTCTTCTTACATTCGCTGCGGCGAGTTTTTCCCTTTTCATATACAACAAAAAACAAAAAACATCGGGACTTAACCTATTGTTTTACTTGTGCCATAAAACTAACTCCCGTGAAATAAAAAAAATAATAAAATTAAAGACTTTACCTACGTTCTACCAACCGGAGTAAATTTCATTTAAATTACTTTACTGACAAAAACTAACGGTCAATGAGAATTTACTTCACGTCAAGTCCATATGGTGCAGGCTTGTACACAACCGTTGATTTAATTTGACGGCTGTCTGCAATTCCCCGGAGGTCCCTTTCAACCGAGCTTTACGTGCTGGGGAAAATGGTTTTGGAAAACAGCTCCGGGCACATGTCAGTTGATGGGTATGCTCGCTGCCCCCTTGAGGAATACCAGCGTTCGTGAAAGGTGGTACAGGGAGACCCATGGCGGTTTTGGCATCGTTGTACAGCAGTTGAAATTATTATTTCAACACTTCTCTATTGTGCTATAATTTCACTTGTGATCAATGATTACTTAACCTCCCTATTGGGGTGGTGCTCTATCTCTAACTACTTATGGAAGAGGGTACAATTTATAATCGGAGCCTGTCTTTGGCTTAGTGTTTTTTAACGAAGTGGTTGTTCGATGAAATAGAGTCTTTTATCTTTATCATCTTTCATGGGTCTACCATGATATACATTTGATTCTGAAGACTAGTTGAAGAAGGTTTAGGGATCATTTGAATGATTATTTGTTGTATAAGAGAACATTGAAATTTGACAAGTTATCTGCACATTCCTCTATGAAATTTGAAGAATGGAATGAAAGAGCTATTGCAAGTTACTTTTAATCATTTTAGAGTAAATGATTAAAAACATGGGGCTAGATGCGCTCTTGCAAGCCTGATATCTCACTTTTCTTTTTCAAGTTTAGTACTATCAATGATAAGTGAACTATTACCTGCCATGTCAGTAAGGGTACACATATTTTTGCAGCACATTTCGCCGCATTGTAAGCCCAAATTCACAAGTCAAAAGCCTTTTAACAACCATGTGAGGCGGTATCCTAGAGCTTATGTTTGGTTGGACCATGGCCGGTCCCTTTGGGTTCATATCCGACTCCTTTCATCTTATAAAGGATCAGAGGTCCTTGGATGGGCTTACAGGAGGACTCATGGTTTTAGAGGAGTCTACTTATATTGGATGATCACTAGTGTATAGGCCAGTCCAGCCTGCGGCAGGGTGCATGTATGTCTTATTGTATGGTTATGTGTCTATTGACTCTGTATGTGGCCTGCGCCTTGGTGTAATATCCCTCAAATGTTTCTCACATTGCAGTGTCATAGAGTTATTTTTCATGTTTTTGAGACAACTGATGTTAAATTTTTGGCTTGATGAGAAGCCGACATGCCATGCAGAAAATTTTCGAAATAGTGAAGGCATTGTCAAGTTACAACTGGTCAAAGTTGGTCAATAGGTACTACAAGTTTCTAGGTGGCAAAATAGGGTCAACGTTGAATAGTTTTAGACATGCATTATGTGAAAAGTGGTCTATACGAAAAAAGAACAAAACCCATGTATCATTTTTTCCAGGTTCCTCAGGGTGTTAGAGATCTAGCATAGGGGCATGATGATGTGGCAACACAAGACATGATATGGAAAACTGGGCAAGATCCAGGTGAAATCAAGGCAGGTTACAACAAACCTAGGTGGCAGAATCATCAAATTCACGAAGGCATTGGGGATCGAGCCAAAAGGTGGTGAAGTCAAGTTTATTATTTATTAATGGTCAAGTCAACTAGCCGTTAGAAGAGGAAAACCCGAATGGCAGGAAGACCCCTATGAATTTGGAACCTCTAGGTGACCTCTTTCATATTTTATAGTTGGATAGCACTAACAGTCTTTATCGGCTCCTCAATTGTATTGTTTAGGACATCTCTGATTTACACTTTTATGTTGATTTTGGATTTGTTTTGATTGAGATTATAGTAGATTGGAGATGCCTCATATACTCCCTTGTTATAATAGAAAGTTTGGATTTCTAAGCTGAATGATCAGTGTTGGTCCTCATCTTTCATTTTTTTCTTCCTTTGTTTTGAGTATATCTGTTGAGAGCCAGAGAAGCTTCCTATCATTTAATCTCTGAGATGTTTACAAATTGAAGCTGAATGCTATAGTATATATCTATCACTGTATGAAAACAAATCATTACAGTGAAAAGAAATGGTTTTGGTTAATTGTATAGGGGGTTATTGTAGAATGCTTATTTTCTGTAACGACATCTCCTGAAGAATTTTTTAAGTAGGTATGGCTGAAATAGGAAAAGCTGTATCCTATATTTAAGATCTTATAAGTTTTTTATGCAATGCCAGCCATGCTTAAGCCTCTCACCATTTGATTACATATAATGCATAAGCATTTAAAGATTCATGGAAAATAAATGAGTGGTTTTTTTAGTATTCTCCTTTTTAGTCCTATTAGGATTTTGTTCTCAATAGTCTTTTTTTCAATATTCAGATCCTGATCGGCCTAAAAATGACAAGGCAACGATTCTTGGAGATACCATTCAGATGTTGAAGGAGTTGACTGCTGAAGTAAAACGCTTGGAGAAAGATCAAACGTCTCTGGCAGAAGAATCTCGTGATGTAACTTTCATGTCTTTATACCTAACTTAATCTTGTGGCTGAGAGCATTTACATGGTCAAGTCAGTTTTTCCAGATAAGTGTGATTCTTTGTGTCTGGTGTTAATCTGTTTGGCGTGTGTTTTGCATTGACTCAACAAGCAGCTTGCACAGGAGAAGAATGAACATAGAGAAGAGAAAGCTACATTGAAGGCAGAAATTGATCAGTTGCAAACTCAATATGAACAACGTGTACGAGCAATGTTCTCATGGACAGCTATGGATCCGACAATGATGATGGGGGCACCCCCTTTCCCATACTCTGTGCCAGTTCCCCATCCAGGATCAACTACAGTACCTGATTCACACCCTACCCCACTGCAAGGTCATGCACAGACTCCTCTCATGTCACCTCCTTTTGTTCATGTTCCCGTTCCTGCAGGAACAATTCCCATGCACCCCTCTTTTCAGACATATCCATTCTTTGGAAATAGGAGCACTGATGGAAGTAATCCATATCTAGCATTTCCACCGTATTCTTCTCCAATAAATTCACACACTCACGTTGAAAGACCATCACCACAGTATCCTTCATCTGTACAACCTCTGCCAGGCTACCTTGTACAATTACAGCAACATCCAGGGAATCGACCTCAGAGCACAACTGGTACATCTCAGTCTATTGGTGCAACAATATCAGCTCAAGCTTCTGGTGAAAATCTTGAATCTCAGCAAGAAGGCAAGTCAACGGCAAGTGATATATCAAATGATCATCCAATAAACAATGGGCCCAGGTCATCTTCAAATCATTCTGGTAGCAGAACTGACCACATGGATGCTAACCATATTGTTTTGCAACTAAAGACTCCGGGTTCAATGCCAGAAGCCTCTCATCGTCAATCTAATCACTCCTCTTATGCTTCCGAGGAGCAGGAGCAGATGCAGGTGAAATAATAGGACTATATGGATGTATTATTGAAGTTATTTAACTAATCAAAGATTTCAGCTTGAACCTGATTTTTTTATGAATTCACTTTTTCTAGAACTTACAGGAGGTGTCATCTGAAGTCAGAAAAGGAAAGAGCTCACCAAGTGATGATAGCTCTGTTCGTGTGGGTCACAAACTTTTGGAGAAGGTTTGTGCTAGGGGGCTGTCGCTTTGTCATTGTGTTCACGATGCCTCTTCTAGCAGCCATGGAAATGAGGATTCGGTGAAAACCAAAAGCAGTCAGTCATCAACAGGAAAAGAGTGACATATTGCAGACAATCGGATTATGTATGAAGATGAGGTGCATGATGTATTGTATCCCGGGATGCCCTCTCCTTTGTCACCTTTAGAAAATTTCGATTTGATCTTTGGAATTTTCTCCTTTTTCTTTATTATTTTCTTTTCTTGTTCAACTTAAGTGCAATTAGAAAATAGAATACATGAACATTGATTGGTCTATTTAATGCCAAACGATTCTTCACAATGTACATGCCTATGTAACATATCAAGCAATCAAAGGAGAGTCCATTCTAACGAGAGAACAGGTGATGTCAAATTTCATTCATCTTGTTAAAGAAGATATTACAGTTAAATTTGCAAATATGGTCTGCGTTTCAACTTCTGACTGTTCGGTTTTAGGCTTGTCTGCAAGTAGTTTTATAAATATGTTTGGCCCCGTGAGCAATGTATGTGATTTTGCACTTTTTAGTTACTCACAGTTTGTACCATGAGATACGTATATATGATGCATCTTTTCGAAGTCGAAGCAAATGTGTTTAAAACTTTATACATGTTAGTTTTCACAGGGCACACTATTCCAACATTGAAGTTGTTTGTACCTTAAGCATGCAGAAAGGTAATAAAATTTGTGATAAAATTTGTGTTGGCTGTTTGGTTTCAGTTGTAGTAGTACCGAAAATATAAAATTTGTGTTGGCTGTTTGGTTTCAGCTATAGTAGTACCGAAAATGTAAGCATTGATAAATCACGCTGAATGTAGAAATTATTTTGTAAGCATCTTTTGTGTACTGAAAATTTTGTGGTTTTCTAAATAAACTTAGGGACATTCTATGACTCGTTCAATTTTGTTATGAAATATGGGTGGTAGATGGGAACCCTATCTAACAAGATAGGGCACAATTCCTGAGACCTAGTAAGGGGGTGGCCACAGGTTTATAGTTCGCTTGCAGCTGAATTACTATTATTAATAACAATATAAAGATGGACACTATTAAAACATGGCACATTTTACTACATTTTTATATGATAAGATTGTTAAGCTGTCTGCAACAGCTTTGAGTGATGCGTTGTGACACTTGCCCTAATTTTAAGAAACATCACAAGGACCAGGGAAAGCGAGAGAGACTTGTCTTTTGTGTGCTGTTGCGACACTCCCTTGATTTTGAGAACTTTCATGAGAGACGTTGTGGACTTCGATAAAGTGGATTTTGTTCGAAATCCATAGAAAATTATTTGAAAGTCACAAACATAAACAATGAAAGCTTGGAATGTACGTTTATATTGATAATTTAGCTTTATTTAACCTTTTAAATTTGGATTTATTAACTATTGAATTATTTATTAGGTAATTGTTTTAATGATGTATTAAGAAATTTTATTCTGCTTGACCTTTGATAAATCAAGGTTTAAGATGGATTTTAGGATAGATTTAGGGGAGTGTATTTTTTTAAAGATGTTATTCTATAATATATTTAGATTTTTTCCTTCTTTTAGTTATTAAAAAAAAATTAAATATTATTTTAATATAAAGTTAAAATGTATGTTGATGCAAAGTTTTTAAGTATTTTATAATAAATTTATTTTATTTAATAGTATTAATATAAAGTTAAAATGACTTCCCCTCTGGATGCAAATATTTAAAAGAAATTAACCAAAGTTACATGAAAATTGTGTCAAATGATAAATTAAAATACAAATGAGACTAAATGTTAATAATATTATTAACAAATTTAATAGTTGTGTTAAAATGGCTCTCTAGGCTTGATGCAAAGATTAAAAGAAATTAATCAAAGATACAAATGCTAAATTAAAATACAAATAATACTAAATGTTGCAAAGATTAAAAGAAATTAATCAAAGATACAAATGATAAATTAAAATAAAAATAATACTAAATGTTAATAATACTACTATTGATAAATATGATAAATTAAAATACAAATGATATTAAATGTTAATAATACTATTGATAAATAGTGAATAGTGACTCGAAGATTTAGTGATAAGTGACCAACTCTTAATAGTAAAAATCTATCACAATTCATAATAGGAAATTTAAACAATAACAAAAAAGAGATGATAGCGTAAAATTTTAAAAATAGCAAAAATAGATAAATTGAATATTATTGCCCAAGCAGTTAGTCCTATGCATCCATATGTTGTTTGAAGACATTTATCTCTCTCTCACTCACACATTCTTCAAAAACATTGACATTATCATTGTGAATGTTGGTTCATTATGTAGATTAGAGTCACTCAGTTCATCCATATATTCTTTGAAGACATTGAAACTATCATTTTGAATGTTGGTTTCATTAATCACTCTTGAGAGTACTCAATGGCACATTAATTTCGATGCACTTGATTGGGTGTTTCTAACGGCTAATTCTAGACTTTGATGCATCTTTGCTATTTATTCATTAGGATCTATGGATTTTTTCACCCTTGTGTCGAGGATGAAACACATTAGTTGGTTTGAAATATCAACCAAATAATATTGATGTGATTAATATGAAAGACATGCTTATAACTTATACCATCAGATCATCCACCTAATGAACGACTCAGATTGACTATGAAATTACAATATTTTACAAGGAAAATTTACATTTATTTTTAGCTTCGGGGGCACTGCCTCCGAACCCTTGCCGGCGGGGATCATAAAATCGCCTTCACCCCCCGTAGACCCCCTTGCCAATGATTAAACGAGCGACATTGTTGCCCCATTAGGAATTGGGGTTTAACACGGCGATACTTCTGAATAAAGAAGATAATTAGGCTCCACACCCAACAATTCTACCATTGAGGTTTCATAAGGCCTCGTGATAAGGAGGTAGTGTTTGTGGCATAATTTTTATTAGAAGGCTCTTGTCACTCTATTCAAAAATCAATTTAGTTTCAACAACGTTTTTAGATACCCAAAGCATTGAATAACCATCCAGACAAGAAAATTTTGTGTCTCAATTTTGTAATAACAAGGTTCAAGTATTAAACTTGGTTTCTTTGCATGTTTATTGAAGATTAAAGTCTTCATTGTGCATTGAAGTTTTTATGGTCAAAACGCGTGAAACACACTCCAATGATCTATGGTGCATTCTCAGGACATGTTATGTTTGAGTGTGTTGATTCATCATGTGTGTTGGTTTATATGTGCACACATTAGTGTAATGTTTGTTAGTTCAACCATTGGTATCAAGAGCCCGAGGGAAGGAGGTCATGTTTAGAAAAACCGCAAACCAAAAGAGTAACACCAAAAGTCTGAAACGACAAAGGGGCATTATTCCATCGTGTCGCTGACTACCACCTTTGTTTGTTTCTATCTTAAGGTGAGCGTGTTGACATCTATGATGTTGCTTTATTGTAAAGCATTTGCATGACATTGTTTCAATTGTAACTATGTGACCATAGACTTAGATAATAATGTTGCCACGATAAATTGCTACACGATATTGAGAGATGGATACTGCACAAAATTTTTGTTCTTTTCCTGGAGATTATTTGATTCTCCATTGTTGAATTGAGTGAGGAGTTACTGGTTCTAGTATGTGTAGCATTCATCCTTACATGTGGTCTTATATTCACTGATGAAGTGACTCATTTTTGTGACTTCCTCCATGAACACGATCATTGTTTGACAACCCTCTCCTTAAAATCATGATTTAACTTGAATCTCACTAAATATTAGAGGTTGTTAGTAAACAACTTGTCCTCATCACTCAATTCCAACTTTATCTCAATGGTTTCCTAAATGTCTACCCTAGCTCTGTGCACATGTTTCCTCTTTTTCTAGTAATAAGAAAGCCCACTGTTCCCTAGGAAAAACTAGGAAAAACATTTTACTAGAACCATACTATTCTAGACTAGTGTACTTAAAAGGGAGTGGAATCTGAGTTATTATTTCCTTTGATTTTGTATTAAATGTGCACTTGGAGGTTGTTTTCTGTCATGTTGGATTACCGAATTTTCTATAGTTGCATTGAAAGTAGTTCAGATTTTAGGTCATTCAAGTCATTATAGATCTCATCACAACAACCCTTTGCTTGTGAACACCTTTCATTTGTTGAAGTTAAGCTGTTAGAAAAATGACCGGAATTACTGAGTTATTAAAGTTGCTAAATAATTTAATACACTCCACTATTCATGATATAGTCGAAATTGGAAATGACAATCCCTCAAACATTCAAACTTGTCTACAAAATGCACAAGAGAAGATTGAGTTTTTGTAGCTTGAGTCACCATTACAACAAGATGAGTTACAACACAATCAACATTTTGAACTTCTTCTTTTTTTTAGAATAATCCTCTATTTTAGTTTGAAATAGATTCCCATCAATAGTCAGAAAGTAATCCAATCAATGAGATTGACGTTAATTTAGACCCAGTGCCCATTTCAAGAGCAGATTTGCAGGCATACGGAGAAGTTCAAGTTGCACTTCCTAAGCCCATGATCAGAACTTACAGAAGAGCTTTTTAGTGATAAGCACATAATAATTCTTGGATATGACAAGAATGTGTCCTTTCATATTCCAGACTATACCAAGCTAATCCAATTTCAGAGTGTTGTATTTCTTCAGGAAGATTCATCTTCACCTATTCTCACTCCTCCTGCATAACAACAGATTGCTAAAAGACAATGTTGTAATTGAGTTGGCCATGTGAAATATTATTGTTTCAATATTCACTCATGTGAGCATTTTCATAAGCACACTCATCATTAAAAAATATGCTTCAAAAACAAGCCTCATGCAAGAGCGAAGATTCACCTTGGGCGGATCACTTCTTGGTAATGGGCTTCAACAACTAAGAAAATATTTTACTTATACTACAAGATTCATTCTCAACTATTGAAAAGTCTTGTAGTTGAGATCTCTTCATCTTCTCACCTTGCATCTAACAAAGAGGAATTTGCGGTTATCTACAAGCTTCAAAGATAAATTAAGTGAGCCTAATCCACAACCTGACCCTGCTGCTTGAGCCTACAACCAAATACAACCATACCTAGACTTAGAGTTGTAGCCAGAGATAGAGCAATTCCCCATGAGCATGCCTTTGTTTAGTGGCCTTCCTTAAACCACCGCATGTTGAGATCTCCATTTTCAGGTTGAGGTTCTCCCTTTTTTCCGTAAGTCGATACCTACCTTTTCCAGGTTGATGGTCTCCCTTTTCAGAACATTCGAGACACTTCCTCTAGTAGAAGTCTAAAAAATTCTTGCAAGATTTCGAACTGCTCTAGGAACTACACTAAGCATTCCAGGTTTAGACCTCAATGGTATCCCTTTTCAAAGCATTAGTGAGCACTTCCTCTTGTGAAATACTTCAGTCTCTAGCTAGATTTGGAAGAGCTCCAGGAACTTTACTAAGCGTTTTAGTGTTCGTGGCCATCCTTAAACCATCATCAGTTGAGACCTTGATTTCTCCCACCTTGTACCATTATTTTAGAGAGCATATTCAACTAATTTCTACCATGCATCTTTTGCATTTTTATTACAACTCTTTTCTTGGATTCATATATACCCCTTTGGATTAAGGGGGGGAATGTTGGACACCTAATCTGCTAAGAGTTTTGGGTGTGGAATATGAAGAGTCATTACGGTACAAGAGACTTTGGAAGATAAATCCAATGGTCATCGAAAATGTATTAATATGTATATCCTTGAAAATATAAATCATTCAACAATTATCTTACTTTTGGTGTTAATTATTTTATTGTTTAACAACTTCCTCATACAAATTCCAATTAAGTTGATCTTTGCACCATTTGAAAGCTCTTAATATTTAGAATAGTATTAAGACATTGCAAATTTTGTTTGCAATTTTTTTACCCCAAAATGTCATTTAATGCTTCAAATATTATCTAATATTTTTTGGACCCCAAAGCACCAAAATATGAACTACCCCTAAAATGGGTCTTACAAGCCAATATCTCTCATAAAAAAATATGATCATAAATTATATAGTAATCCATTTGGGTTCATACCTCCTCATTTTGGAGATCTTTTGGTCCCCAAATATTTTACTAAAACATTAGGGGAAATTTTCCTCTACATCTCCCTAGAATACCATTTGTGCTTGCCTATAACTTGTTCTTTCAACTGAACCTACCAGAGTTCATGTTACACCCATATGGTTATCTATGATGTCTTTTACAAAGTTGTATCCATTGGTAACTATACTTGAGTTTTTAGTTCTACATCCTCTTTTGTAGGTAAGACTTATTTGTTCGTTTACTATTCAAACAGGGAAGACTCATAGAGTTTTAGAATTTTCCCACATTATTGAGAGGGAGGACCTTACCCTTATATTTGAGGTCTTGACCTTATTGGGTTATATGTAAGAACAAGATACACTTTTTTTCCCTCAATCTAGCTAGCTCAAAAGAAAATCAAAGGATAATTACAGTATATGGAGGTACATAGAGTGTGTAAGAATTATCAACTACCTTCTCCAACACTTAAACATGAACATACCATAGAACCTTAATATTTCACAAGGACCCTGTAGCTTTTTTTATTCATATGTAACCAATCCCAATGTCCTACTTCAAATGTCTTCTCAATTTTGTATTGGTTTTGTTAGGCCTTATTTTTTTCTTGTGACTTTCTTGATATCTCATGGACTTCAAATGAATTTGCTTGATCTTATCAATGAATTTTTCATCATTCAGTGCTTCATCTATGGTGTCTTCCCTTAATCCTACATGTTTTTTTCAGAAAGAAAAAAACCAACACTCTTTATACTAATATAAGGTTGTTTACATATATCCTAATTTTCATCCAAACACCATTCTAGCAATTAAGGTGTAAACACATTAAAAGTATCACATCTACAACATATAAATCTGTCCCTGAAGGTCTAATGTTAACAAAAAAATACTATGTTCCCTACATCCCACAAAGTTATAACATATATAATGAAATATGACAATAGGAAGATCCTATTCCTGAAATAAAACTTATGTATATTTGATTTTCCTAGTCCTTTATAGATTGTCATTGAAGTAGGAAGAATATAAATCTCCCCAAGTAGATATCTATGTCCTAACTTTGAAAGAGAATCCGTAACACCATTATGTTCTTTATGTATATGGGAAAATGTCGCCCCACAAAATATACCAATCAACAACCTTATCCTCTTCATCCAATTTATGAGGATAGGAGAATCAAATGAAGATTGCTACTTTGCCTAATCAATAACCACCTTTGATTTACCAAAAACATCTAATGACTCTATGGATAATTAATGAGTACAATATAAGACTTGTCATAGCACAATAGTTTCCACCCCAGGATTGGAACCCCTGTCACTGTTCCAATAGAAATGATAGAAATGACCACACTTTATCACAATAAAAGCCCCACTACCACACATATTCATACTAGTCGCCCCATCAAAGAAACCTACTGGATAACTACACCACTGTTTGTTAAGTGTATGCATCTTGAAGGTCCCTTATATACCACAGGTCTAAGTTCATTGAAATATGCAAATACATTTTATGTTAACGGGGTATTTTCAAATATATCTGCATTCCTGCATCTCCAGATTCCCCAAAATATGTAAAGGGGTAAAGCACGATATTCCTTGTATTCCATCATCTAGTCCTATAAACAAGCTTCCAAAGATGTGGTATTCCAATCAACAAATATAATTAGGATGTTCAACACACCATACCAAATGGAGACCACAAAAGGACACTTAAGAAAAAGGTGCACCACATCCTCAAGCTCCTCCTTACATAGTGCACAACTGTTTGGACCGATGAAACCTTGCTGCCACAAATTATCCCATATTCATATTTTATTTTTCTAGGCCAACAACTAAATCATTTGCGCTTTAGGGGAGGATTCCAGTCCCAAATTTTTCTAAACCACTATTTATCCCCAATATTTTGATGACCATGAGTGATATACATGTAAGCCTCTATAACAATTATCTAACCCATCACAAATTTACCATTCCACTTAAAGATATCCTCCTTCTCCATCAAAGTGATACCAACCAAATATAAGTTACTTACTTACCTTTCCCATGTCTTCCCTCTCTGTGATTAAAGTATCAGTCATGGATCTTGTTTATTTCCACATTTCTGCATTCTCGCTTTCGCTGTGTGCGCTTTGTAGTTGGTATCAGAGCGAGGTTGAAAGTATTTCCGCTTTCTTCCTGTTGTTAGAAAGTATTGGTTATGGATAATTTTTCTCCAGCACGAAGTTCTCTTCATGAGTTTAGTGATAAAAGTTTTGATGAAATTCTTAGAGAAGAAGAAGAAAGAGAATGTAATGAAAAAATACAATCTGGTTTTCACACTATCGTCCATGATAAATCTATTACATTATTAAATGAACAGAGTAAGTCTGGTTCTTGGTCTTTACCAAAAATAGACCCCAAAGATGTCTATACAAATTTGGGATTATTAGACACTATACAATACTGGAGATATAAGGTTAAAGAAGAAATTCTACAAACCTCCAGTAATAATCATCTGCTTCAAACAATGAACATTTTGAAGCAATCTGAGTTTATAGCTGCACTAAAAGCTGGTCTCAATTTTGCTCATTTTGGTCATATCCAAATTGGAATTCAGCCACTACATAGAAAAGGTCAAGACGTCGTTGTCTTCTCTTGTGTTTTTGATCGCCGATGGAAAACTTTTCATAAAGCTTTAATTGGAGGATGTTAAGGAACATTAGCCTACGGTCCAATTTCTTGGTCCTGTGTTCCTGATTTTTCTATTTCCTTAGATGATCCTAATGCCATCAATGCTCTAATGCTCGACATCCAAACACATGGATATGATGATTTTGAAGATAATAGCAATAATGTTGCTATTCATTGGCGATGTGTCGTCAAATTTTATAAGAAGACCACTCCTTCTGTTGTCCAACAAGTTTCTAAAACCTCTGAGTTCACTACTCTAATCACTCATGACTATGGCTTAAATCTTGTTGCTCCTCAAATGATATCTCGTCGAGATCCTAAACCACCAAAAGAATGGGTCACAAATTGGGCTTCTATTCGTACTTCTCCCTGTCCGAGAACATAATGGCCTTGTTCGAACTCGTTTCTTTCCCCAATTAGAGTATGCACAGTCTGAGCATGGTGGACCTCCTCCTCCTCTTGTTATACAAAACCCTGTAAAAATTGAAGTCGCAGTAAAACCACAAATGTCCTCTATTGCATCTATTCCTGAAGGATCACCAAGTCCTTCATATGATCTTACTTCTGATCCAAACTTCATGCATATGTTATCAAATATGATTGCACAAACTCTTCAGTCTCTGCATTCAAATATTGTTCCTCCTAGAACAATTAATATGCAATCAGCATTCCAAATTCCACAATTTCCACAACCATCTGTATGTAATCATCCTCATTGTTCTCCTAGATTTTATCAGCAAATTCCTAGTCTTCCAAAACCCCATGAAAAAGAAGAACAGGATAAAGACAAAAGGAGAATAAACATGATTCGTTTTGTTCCAAGTTCTGGAAATCAAAAACAGGAATATACAAAGTGTACTCATTTTTCAGCTCATGAAGAAATTTTGCTTCAATCAGTAGGAAAATTTGCTACAAAAGGCTTAGGATATCCAGAAGAAATCCCCAGCTACAGATTGGATCCTAGGAATAAGATTCATAGTAAAGTACAGCTTCCTTCTGATGAAGAAATCATTCAATTTCTTAAGATATACAAAGGAATAAGTCCTTATGATCCCTCAAATGAATGGTATAAGAAAATGTTTAACTGGGATCTGTATACTCATCAGCAAGAGTATAGATACTATGAAGAAATGAAAACCTATTCAAAGAAAGATAGGTCAACAATCAACAAAGCCAACAATAAAAATTGGAAAGCTTGGATGGAACAGAATAACCAATGGATTTCTTTTTATGAATTTTATTATCCAAGTACAAATGAAGTAGAAATGGCGTTGGTCAAAAAGTTCAAGAATCTATCTTGTGAAGACATAAAAACAAAGATTAAGGAAAATCTAGTTGAAATTCCTGGACCTCTTATCATCCCTCACATAGATGATATATATAAAAATATGTTGCAAAAATCAAATGTTCTGAAACATTTACAGTGTGTTAAGATGAAAGGGAAACTTTTGTTAGAACACATCTGTCAAACCCTTAGAGTGAATATGATGCAAGGGTCAGCCTTACAGACAGAAGTGCCACAACACAAATGGGAATTAATAGATGTCACTATTCTTAGCACTGAGACAGCAATTCCTCCTTGGAAAAATCTTGTTATCAGACAAGATGATAAGATTTTTAAGTTACTTCCACTTCAGTCTGACCAGTCTCATCTTTTAGACAGGGAATCGGTTGCAGCAACAAACTGGACAAATCTTGCTCTATATAGTTTGATTAAACATCTAGAAAGAAATCATCAATATGCAGCCACAGAAAATAAAATTCTCCAAGAAATAATTGATAAAATTCTTCAAAAGGTAGATTTTACCAGAGATGAATTACTAGATGGAATAAAAACTCTTGGATCAAATGATTTGCATATTGCTAAAACTATTGATGTTTTAGAAAAAGGGATTAATGATAATTCCAAATGGATTGGCAAAGTACATTCAGTAGCAGATAAGAATCAGGATATGATGACAAGCTTAAAAACGTCACTTGAAGTAGTAAAGAAGCAAGTTTGGGTTGTCTCTACTTCTGTTGAAAGTCTAAAAAAGAAAAACACTCCTGATCCTACTTTTAAAGCGACTACTTATTTCTCAGGTCCTCAAGATCAATTGCCTTTCCATGTTGTTCCTACTACTCTTCAATCAAAAATGAAGAATCCTGGTGATATCATTTTTCCTAAACCAGAAACTACCTTTGTCTATGCTCCTATGGCTAATCTTGGCATGTTTTCCAGTCTAAACTCTTCAAGCCCTGGACATAAAATGACAGTTTCTGAGTGGTTGAAATTAGGAGATGATCCTGATAAGCCTTCCAGTTCTGATACAATACTCAACAAATTTGAAGCAGTGCCCTCTGCTCCTACTCTAGAAGATTTAGAGTTTCTTGTGAATAATTTTTCTCCTCCTGATAAAGAAACTTTTCAGATAGCAAAAGACATTCCTGATCTGATTTCATTTTCTGATGAAGAAGAACCCAAAGATACAACTGTACATAAAGTTACTGATAGAAGTTCTTGGAATTCTTCTTGGTCACCTACTCCTGATAAAAGAGATGTCATGAAATCAGAATATCATAAAGATTGGTCTGCTTCTTCCACATATTCATGGAATATTGACAATTGTTCTGAAGCAGAAATACTGTCTACATTGAGTTCCATGTTGGTTTGCTACTGCACATATTTAGCAGATGACATTTCTCCAATAAATGCAACCAGGAAAATCATCAGTGGATTCGAAGGACTCCTTGATTCTTGGCTTAAAGCAGAAATTCATTATGATCCTGTCCTCATTCCTTCTTGGGAAACATCTGTGGTAATGAACCCAGATAATACTACATATATGGATCCACAGACTTCATTACCTGTGAATAACATGATTGGTTGCCTAATGCATGCCATTATTGTCAATTTTTGTGGTTATCCTTAGATCAATAATGAACTTGTTGCAGTCACACTTACATCCATGAAGCTTACTAATATGCAGCATTTTGATGAATATTTTATGGAATATCTCCATCGTCTGCATACTCTTTCTTCTGACATGATTCTAGATCCCAAATGGAAAGAAATCTTCATTGCTTCTTTACCAAATTGGGTAACAACTACCATTTTGAATAAGCTTCTTGGAAAGATTGGTGCCTATAAATTTGGTGTTATAAGACAAGCTATTAAATCTGTCATTGTTGAACTCTGCTCTCAGATGAAAGTTGCTCAAGCTGCCACCAGCTCCACTAAACCACATGGCTATCAACAACTATGTAAACAATGGCATTTACATGGCTCTAAAAGTTTAGGGGGATATGATCGTCATCGCTCTAAAAAGAAATATTACTCTGAGCAAACTTTTAGATCCACAAAAAACAAAAAAAATCATTCATAGAAGGCCTCCCAGAGAATACAAAAAAAACACGCCAGCTTCATCAAAGGCCAAAATAGAAGCAAATATTTTGCTTCCATTGCAATGAAAAATGACATATTGCTCTAAATTGTCCAAAACTGAAAAAAGACAAACAACAATCTGGGAAGAAGAAACAATTTAGCTATAAAAGTAAATCTGGCAAGGTAAATATTATTGATCTCCCTTCTAGTTGTGAAGAATTACAAGATTCAGAAAATTATTATGATCTAAATGACTAGATACATGCTGTTTATGAAGAAGAAGATTTTGAAGTTGAATATTGCAAAGATCCACACTATAATGAATGTTTTCAAGAACTTTGTGAATGTAGTGACCCTGACATTTGCAAACGTAATGCAGTCAGGATGTTCAGACCATTATCAAATGAAAGCTTAGATCTTGATGAGCTTTCTAGAAATTATTTTACACAAATGGTTAATGCTGATGATCCAAAACTCAAAGAAATGTATAAAGGATTTTGATGACCCATCTTCAACAGTCCAAGTCACAGCAATATCAAGAAAAAAAAAAGTCACAGATAAATCATCAACATAGCTATATTCCTTATGCAACGTTATTTTCAGTTGATGGTCTAACAAGACAATTCAGACAACAAACAATTGAAGATGATGTTCCTCAAACACTTCCTGCAATTATTCAAGCTATCAAAGATCTCAGAAAAGAAGTCAGAGAGAATAGAAGGCTATGCATTGAAGCACATTAGGGGCACAATATACATTCTTTACATGCACAACCCACAAAAGGAGAATATTCACAGACATAAAAGAAAGAACCAGAAAGATAGCCTGATCCATATCATGATCCAATGAAAGGGATTTTCAAATCTGAAGACTTTGAAATTCCAGATAAAGAATTTGAAGATCCTAGATTTGGATTAGCAATGAATGGAATGAACGCAGATGTAATGTACTATGTAAAAATGAAAATCAGAATTGGTTCTTCCATAGAATGGTGGAAGGTTCTAATTGATATAGGTTCAAGATTGAACATAGTAAGCGGCACTGTAATTCCCTATCCTCAAAGACAAAAGACAAAGTGTCCAGGAGTTGTCACTGCAAGTGGAGAAATCAAGACAATGGAAGAAGCTATAATAGATGTCTTCGTTTCTCAATATGAAGGAATTCAAGTTCATGCTCCATTAGTCACAGGGCTTGATTGTGCTATGTACTTAGGAACTCCTTTCTTGAGCAATTTCAGAAGACATGGAAGCACTTATGATGAAAAATCACAGAAATGGGGATATTTTCTTCTCTTCAAAGGTATATATTATTTCTATCCTTTTATTCATTCCAATTCTCCTAATAGATTGAGCAGAATTGACAGGTTACAGAATACCTTGGCAAAGATGGAGAAGAAGAAAGAAATGCTCAAGATTGATGAAAATCTTCTGAAAGGCAAATTTGAAAAAGAAATAAGTGAGATCTCTCAGAAACTAAAATCTTGTTGTTCTGAAGATCCAAATGCCTTTTGGCATATTCATAAACATGAAGTAGAATTGACTTTGAAAAAGGAATTTCTTGGAAAGCTCAGAAGATCAAAGGCAATACCGATGAATTCTGAACAAATCAGGTATTGTAAAGAAGAAATAAAATCCTGACTGCAAAAAGGTTTGATTAGGAAGTCTCATAGCCCTATTGCTTGTTTTGGATTTTATGTCAACAAACATTCAGAGATTATCAGAGGAAAACCAAGATTGGTAGTAAACTACAAGCCTCTAAATAATATTCTTGATTATGATGCATATCCCTTGCCAAAGCCCTCAGTGCTTTTGTCTCAGATATCACAGTCAAAAATCTTTTCCAAGTTTGATTTAAAGTCTGGTTTCTGGCAAGTAGGGATAAAAGAAGAAGATAATTGGAAAACAACTTTTTCAGTACCAGAAGGACATTTTGAATGGAATGTTATGCCCTTTGGACTAGTAAATGCTCCATCCGTCTTCCAGAGGATTATGGATGAAACTTTTGAAGGTATGGATGATTTCTTGAAGAAATATATTGATGATGTTCTAATTCATTCTGCAAATATTCCCTCCCATATAAAGCATCTTAATATATTCTGCAGGAGAGTCAAAGAAAAAGGTATAGTTTTATCAGATTCAAAAACGAAGTTATTTTAGACTATGATAGATTTCTTGGGATATGTGATTCAATATGGATCATATTACATTATGCAACATAGTCTTGATTTCATAGATAAATTTCCAGACAGAATCACTGATAAAACTCAACTACAAAGATTCTTGGGTAGTTTGAATTACATCTCCAAATTTGTCAGACATTGTGCCCAAGATAGAGTCTTATTGAATAAAAGATTGCAAAATGATCCAATTCCATGGACAGAGGATTTAACATAAGAAGAATTAAAGGAAAAAGTAGGAATATTTCTCCTTTAAGCACAATCAATGAAGAATGGCCGAAAACCATCATTACAGATGCCAGTGATATTGGATGGGGTGCAATTTTCTGCCAACATGATCCTAATAAAAAGAAAATGGAATATGAAATTTGCCAGTATGCCTCTGGAATCTGGTCAACTACACAAAAAAATTGGTCTAGCCTAAAGAAAGAACTTAGAGCTGTCTGCCTTGGCATTGCCAAATTCAAAGATTTTGTGATCTATAAACATTTTACAGTCAAAACAGATTGCCAAGCCCTTAAGTTTGCTATCCATAAATGTGACTTTGAAGATGCAGCAATGGTTAGATGGATAATGGCATTGGCCCAGTATTGTTTTGATGTAGAGTTCATTTCCGGAGTTAAGAATTCCTTTGCAGATCTTCTCAGCTGGGAATTTTTACAAAGAAATGATGTAAGTAATCTTAGATGTAATGTCATAAGAAGATTAGAAAATGAGATTCACATTGAATGTGCTGATGGTTCTCACACTTTGAGTCTGCAGAAACCTCTACTCGATTATCAAGCAGATTGGTTTCCAATGAAAGAAATCAAACATCGGCATGGAACTGGACAAGATTATTTCTCATGGGATGATCAAATGCAAAGAAATGATGAAGCTTTTGAAGCTTTAAGCTTTCTTCAAGATTTGAGAAATCTTGATTTCACATTACATAGAGATGCAGATGAAAATATAATCTGCTATGAAATCTACATTGATCACTTCCTATTGCCACCCAACCTTCAGAACTCTGAAAATCATGAACGCCAAGAGAAAGCCTGGTATATAGGTATGTGTTTTGAAAATAAAACTAACTCGTTTTTTTATAATGTGCAGTTTTCTTTTAGATATCATGGGATGCAAGTTACACAAATCGAATAAGAAGACCCCACACCTGAATGGTTTAAAGAATGGTGGAACATTTATGGTACCAGTCCTCTATGTTTTTACCCATTCTCTCTCCGGTTATTACAACTTCCTGGATTTACAGAACCACGGGCACATCAATCAGGAATTTTATACAAAAGGATTTTGGATATCAGCAATATCACCAATTATCACATGCTTGCAGCGCTTCGTGCCAATGGATCCTTTCATTGGTTTATTACACGAAATCTTTTCTTCAGAATATTCGGGGGAAATATGAATGGCTCTTCACATGACTATGAGTCATTTCATGCCATGACAGATCCAGATTTAAATCCTTTTGGCCCACTACTTTTTCAGGACGAAGTACCAGAATATGTTGAAGTACCAATTTGGGAATGTGAGGAAGAAATTTACTCACAGTATTTTAATAATGACTCCTTGACTAGGTTCAGAGAACATCATTATTCTCGTGAACAACTAGAACATTTTGTCATTTTGTAATGTCTTTCTGTTCGACTTTGGTGGCAGACAGGTTTTTCGTAAGGTTCCCTGAAAAAGAATCTCTTACAGTGTAATCAATCCGACATATATAATTAAATAAAGGGATAAGAATAAATATAAAATATTTTATGATTGAATTACTGTGCAGATGTCCTCCGGGTTACCCGAAAGCAGGATTCTCTCATATCTGATGTAAGAATAAATATAAAATATTTTATGATTGAATTGTGATGCGGATGTCCTCCGGGTTACCCGAAAGCAGGATTCTCTCATATCTGACGTAAGAATAAATATAAAATATTTTATGATTGAATTACTCTGCGGATGTCCTCTGGGTTACCCGAAAGCAGGATTCTCTCATATCTGACATAAGGATTTGATTTTGATGTAAAGTAAGATACTGTGCGGATGTCCTCCGGATTACTCGAAAGCAGGATTCTCTCATATCTAATGTAAGGATTTGATTTTGATGTAAAGTTAGATTCTCTCATATCTGATATGGAGTTATCACCAAACCTAGAATTGGGAGGATCTATAAATAGATGAAGACGAGGAAAGAGAGGCATTCGGGTTTTGAGAAATTTAGACAGCCTTTCTGCTGGAGAAGTAACTTAGTATTGCTTGAGAAGCAACTTTGTAATACTTGAGTTTTGAAGTTCATCAATAAAGATTCCTCAATTTCTGTAAATCTATGTCTCCTTTGTAGATTGTTTTGGATTCTATTCTCGAACTTGTATGAGCCTTGTTAAGGTTGAAGAAGTCGCAAAGACGCAAAAGTAGAACGTTGCGCCAGAGTTCGTGTTTTGGCACGAGGATATTTTTCAGAAGAATTGTCAGATATTGGAGCGATTAAGCAGACCTGGTATTTATTATGAACTAATACTCTTGTTGGAATTCGTATTCAAATATATTCAAAAACAGATTCGTGATGCTAGATTGTGCAGTAGAGGAGTCTCTTCCCTCTCTGTGGTTAAAGTATCAGTCATGGATTTTGTTTATTTCTGCATTTTTTCATTCTCGCTTTCGCTATGTGCACTTTGTAGTTGGTACCAAATCACCATAAAAACCTAAGTCCCAAGAGCATATCCAAGATGGTTATAGGAAGGTGGAATCATGTGATACCTGAATTTGATTTAAGAAATAAATACCCAAATTATGATTATACATTATAAGTGTGATAGGCATATGATGATTAGCATCAAAACCATTAATGGGATCCATCCAAATCTCCATCAAAGTACCCGTTCCAATCTCATCTTAGATTCATGATCAACCTTTGTTTAACTTTCATCAAGTTGTTCCAAATATATGGAATAGAGTATGGAGCCTGGGCCCCATCCTTTATCCACTCCAGTCCATACCGATTTTTAAAGTATTTACCTTTATAATCCCCTTCCATATGCCAGTTCCATTTATGACATGACATAAGAACTTTACCAACAAATCCCATTCAAACTTATCAATATTTTTGAAACCCCATCCTCCATTCTTAATCGTCATGAAAATGTCCTCCAAGTGAACAAGATGAATTCTTTTTAACATCATTAGAACCCACCTAGATAAAATTGGAAATAAAAGAGTTTATCCACCTGATGATTTTTTTGGGAATCATATAAAGATGCATCCAATAAACAACAATACTCTACAAGACAGACTACACTAGGACCAACCTACTTCCAATAGTCAACCATTTATGTGCCCATGTTGACAGTTTACATTCAAATTTATCAATCAACCAACCAATATCTCAACCCATAGTTATTTGGTGTGAGGATGAACTTGAGGTATTTGAAACCTCTATTCATCGGGACCATTTCCACACCAAATATATTAGCAATTTTCAAAACAATGTCCTTCTCTGGTACCATAGCAATTAGTTGAGGTTTAGTTTTGTTCATATATAGCCCCAAAGCATCACCAAAAGATCAGATAATCTGATGCAACTATATCCATTTTCCAATGGAGATCTTCGTAGTAAAAATAACATCATCCACAAAAATAAGGTGAGTAATGAAAATATTTTTGGAGACCCAAAACCCTAAAAAGGACCCCCTGGATTGAATCTTAGTAATTATCATCCTTCTCATCTCGTCAATTACCATTAACAATAAGGGAGGGGATAGTGAATATCCCTACCTTAACCCCCTCGATGGATTCAAAAAAAAGAAAGTGCCCTATAAATTAAAAAAAATAAAATCTACAGAGGTTGTAAAAGTGATAATCCAATCAACAATCCTCACTGAAAGACGAATCTTATGTAAAATCATCCTTAAATAATACTTATCCACACAATCATATGCTTTGATCAAATCCAATTTTAACATAAGTGCATCCCTCTTTTTAACCTTAATAGAATTCATACATTCTTGTGCAATAACCACTACATCCTATATCTACATATTGTTTAAGAACCCTATTTTTTTTGGAGTAATAAATTTTGACAGTGTATCTTTTAACCGAGATGCAATAATCCTGGAAATCATTTTATACATGATATTGCATAGTGAAATAGACTTGTAATCCATAAATGTTGTAGGCATGGATGCTTTAGAAATCAAAGTGATAAAGGTCGAATTCAACACACTAGAGATTGAACATGAGGTCCTCGAATTAACTCCGCTAAAAGTAGTATATTCAACCCCATGATATCAAAGAAATGAAGAAATAGTTCCACGAGCCACCCATCCGAACGAGGGATCTTGTCCCTGGCCAATGAATTAAGAGCAATAACTATTTCATCTAATGTAATCGACTGACCAATAATAGCATTATCTTCCTCATTGAAAATAACAAGACATAATTTGTTGAGAAATCAAGTGTAGTAGAGATCAATGCTTGATTCCTCTTCTTGATAATTACTTGTGAATTTCATTTGCCTTCTTATTACTTATTGTGTCTTCTTCATCAAGCAATTATACCAATGTAAAATATACAAAGATCACAAAGAGACAAGAGACACCAAAATTTAGGCTACTAGGCAGGGAAAAACCCCAAAAGGGGGGAAACCTAACAATCCATCTCTTATAGAAATAAATCCAAATGAGATATCCAAGACCAAGACCAAGTTTTCCATAATAATTCCAAGTTAACTCTCCTCCAAGTCCCATCCAATAGTCAAATTAAACATTGGCAACCTAGCTCCAAATCTTGTCAAAACATCGAATTTTGTCCTTGAAATAGAGGTTGAATTTGAGCCCTACAATATCTCAGAAAGTTCCTTAGAACTTTCGCACGTGATAGTTGAATTAAGGCAGGAAAAATTTGATTTCTCTCTGTCCTTTAACTTCCTTCTTTCTCCTTTGACTTTGACCATCTTCTTCTTGTCTAGGTGCCAAAATAGATAAATGATCTGATGATGAATGAATGTCTCCAAGAGGTCGAACTTGAATCTTATATATAGCTATCCAGGAGGGTCAAATAGGTTCCACTTGGACGACTTGTCCAAGGAGGGCCAACTTGAAGATCTTGTGGGCTTACGACACAAAAATAAAATTTGACTTATTTTTTTTGCAAATGTCCAAATGGGACATGACTCAAATCAATATTCTTTTGACTCAAAATAAATTCTTTTTGACTCTTTTGACTCTAAGAATGAAGAACATGCTTTAAGAATGTAAATAAATGGATCTCATAAATATATCAATGATATCTTTATACTTATGAAGGTTGACTCTAGTTACAATTTTCAACATGATTATCAATATCCACCATCTCCCTAGCACAATATAGCCTTCCAAAATAACAAATAGCCTCTTTATGTAGAGCCCTCAACATCCTTGAGCTCCCAAATGGTATTTTCTCTTTTCCTTTGTTTAGCAAAATTATGAAAAAAATTAGTGTTTTACCCCACGCCCCCCTAAGCGATCCAAATGGCATGGATTTTAAGCAGCCATTCATCCTCTTGTTGTTTCAATATCAACCACTTACGCCCTTCTAGATCTATAGCCAATTTTTTTTGCACATTGGAGAAGGAAACTGAATCCAAAATCGTTGAAAGTTTATTGTTAATGTCAATTAATTGTTGGATATTGTTCCTATTTTTTTCTTTTTCCCAAGTCTGAACCACCTTCTTTAGATCAATTAATTTACAACTCAACACATCCATCCAGAAAGTCTCCCTATGCTAATATCATTTTAACCAGGTAGTATGAACAAGTGATTCAAAATCCCTATCCTTTAACCATGTGTGATTAGATTTAGAAGGAAACCCTTTCCGATTGCATTCCCCCCGCTGATTATTGTACATATATAGTGCTTCTAGACATGAAAGTGGCAAATATCCCAAATCAAGTCTCAAAATAGGTTTCATTGGTGAAAGTATTGACTACTCCATTGAAAATAAATTAGATTTTCATCATAGCTCTTTAGATGATTTTGATTGTAATCTCTAAAAGTTCAACCAATATCTTGTTCAACACTTCATTTTGCCCATTTATTTAAAAATGGAAAAATTTATGTAAATAAAAAATTATAAATCCATTCAACTAAAAAAAATTAATATCTTTATTTAAAATAATATTTTAAGTATCTTTAAATACATTTTGTTTGAATTTTTTGGAAATAAATTATGATAGGTGTTTACCGTGTTGACATTTCTCTAGACACTCCACACATTATCACTGACTAGAAAGCAAACAAATAATTAACATGTGTGCTGATATAACCTTAAATAATAAGAGCCACTAGATTGTATTAGCTGTCAATAAAATATAAATTATTAAAATAAACTGTCAATGGTATAATAAAATAAACTGCCAATGGTATAATAATTATTAAATTATAAAATGATCATTAAATATATTAAACAATTATTAAATGATTATTAAATATATTAAATTATTGAAATAATGGTGACTCATAAAGAGTGAAAAAAGGAGAAATGTATTAAGTTATTAAAATGGGGAATAATAAACCGTGAAAAAAGAGAAGAAAATTATTAAAATGGTGACTACTAAAGAGTGAAAAATGAGAAATGTATTAAATTATTAAAATGGTGAATAATAAACATTGAAAAAGGAGAATAGAAAAAAGAAATGCAAATATAATTAAAAAAATTGAAGAAAGAGAGAATAAGGGTTGTAAACTAGAAAAAAAAATTGAAAATAAAGAAAATAAAAGATGAAAACTAGAAAGAAAAAGGAAAAGAAAAAAAAAAAGAAAAAGAAAAAGAAAAAAGAAAAAATTGGTTTTACATAAATATGTATATGTATAGTAATATATATTAAATATATTATTACATGTGAAAGTCCAGAGGTTTGTGTACAGATTCGTGTATTGATCACAGAGAAGAGACTCAACGAGAGCAAGCTTCACGCTTGAAGCCCCTGCAACAAATTGGTATCAAAGGCAATAACATCTGGTTCATTACAGTTAGTACTCAAAATCTATAAATCTCTAAAATGGATAATTCTAGAAGATCAATCTTTTTCAGAGAGATTGAAGCTGAAGAACAAGCTAAAGAAAACCCATTAAGAGATATGTTTGCTTCATCATCTAAAAGGGTTATAAATTTTGTAGAACTTGAATATTTTTAAAGTCAGCCTGCACTTAAGTCGTGTCTGCCCAGTATCTCCTCGTCAGAAGTATATGCTGACTTATCTATGTTCTGTCTTAAAGTTGTAACTAGAATATCTATCAAAGAAAGTATTAATCAAATACAAAAGAACTCAGATTCTATACAAACACTTTCTCTTCTTGACACTAAGAAACTTTAGGCTGAAGTTAAAAGATTGGGAACCAAATATTTGCATCTAGGGTGCATAAGGGTAGGGATCAATCCCTTAGTCCATATAGGACTAAATACTTTTGTTCTTGCCACAGTCAAAGATCTGACACATAACAAGTATTCAGATTCATTGATAGGAGGAATGGTTGCCCCATTATCAAATGGACCAGTATACTTTGATTTCTATCCCAACTTTTCTATATATACATTTGATGAGCACATTAAGGATATTTTACAACTACAGATTCAAACAAAAGGGTTTGATATGAAGAAAAAGATAAATAATACTGCCATTCAAACTCGTGGTTGTTTTAGACATAGAAATACCCTCTATCCTGCAGTTCTCCATGCTCCCAGCAAAGAATCCAAATCTAGCGTGGTTGTTCTAACAGATACCCATAATCCAAAGTTAGAACATAAGATTATTAAATGGGAAGACCTAAGTATCCCAGAACATTGGGTTGTTGATAACCCAAAACCTCCAACAATGCAAAAGATTACTTCTGTTGATATATAATAATGACCATCATCTACTTGCTAATCAAGGTTGTCATTGATGTCAATATGGCATTTATGGAGATGGAAAATATTCTTGTGATAACCCTTTTGTGATGGCATGTATATCCCTATGTTGAATAATTCTCATGATGCCCTAAGGAATTCCCAAACCTAATCCTATGTGTATTAATGAAATTCTTGCATTAATAAGCATACCCATGATGCATGATCTAATGAAGCCCTAGATGCCCATGATCTATCTTGGATGATCTGATGATGCATGATGATGAATCCCTTGCCATGAAACCCTTCTATGATGCATGATTAAATATTGATTGGCAAATAGGATGCCCTAAGACCTAAATATATTGTGAAATAATGATTCCCCAAAGATGCCCTTATCCTAAAAAGCTATAAAGGCCTAAGACCATGAAGAAGGAGCCCTAGACATAAAATCCTAATGGCTGGCATAAATAACATAATGACAGTTTTACAAATATGACTTTCTTGGTGGTAAAATGACCTCATTTAAGGAAGGACTTGGCATAAGCTCATCGAGGACATTTTCCCCTTTCCAACGAGCTATTACATGCCCTCTAACTCTTATTAGATTGGGAGAAAATGATTTTTTAAGTTTATATATATATATATATATAATTTAAGGACAGTCACAAAGAAAAATATTTTTTTTCAACCTTAGAGGCACCTTTTCTCAATGGGACCTAGACCATCTTAAAGATGATTTTTTCCTCTTTCCAATGAGCCCTTACTTGCCTTGAAACTCCAAATAGTTTGTGAGATACTGGATTTTTAAGTCAAGAAAATTATTTTTAGTAGTGAGCTGACCTACACTCAGTTATACAAGTTGGCCTCACTTCAAATAGACATGTCCCTTCATTTCAAAGTCGAATTGATATAAATAGAAGCTCAGAGTGTCATTTTTACTCACTAATTTTCAGTGAAGATTTCATAGATAAGGTATAGAGAGGCACAAAAGTAAACAAAAAGTTGAGGAGGATAAAAAGACATAACAGATTGGGAAATTTCTTAAGGTATTTATTACAGAATCTCAGATCCCTAGTTGGAAGGGTCAGATTGCAGATTAGAGGACCTATGACAAACCTCAGAGCTGTGGGAGACCGGAACCGTTGATAGTTACCCCTGTTGAAGCTGAGAAAACCACTTGTGGGAGCTCATTTAAGGCTTGGATCTGTGGTATAAAAAGTTCAGAATTGTGCTTTGAAATTCGGATCTATGGCTTAAGCATTTCAGACTTGTGATTTACCTCTGGGCATATACCTCTTGCAAAACTTGTGACTGATCAAATTTTTTGTTGTTGTTGAGACATTGGTCATCTCTTCAGCTTCACTTTAACCACTTCAAAAGATCTTTTGGTACAACCTTTGAAGACACTTTGGAGCAGATCTAAAGGAGTTGTTGACCCTTTTGCATACCTGTTGAAGAAGACCTTTTGAAAGCAGCCCAGTGACATATTTTGAGGTAGTCCTATAATCATGCTGAAGAGCAGCTTATTGAGGAATAGCGTTAAGAATTAGTGCTTGAACCTATGAAGAGCAGTGAAGGGAAAAGGAGTCTTGAAGCAGTGAAGTATTTGGAACCCTTGAGGAATTCTCGGAGAAGCAAATTGAAGACCTGTAGGTTATCCTTGGATCAATTAAGTGCATTGTGCATTTATGGCTTGGGCTTTGGGTTTGAATTACTCTTGAAGGAGCATTGTTTTTAAAATCCTTTTGGAGCACATTGACGACACCTTGGAGCATCTTGTGAAGATACTTTGAAACTGAACTTGGAGATATTATTGGAATATCATGATGCATTGTTGATGTCATCATGAGGTAACTTGGAGAAATTGCATGGGTATGATGAAGAGCAGTGGTGACACCTTCTAAGAGATCAAGGTTGTCATTGATGCTGTTGAGTGGAAGACTACATTGAAGCTCGAGATTGACATGGCAGGTTGAAGAAGATATTGGGAGTAATGAAATACTATCAAACACATCTAGACAAAGTACGAGAGTGGGTTGGAGCCTAGAGGGTTGGTGCCCGGAGGTTGGAGCCTCAAACAACAAGGTTGGTACCTTGGAGAATAGGGTTGGAGACCTAGAGGATTGAATTCCTCAAGAATCTAGGTTGGTGCTTGAAGAAGATAAAGGTTTGGATTCCTTGGGATCGGTGCCCAAAACTGATAGGGTTGGAGCCCTAGAGGATCAGAGTCCTCAAGAAACTAGGTTGGTGCTTGAAGCAGATATAGGATTGGAGTCCTTGGGGTCGATGCCTCAGAATTTACAAGGTTGGTGCCTTGGAAAGTCCAAGTTGGTGCTTAGCAATAGGTTGGAGCCTAGGAGATTGAAATTGGTGTCTTCATCTAGGGTTGGAGGCCTACATATATTGTACTTGATTTATTAAAGAAATTAATAAGAGCATTTATTCTTATTGTTGTTCATTTTGTGTTCTAAATATAAGTGATCTAACTGGTAAAAGTAAATATTGAAAAGGAATACTGATTCACCCCGCCTCTCAGTGTTTCCAACAATTGGTATCGGAGCCAGTACCTTCACTAAAACTTAACAACTTGAAGGTTGATCATTAGAACACAAATGGCGAAGCCAAGGAAGAAAGTCTCCAATCCTCCTAAAGATGTGTCTCCCTCAACCACCGAAATTGATGTCAATCAATTTGTGAAGGCTCCATTGTTCAATGGAAACTTTGATATATGGGAAGCAAGAATGAGGAATTTCTTAAAAACTCAAGGCATTGAAGTCTGGAAATCGGTGATTGTTGATAGCATGATAGATGGAGAATCCAAGGAGTACAATGCGAAAGCAATGAAGGCAATCTTGAATGGGCTACCAGATACGATAAAGGCCAATTTGGAAAAATGTTCGTTAGCAATGGGTATATGGGACAAACTTCATGACCTTCACTGAAAGGGAGCATTGACAATGATCTCCAGTCAAGAAAATTATGGAAAACAAGAAGGAAATCTAGAGCCCATCAAGGAGGTTGAAGATAAGAGTGATGACATCAAGGCTAAAGAAGACCTATAAGATGAAGAGAATGAAAAAGATTTTGAAGAAGATCTCCTCACCAAACTTATGGCTGCCATGGAAGAGATTAAAAATTTGAAAAGGAAAATAAGGAACTTAAGAAGAAAGTGCAAGTTTGTGACTAGGACAAGACAAGGAAGGAAGTTGACCTTGTCAAGATTCAAGTACAAGAAAGAGATGAGGAGCTCACCAAGATTAAGGAAGAACTTCATCAAAAGAACAGAAAGCATCATCAAGAAGTCATATCCATGAAAAATCAATTGGATAAGGCAAAGAAACAAGAAGAAATCTTGTCAATCCACCTTGAACAAAGGCACAAGAGCTTGAACAAACTTGAAGCAAAGATTGGTCAATACAAGGAAGAGGTCTCCTCCCTTAGATCTCAACTAGAAGAAGCAAGGAAAAAAGCACAAGGAGCTGAGAAGGTGATGGAAGCTTTGACATTCATAGAAGGACAAGTTGATGAAGCAGAAAAGGAGAGAAACGCCATGATATGCCAGCTAGAAGAAAAGGATGATGACATTACCAAGTTAAAATCAGAAATCACTTCTCTTAAGGCCCAATCATGTGAAGATGTTGAAAATGGCAAGAAGAAATGCTAAAAATAGAAGTGCTATAAATACCATTGCTATAAATAGTATCTCAGGTACCAGTGTTGGATATAGCAACAAAGAATGAAAAAATGGAAATGCTAAAAATAGCATTGCTATAAATAATATTTCGGGGTAGATTCCAATTTTAGTTAGTCCCTGAACTAAAATTGAGAATTAAAATTCAAATTTGATCTTAGCAGCTGCTTGTAAAATAATTAATTAATTCATCTTGAGTTAATTAGTTGTAGAAAATCAAACATGAAGTCTATGTGAAGACATGCAACAATTTCTCCATTGATTGAGGAAGTTATCCCTTGATTAAAGGAGATTAGGATGAGTTGTACTTTGAGTTGTAATTAGTTAGCTCAGTTATCTGAGTCAAGACTAGTTAAATTAGTTCCAAACAGTTGGAGGAACTAATTGTGAGTTCAGTCAGTTAATGCATGCATGCATGCATGCAACTAATGTTCTCGAGATAACTGAATATTCTCTCATAAATAACTCATGCATGTCAGTTCAGACAGAGACCCAATTGAGATTAAAAGAAGGGACAATGTACTATCAGTTGGAGGAATTTTCCTATATAGGAAAATCATCCATGCAGAAGGAATCATCTCCTTCAGGATTGCACATTTACTTCTGAGTTTAGTGAGCAGTGTGAGAGGTGAATTTACACAGGTGGCAGCATTGGACCCCAGGAGAAACTACGCAAGGAAATAGGAGGCTTGGAGGGTAGAGGAGAAGGTTTGTGAGAAGCCTTTGGCTGTCTATGAGCAGCAGAGGGATTGTACTGAGAATAGGATAGCTTGTGAGTTAATGATTTGTGTAATCCAAACATATTTCCACTTGTACGATAATACAGATATCGAGGTTTTTAGCTGAGGCTTTCCCCAAAGTATTCTTCTGTGTTTCATGTGTATGATTTCTTCTTGTTTGTTATATGTGTTCTAATTGATCTAGCTCAAATTGATTAAGCTTCCGCAAATTTTGATTGTAGAAGTAGATCTAGTATTTTGCTTTAGTATATTGCATTATCAAGTGATCTACAGTGAGAATTTCTACATGGTATCGGAGCTAGCTGATCTATAGAGAAATTTATACATGGTATCAGAGCCAAGTTGATCAAAGCGCTGAACAGTATACAAAAAAGGGAGAAGTTCGAAGTTTCAAGTTCCTGATTATAGAATTCGAATTCTTATCACATCTCAAATTTCCCCAATGGTGCTCAACGGTTTAAGACTCGAGTATGCCCTTGATGGCAGCTCGAATTATATAGCTTGGAAGGATCTCATGGAAGTAGTATTAGAGGACAATGGTCTAAAGGACTTCATTGATCAAGAAGTCCCCAAGCCAGCAGTGGCTAATGCTACATAATTAGCGGAATGGAATAAATGTGTGGCTAGAGTGAGGATAACCCTCCTGGAGGGAGTTCGAGACCACATTGTCTCGAGCATCCATGGGAAGGAGACACCATTTTCAATGTGGAAAACATTGAAATATCTATATCAGAACAACAACTATCAGATGAAGTTGGCGCTGATAGACAAGCTTCGGAAAATCAAGTGTGAAAAGGGCGACATGATCTCTAAATATTTGAACAAGCTCACCACCTGCAGGGATGAGCTTGGAAGTGTAGGGATCACGACAGCCGACGATGACATGGTGAATCTTGCTCTCCTCGGTCTTCCTAAGAGATGGCATAGCTACCAAGACTCGGTTAATGGAAGAGAGAAACTGCCAGATTGGGAACGACTTTGGTTGGATCTGATGCAGGAGGAGATAAGAAGAAGCACCAGAGATGGTTCTTCATCCAAGGAGGATGAAGAAAACTGCGCCTTAGCGAGTAAGGCAAAGAAAGGGAAGGAGAAGGATTCTCATCCCAAATCAAGTTCTTCCCATGGTGGGAAGAAGTTTGACAAATCGAAAGTGCAATGCTTTCATTGTCATGAGGTGGGCCATTTTGCTACAAATTGTCCACTGAAGAAATCCAAGATGGGATCCAAGGAAGGATCTGAAGGTGAGGCATTGGCCTCACAGTTCGAGTTGGATTTCCCCGTCATCGCATGCATGGTTTCATCGATGATGGGGTGTGGTTGGTTTCTTGACAGTGGAGCTTCATTCCACATGACCGACGATAAGAGTTTGTTCAGTACCTTGGAGGAGAAAGATCTCCAAATACTCATAGTGATGGGTAATGATGAAAAGTATAGTGTCTTAGGAGTAGGCACAGTTATTTTTCAGAGGGAGCATGGAGCTCGCATTACCTTGACAGATGTGAAGTATGTGCCAGGATTAAGGAAAAACTTGGTATCGATCGCAATGTTGGAAGAAAAAGGCATTGATGTAGTCTTCAGTAAGGGAAAGGTTTTCCTTAGACATGTCACCATGAGACAGGTGAAGCAGATCAGTTCACAAGTCAAGAACCTGTATGCTCTTGAGGTTCAAGATGCATGCAAAGCTTGAGGAGCAAGGCAACTGATGGAGACTTGGTGGTTGAGAGGGAGAGTACATTACCTCTCACCATGCAGCGCCAGAAGAAGTCTCAGACAATTATGGAGGAGCCACAATTGGTGAAGAAGCTTCAGGAGGTTGTGGAGCAGCCACAACTGGAGAAGCTGAGAGGAGATCGAGTGGAGGCATCCACTCATGTAGAGACCTCCAGTAAGGGGGAATTTCAAGCCAAGTGGGCAGAGGGATCACATGCATCCATACCTCCAGGTTGGAGGTGGGGCGATGTGGAGTGACAGTCCCAAGAAGGCTGGAATAGGGGTAGGATCATTGAGGTACCCAACCTCTTTGATTAGACCTTGCTATGGAAGCCCCAACGAGGAGTAGCAGGACTGGCTGAGTGGGTAGAGACAGATGTAGATGGAGTGACAGAGAGAGCTACAGTGCAGGAATCCCAAGACAACGCAAAGCTAGCAAGCTGCAACAATGCGAGAGGCACAGGAGTGTTGCACCAGTGCAGGATGGCATAGAGAGGTGTGCAACAGTGAAAGATGCATGGAGTGTTGCAGTAGCTCAGAGGTCACAGAGGGAGTACTTGTTAGCGGCAGAGGGAGCTTCAACATCAGAGGGTGTTTCTAGCCCAATGGGGAGGTCAGTTGGGAGATTTTTTTCTTTCTAGAGTTGTTGGAGCAACAACACTTGGGAGAAGTATTGCATGCAGACATTCCAAAGGTTTAGGATCAGGTTCGAGTTGAATGCCTTTCTTGTTGAGAGGGAGTGTTGAAAATGGCAACACAAAATGCTAAAAATAGAAACGTTATAAATAGCATTACTATGAATAGCATCTCAAGTACTAGTGTTGGATATAGAAACAAGGAATGAAAAAATGGAAATGCTAAAAATAGCATTGCTATAAATAATATTTCAAGATAGATTCCAATTTTAGTTAGTCCCTGAACTAAAATTGAGAATTAAAATTTGACTTTGATTTTAGTAGATGTTTGTAAAATAATTAATTAATTCATCTTGAGTTAATTAGTTGTAGAAATCAAACATGAAGTCTATGTGAAGACATGCAACAATTTCTCCATTGATTGAGGAAGTTATCCCTTGATTAAAGGAGATCATGATGAGTTGTACTTTGAATTGTAATTAGTTAGCTTAGTTATCTTAGTTAAGTCTATTTAAATTAGTTCCAAACAGTTGGATGAACTAATTGTGAGTTCAATCAGTTAATGCATGCATGCATGCAACTAGTGTTCTTGAGATAACTGAATATTCTCTCATAAATAACTCATGCATGTCAGTTCAGACAGAGACCTAGTTGAGATGAAAGGAAGGGACAATGTACTATTAGTTGGAGGAATTTTCCTATATAGGAAACTCATCCATGCAGAAGGAATCATCTCCTTCAGGATTGCGCAGTTACTTCTGAGTTTAGTGAGCAGTGTGAGAGGTGAATTCACACAAGTGGCAGCATTGGACCCCAGGAGAAACTGCGCAAGGAAATAAGAGGCTTGGAGGGCAGAGGAGAAGGTTTGTGAGAAGCCTTTGGTTGTCTATGAGCAGCAAAGGGATTGTACTGAGAGCATGATAGCTTGTGAGCTAATGCTTTGTGTAATCCGGACATATTTCCACTTGTATGATAATACAGAGATCGGGGTTTTTAGCTGAGGCTTTCCCCAGAGTATTCTTCTGTGTTTCATGTGTATGATTTCTTCTTCTCTGTTATATGTGTTCTAATTGATCTAGCTCAAATTGATTAAGCTTTCGCAAAGTTTGATTGTAGAAGTTGATCTAGTATTTTTCTTTAATATATTGCATTATCAAGTGATCTCCAGTGAGAATTTTTACATGGTATCGGAGCTAGCTGATCTATAGAGAAATTTCTACAAAAGCGACTAAGATGAAGGAAGAAATCGAGATCATTCTATCAAAGAAGGATGAAGAATGCAAGAAAATTAAGGAAGAAATTGTCTTTCTTAGAAAGGATGTTGACTTGCTGAATAAGAACTTGAAAAGTTCTCAAACACTAGATGACCTCCTAAGTCATCAAAGGTTTCCCCTCGATAAATCAGGTCTTGGCTATGTAGGTGAATACTCAAGCAAGGATGATAATGCTTCAAACAACAAGGATGTGAGGAAGCCTAGAAGAAATGTTGATGCTCACAACAAAGGCAAGAGTCAAGTTGACATTGGAAGAAATCCTATTCCAAGAAGAAATGCAGATGGTGTCAAGGATGCAAGAAGCAATGGTTATCATCAAAGGATCCCAAGGAAAAATGACTTGAGAAGCACATCAAGGAAACCTTCATCTCCCAGGTACCAAAGTTTATTTCTTGGTTATTGTTATGCTTGTACAAACTTTGGACACATGGAAAAATATTGTAGGGCATATCACAAAGATAAATATTATGGTCCCTGTCAATCTCTGAGAAGCAGTTTTGTAAGAAATCATGAATTCTTATTCATGAACAACATAGAATTCTTCAAGTGTCATAGCATTGGTCATATGGCATGTGATTGTAACTTGACTTGGGCTCCTACACAAGCTAGAACCATGCTAGAGAAGAAAGTTACACAAGTATGGAAAAGGAAGTAAATACAATCCGAAAATCTCCTGAAATCTCCAGCCAACAACACATGTTGATGACCTGATCTTCGACAATCTAAGCATTTGATTGTGAGACTCTGCCAAAGGAAGCTCATCCATATAGTTAGGGGGAGCTTATGATGATTATGCATTCTTGTAGAAGATATTCATGGATGGATCTTATGAAAACCTTGATGGTTCATATCAGGACATTCATAGATCATCTCTCAGGAACACTCCATTGAAGAACATGATCTCTTATCTATCCAATGAACTATTGTTGAATACTTCTTCCATTTGTTTACAAGACAACAAGTTTTCATGAGCTATAAGAGTTTATGCAGGCAGGGGGAGTCGGTTCATCACATGAAGAAATGTAAACACAGTATCATGGACCGTATTGTCAGAAGGAAGAGTACCATGACAGGGGGAGTAACATACATATGACGAACTATTATTGATGAAGAAAAGAAGTACTTGGGCATCCCGTTTGCCATTGATGTCAAAGGGGGAGAGAATGTTTGAAGGGAAAGAATATTTCCATCAATGACAAAGGGGGAGATCGTTAATCAAGGTTGTGATTGATGTCAATATTGCATTTGTGGAGATGGAAAATATTCTTGTGATAACCCTTTTGTGATGGCATTTATTTCTCTATGTTGAATAATTCTCATGATGCCCTAAGGAATGCCCAAACCTAATCTTATGTGTATTAATGAAATGCTTGCATTAATAAGCATACCCATGATGCATGATCTAATGAAGCCCTAGATGCCCATGATCTATCTTGGATGATCTGATGATGCATGATGATGAATCCCTTGCCATGAAACCATTCTATGATGCATGATTAAATGTTGATTGGCAAATAGGATGCCCTAAGCCCTAAATATCTTGTGAAATAATGATTCCCCAAATATGCCCTTATCCTAAAAAGCTATAAAGGCCTAAGACCACGAAGAAGGAGCCCTAGACATAAAATCCTAATGGCTGCCATAAATAACATAATGAAATTTTCACAAATATGACTTTCTTGGTGGTAAAATGACCTTATTTAAGGAAGGACTTGGCATAATCTCATAGAGGACATTTTCCCTTTTCCAACGAGCTATTACACGCCCTCTAACTCTTATTAGATTGGGAGAAAATGATTTTTTAAGTTCATATATATATATATATATATATATATATATATATATATATATATATTATCTAT